>LOEQ01000286.1:518388-550440 GCA_001685075.1 Bramus lutescens
GGGCTGGCCTATCAAAAGGGCCAAGGCAGTTTCTTTATTAACCGATGAAAGTAACACATAGACAGCTGACCCTCCTACATCACCTGTTCTACTTCCTGTCTGGTTTACCCGCCTATATTTCCTGCCTGGCCAATCAGTGTCTTATTAAAATACATGATTGACAGAATACAGACAATTCTCCCGCACCAACACACCTTTAATCCTAGTAGCCACACTAGTTTGCCATAGAAACCAGGTTTTTAATCACAGTGGTGCATGTCTT
Source organism: Bramus lutescens (assembly GCA_001685075.1). Taxonomy (NCBI): domain Eukaryota; kingdom Metazoa; phylum Chordata; class Mammalia; order Rodentia; family Cricetidae; genus Bramus; species Bramus lutescens. Next base: position 518,651 of record LOEQ01000286.1, read on the forward strand.
TAATCCTAGAGAGGTTTATAAGAAGGGAGGAAACAGCTCTGGACACACAGTCCCATTCTGAGATTCCTTGAGGCAGGATCACCATTTCAGACTGAGGTCGAGGTAAGAGCTAGTAACTGAGTGCTTTGCTTTTCAGATCTTTGGGCTGAACCACAAATTCTCTCTCTCTGAGTATTTATTATTCTTGTTTCATTTGGCACCCACCTTTTGTGGCATGAATTTGTGGGAGAAAAAAAAGCTTTTTTCCTGAGGCCATTTATCCACTGGCACAGGCCAGAGCTGGACCCAAACCAAGCCGCTTGGGTTCAGAGAAAAACTAGAGCTCCAAGCTCCCATCCACCCGAGTTTAGCTTCCTCTCCTGTCTGGGCTTCTTGGTGATGACATGGATCTAGAAACTCCACATAGTTGTGGTAAAAATCATGGCCCCTGCTAGTGAAGGTAGACTCTCAGAAAGCCAAAGAGTGGGGTGGATCCAGCCACCAAAGTCACGGCTTTAATCCTAGTCATATAGCTGGCAGACTAAAGAAACACATAGCCAGAAAGATTAAGATATACAGTAAAGACAGAAAAATGAAAACCCACCTCTAAATGGTTTACAGTGTGTTTTAAAATATACATAGGGTTGGAGAGAAAAGAAAAAGGATAAAGAAATTCTTTAAAAAAAGGCGGGTGGGGATGGTTGGGTGTGATGGCTCATGCCTTTAATCCCAGCACTTGGGAGGAAGAGGCAGGTGGATCTCTGTGAGTTTCAGACCAGCCTGGTCTACAGAGTAGGATACAGGACAGCCAAAGAATTGTCTCTTTGGGATAGAGTTTGTGTGTGTGTGTGACACACACACACACACACACCAACAAAAATTCAAAATAAAAATAAGAAAAAAGAAAGAGTTTAAAAAGCCGTATAACGATGGAAAATACATAGAGAGTCTAGATACTGTATGTTATTGTGTTGTCTGAATTGTTTAACTGCTGAGGAAGTAGCAACAGCTGCTAAAAGACATTTAATTATAAATGCTGCTGGATTAATCCAACTTATATATTTAGAAAATGCCTTGACTTGAAAATTTAAATCAAAAGATATGTTACTTTGGAGAAGAGGTTTTGCTTTTGTTGCTACAGGAAATGAGAGTCTGTGGATTCATTATTGTTCAAAAAAATAAGGTTTCTTTTCTTTTTTCTTTTTTTTTTTTTTAAAAAAGCTGGGTGGTGGTAGTGCACACCTTTAAACCCAGCACTTGGGAGGCAGAGGTAGTTGGATCTCTGAGTTGAAGGCCAGCCTGGTCTACAAGAGCTAGTTTCAGGACAGGCTTCAAAGCTTAAAGAGAAACCCTGTTCAAAAANTTTTTTTTTAAAAAAGCTGGGTGGTGGTAGTGCACACCTTTAAACCCAGCACTTGGGAGGCAGAGGTAGTTGGATCTCTGAGTTGAAGGCCAGCCTGGTCTACAAGAGCTAGTTTCAGGACAGGCTTCAAAGCTTAAAGAGAAACCCTGTTCAAAAAAAGAAAGAAAGAAAGAAAAAAAAGTATGTTTGTCTGTGGATTCATTCTTGGCTGAGAAGAGTCAGGTTTGATCAAGGAAGTCCCCCCTGAAAAATCTCTGATCGGAGTGGATGCCCCAAGTGATCCAGTGTTTTAGAGCACCTCTATTGCAGTTTCCTCTGAGTTCTCCATCCAGAACAGCTTCAAGACTGCTGTCTGAGATGATCCAGTCTCACAGAGTGCTCGAGTCAGGACTTGACTCTAATCCAAATTTTCTTTGGGTCACCATAAGATTATCAGTGCCCCCAATTGTTAGGAAGTAGCCTAGAAAACTATGCCAAAATTCCCAAAAATGGATTATGGATGTTTGTCTTTGTTTAAAATGTTGGTTACAAGTTGTTATGGATAATGATCAGGAAAAAAAGCTAAACAAAAGAAATTAGAATCAAGGTTCTTGTTTTGAAAGAAAAAAGGGGGATATAGATATGATAGGATAAAAAGGTAGATTACTGAATTTACTCTGAGAATAAAAAAGGAAGACTATAGATGTGATCTTGTTCTAAAAAGAAAAATGGAGGCTATACATATGACAAGATAAAAAGGTTGATTATTGAATTTACTTAAAATATCAACCACCAGTTTTAATTTTATAATAGATTGGACTTTTGTATATTGTATACAAATTTTGAATTTTGATGTAAATTTGAGATAATTTTAGTTTTTAAAATTTATTATTTTCATTTTACATACATTGGTATTTTTTCCTGCATGTATCTCTGTGAGGGTTTGAGATCTTAGAGTTACAGACAGTTGTTAGGTGCCATATGAGTACTGGAAATTGAACCCAGGTCCTCTCTTAACCACTGAGCCATCTCTCCAGCTCCTGAGATTAATTTTGTTAAAACATACTGTACATACATTTCTAATCTTGTTCAAGGTATTGTATCTATACTCCTCATTTAGCAATGTAATGCAAATATCTAGTCCTTGAAAATGTTTATTACCAACTGTTAGGATAATAAGGAAAGCAAGTTAATAATTAATCACCTAGAAAACATTAGGTATGTTTCCAAGGTCAAACAAGGATATATTTTAGATAGACAGGTCATCTTCAAACATTTCAGAGATCTATAGAATATGACATTTAAGATGTTTTAATAACCTAGGTTGTTGGGTTTTTTTATGATAATGAGACATATCTTCTCCTGGCAGCACCAATATACTCTAGAGAAGATAATGGGCATCAAAGAAACTCCACATGGAGTTTATTTTCTTTGTGGAAAAAGTAAGCCTTGCCCCTGCTTTGACTGCTGACAATATGCTGTCCTCATTAGACAAGCAGGACACAAAATATCCTGCTTCATAGATATGTCGGATATGCTAGGTGTGTAGTCCGAAGAGGAACTTTGGGTGACTGTCGGGGAAGCCAGCTGTTTCTGTCATTTTCATTTTTTTGGAAGTCACTTGATTGCACTTCCGGCCTACTCAGTTAATATTATTTCCTTCTTGGGTTTCTGAGGGAGTTGAAGATTATATAGTTAACCAGATTCAGAAAGCAAATTATGATAGAAACTAAATTAGGTGAAAGACTTTGGACTCTCCAAGACAAAGTAGATATGGGGTATTTTCTCTGAATCTGTCAGATGCAAATAGACTAGACATTTTTGATGTATTTAATGCCTGTATATATTGTGCATATTTTTCTTATATTAGTTATAGCCTTTCTTATTTTATTTCTTTTTTTAGATTTTATTTATTATGTATACAGTATTCTGTTTGCATGTGTGTCTGCAGATGCCAGATCTCATTACAGATGGTTGTGAGCCACCATGTGGTTGCTGGGAATTGAACTCAGGTCCTCTGGAAGAGCAGACAGTGCTCTTAACTTCTGAGCCATCTCTCCAGCCCATCCTTTTTTATTTTAGACAAAAAGGGGAAATGCAGTGGCATTTCAATCGTATTTTTAATAAATAAAGCTTGCCTGAAGATCTGAGAGTAAAACAGCCCCAATTATCAGTTTTACAGATCATGTATTGGTAATACACACCTTTAATCCCAGTAGCCACAGAAATTTGCCAGTGCATGCCTTTAATCACAGTGGTGCATGCTTTTAATCCCATCCCTAGAGAGTATTATAAAATGGGAGGAAACAGCTCTGGACACACAGTCTCATTCTGAGACTCCTAGAGACAGGATCGCCATTTCAGACTTAGGCTGAGGTAAAATCCAGTGACGGGCTGCTTTGCTTTTCAGATCTTCAGGTTGAACCCCAGTTTCTCTCTCTGAGTTTTACTAATTGTGTTTCACTCAATTCAATTGGTAATGTTGGACAAGAACTAAGGCTCTACCAAATTATCAGTAGTGTTATCTTTCTAGATTGTGGTATTTCTATATGTGTGTGTGCATAATACAAATACCACATATATAATTATCCACACATATGCATATATACGTGCATTTATACATACATGCACATCACATATAACCACACACTCATATATACACATATAAATGGGATTTATTAGGATGGTTTATAGTCTGTGGTTCAGCTACTCTAACAATGGCTGTCTACCAATGGAATGTCCAAGAATCCATTAGTTCCGCAGTGTATATGGCTAGATGTCTCAGCTGGTCTTTACTATACTCCAGAATCCCGAAGAAGTAGGCTCTAAAGCTAGTGAAGGAATGGACTTACAAGCAAAAATGAGAACAATTAGTCAAAGAGAGGGCACTTCCTTCTCCCATATCCTTTATATAGGCTGCCAGCAGAAGGTGTGACCCAAATTAGTGTGTCTTTCCCCCTCAAAAGGTCTGGATTAAGGTCTGTAATTCCCACCTCAAATGATTAAATTAAAAAAAAAAAACAACAACTCTGGGTTTGGTGGCCCACACCTCTAATCCCAGCACTTAGGAGGCAGAGGGAGGTGGCTCTCTGAGCTTGAGGCCAGCCTCAAGTGTTTTAGTGACCCTCTGTTGGCATGTCTACCTCTCATCTCTCTGTTAGCACAGGGGAAACTGACATCTGGACTGGTTCTGGGGGAACTAAAGAGCTACCTTAGGGATGCGGGAGAAGTTCGCATTGAGAATCAGGGCCTAGAGCTGGCCCACTGTGGGGAGGTACTGCAGCAGGCTTTGTTTGTAATTTTGGTTTATGAAATAGAGTGTTACATAATATTTTGGAAGCAGAACAAAGTCATGCCTAATTCTACATTTTGGAGTTACTTTGTAACCTCTGATTTTTTCTCTTAGCCTGCCTGCCTTCTTTCTTCCCTCCTTCCCTCCCTCCCTTCCTCCCATTCTTCTCCTCCTCCTCTTGTTTTTAGGGTTTTATTTTATTGTGCATATCTCTGTGTGTGTGTACATATAATGCTGTGACATATGTGTGAGGGTCAGAGAATAGTTTGTTGGAGTTGATTTTCTTCTTCAGTCATGTGGGTCCCAGTGATTGAACACAGCTCGTTAAGGCTTGGTGTTTACCCACTGATCCATCTCACTGGCCCAGGGGTGTTGCTACTGTGTTTTGAACTCGGTGGTTTCTGTGGGGCAAATTCTGTGCATCGTGCATGTTGGTAAGTCCTCATTTTAGGGACTGACTCCTTGTCCCTCTTTCTCTCCTCCCTTCCTACTTCTCTCTTCCTACTTCCTCCCCTCCACTCCTGTCCTGACAAATAATTCTGTTAGCCCTCCTTTTCCTTACAATCTGTATCTTTGGCCAAATTCTGCCTTACTCACACTCAGCTCCTTTCAGTGTTCTCTCCGACTCATGCGAATGATAGGAAATGAGATCTTTGCACGGTGCTGACTTGGATAACCCATTCTGAAATAGTCTTCCCACACCCTTGTTGTTGACCTTGTAGTATTTTCTATCCAGCGTTAGTGAGAATAAACATGACAGTGTTTTTGAAAGATTTTTATAGCTCCAGAATGGAGCCATGGCAGATCCATGTCGTTATCATTGATGTTATGATCTTTATTTAGGAACGTGACAGCCTAAGGCTCTCTGTCACTTTTGTCTCGATCTCTCATCTTGTTTCCCCAGACTCCATGGCAGCTCATAAAGATGCTCAGAGTGACGCCGACGGCCCACCCGAAGACCTCCAGTCGACAGGCACCAGCAGGCTACTCTATCATATCACCGATGGTGATAACCCGCTGCTGTCACCACGGTGCTCCATTTTTAGCCAAAGTCAGAGGTTCAACCTGGATCCTGAGTCAGCCCCGTCTCCACCCAGCAGCCAGCAGTTTATGATGTAAGAAAGTCCACTTTGAGGACCGTCTTCATTGCATGTAGTTTTCCAAAGACATTCGACTCAGTGAGATTCTGAAATAGGGCAGATGTGCCCATGGAATACAGCTGTGAGACTCTATGATAAAGCAGGGTTCTCCCTCTTTAGTTGGGAATACCATCTCTGTACTGACCTGAGGTTTCAGGAAGAAATGGCTATGAGATACCTGTGGATGTTTTGGGTAGATTGAGAAGTGTGTGTCTATACAAACATCTAGAATGTTATTCTCTCTCTCTCTTTCTTTTTTTTTGTTTGTTTGTTTTTTGAGACAGGATTTCTCTAGTTTTGGTGCCTGCCCTGGAACTAAGTCTTGTAGGCCAGGCTGGCCTTGAACTCACAGAGATCTGCCTGCCTCTGCCTCCTGGATGCTGGGATTAAAGTCGTGTGCCACCACCGCCCAGCTCTAGAATTTCATTCTTAACTAGCCCAGTGTGCTTTCTATGTCCAACGGTGGATGGAGTATAGATTAGAAAGTTTCCTCTTCAGCTCCTTGTTAGGTTCTAGAAAAGTGTCCTCCCCAGATTGAATGGACAACTAGATATAGCAGTATCTATATGTATCTATCTGCATGTATTTATCTATATGTATTTATCTGTATGTGTGTATCTGTATGTATGTATCTATCTGTATGTATGTATCTATATGTATATATCTGTATGTATTTATCTGTATGTATGTATCTGTATGTGTGTATCTGTATGTATCTATCTGTATGTATGTATCTGTATGTGTGTATCTGTATGTATGTATCTGTATGCATGTATCTGTATGTGTGTATCTGTATGTATGTATCTGTATGCATGTATCTGTATGTATCTATATGTCAGATGTGACCCCCCACCTTACACCAGTCTTTTATCGGTTATTGTAAGATGTGGTTCCTGTACCCAACTCGCTTCTGTCATTCATCAGTTCCTTCCTGTGTGTCAGATGTGACCCCCCACATTGGTCGTTTTAACAGCATCTCCCTGTGCACCAGAAGTGAGGTCCACACACACTCTGCAATGGTCCTTTGCATTTGAGATTGGATTAAGTTCTAGGAACTATTTTTAGCTTGCACAAATACTTTTGGTGTATAATTCAAAGGGAGACTCCCTTGGCTAAAGTTTACTCTCTTTCAAGGTCCCTAATTTTTCCTCCAAAACATTTACTGTTTTTGAGTTTATCCCATCTGGGCTCTTATAGAATGGATCATGTATGATGGCTCTGAGGGACTGAATGAGCCATTATAGTTGCATGGGAATTGTGTGTCATGTGAGACCCTGGAAATATTTCCTAGAGTGAGGCTCGTTCCTTTTGACACATTTGAAAAGGTTTCTTCTTAAGTCAGGATAGTTAGTTAACCACACGTTTAAATCTTGCTTGAAAATGCCATTAGGTGTGTCTTGTACAAGCTGTTGAAGAGGAGCCTCAGCAGGGCTGTCTGAGTCCCAAGTTGACCTTAACTATGCTTTGAGAAATGTATTTCATCTTCTGATATTTTGACATTTGTGTATATGAAAAGTCCCCAATGCAGTACTGGGTTCAGAGATCACAAGGGATGAGTGGGAGCTCCTGTAGACTAGTCACAGTCACATAAGGAGCTGCTCTCAGGAAGTCTCTCATCTCCTGGGTTCAAAGGTTAGGCAGCAATGTTCACTGAAGCCCCCTGCTGGAAATATTCTTTGTCTGTCTGTAACCATGGCAGGCCACGAAGCTCTTCTCGGTGCAGTGGTGGGGATGGCAAGGAGCCTCAGACCATAACACAGCTCACAAAGCAGATACAGAGCCTCAAAAGGAAGATTCGGAAGTTTGAAGAAAAATTTGAGCAAGAAAAGAAGTATCGGGTAAGTACCCCAGGGTTTAATGAAAGCGTAGATTGTGTCAGACAAGTGTGTGTGTGTGTGTGTGTGTGTGTGTGTGTTTTCTTGGGTCTCCATCCCTTGGTTTTGGTTTCTGCTCATTGCTGGGGGACAGCTCTGTACCCACTGGCCACCTGTCTCCCTACCCCATCATTAGCTAAGCTTAATGGCTATTCTGTCTCATTCTCACATGTAGGAAACTGATCTCTGCTCTGTACATCCAACTAACTCACTACAACTCTTACTTTTAAACTTTTTGATTATTCATTTCCCCAGTCTTTCTGAGCATCCTTATTGACACTAGGTTTTTCTGGATCAAAAATTTTGAAACCTTCTGAGTGTTGAACTTTACCTCTGTGTTAATAAGGACTTAAGGACCCAACATGTAGAAACTCTTTAATTTCAGAACATAGTGATGGGAGCATTCTTTATTTTTTTTTATTTTTATTTTTTGCCATGAAAGAATGCACTGCCCTGATGGATGAGTGATCACTTCTCAGGTGGCACCTGCTCAGGTCACTCATGAGAACAAATGGACCCCTCTTTTCCCAGCAGGCCCCGGTCCTTCTGCTGGGTTGGCAGAGTTGCCAGCGCAGCTTCATCTTTTCTCACACGTGAAACCACAGAGCCGCAGATCAGGGTCAACTTGACAAATGCTGCTTATATTTATTTTCTCTCTTGGTGATCATGGAGTGGAGAAAATTCACATTCACAGAGACTTGCACAAAGATAGTGGGTCTCTGGCAGGCAGTCCAGAGCAGCTGGTTATTAGAGTAAAATAGAGTAGGAAAAAAATCGCTTAGACATCTTGAAATGGTTAAAGGCTCAATAAGCTCTCGGTACACAGTCGGGAGATTCCTGTGAGTTTGTGATAAATTCTGGGGAACAGTGGAGAGTGGGTGATGTCCCCCTGTCACTTCCTATCCTGCATGGCCGTGCCTTTGCTGAGAGAAGAGTTTTAAGGAGAGGAGTTTAGTTTTCTAGAAATGCAGTCGGATTGACTTTCAAGACTGTCTACAGATGTTACAGATGCTTCTCTGCCACAGCCGTGGCTCCTCTCTGTCCATGCGGAGGGATGTCTCTATTTTCTCAGCCCTTATCCTGTAGATGAGTAAGCCCAGGCCCACTGAAGACTTCTAACTAGCTGTGAGTTATCCCTTGAGGTTTGGAGCAGGAAGTCTATGACGAGTGGGCTTGGGTGGTGTCGTTGGATTCTTAGTGTCCATCCTTGATAGCCCCAATATTCTGGGAGGATCTTGTTCTGCCTTTGATCTGCGGGAGTTTGACAGGCCTGTCATTGCTACCACTGTGGACACTGCAGAGTGACAAACGGGGCTTCTATTTCCGAGCCCGTTCACACGTGTGAGCTGGCAGTTTGGATTTTAGCCCTGCACAAATCCTCAGCAGCCTTGTGTCTCTGGACATGCTACTTCCTGTTCTGTGTCTGCGACAGTGACTGAAGTTTGCAGATCCTGCAGGGGGAACCTGTGTGACACTGTTTGCCATGAAGAGAGCGAAAGGTCCTCGGTGTCACCAGTCTCTCGGTGTGTGTGAACCATACCAAGCAGGCTACGTGACAGGAAGGAAGGGAAAGGGTTTGTGCACATTCAGTCTGCACTGGATCCCCACCTGTGCTGTGCACCCAGCTTATTTTCTCAATGTTACAGTCATCAGCAGTTGCCTGTTTTGATAGAGAATTTCTTCTGATATCCTTCACTCTCTCTGGAGAAGCATTAAAACCAAGAGAGGAGGCAGTCATACACACACACACACACACACACCACACTACCCTGGCACACTCACATACCACACACTTACACACACACACACCAGCACATGCCTGCATACACACCACATGCAAACTCATCTCCCCATATACTCACACACCACTCACTTACTCTGGCACACTCACACCACACACACTTACAACACACAATTCACACTCACACACCACACACACATGCATGCACATACATGCACATACGCACACACACACCATCATATGCACAAGCTTATGCTTGCTCCAACACGTGTGTGCATGGAGAGTTCTCAACCTGTGGGCAGCAACCCTTCAGGCAGGTTGTCAAATGATTCTTTCACAGGGTCACCTAAGACCATCAGAAAATACAGATATTTACATTATGGTTCATAACAGTAGAAAAACGACAGTTAAGAGGTAGCAATGAAAACAATTTTATGACTGGGGGTCACCACAGCATGAGGAGCTGTATTAAAGGGTCACAGCATTAGGAAGGGTGAGAACCACTGATTTAGATGCTAGAGCATCGGTGGAGGTAGCTCTCATGTCTGTATCAGTGTTTACCTTTAAGTCAGCATCTTAACGTATCCTAGGAAACGAGGAAACAGGGCATCCCTTCGCTCCTCTTGTTTGCCAGGGTCCAGGCTGTGGTTAGAGGCCTGGCAAGCCAATTGCCATATGGAAGGCTGGCTTTCCTTCCCATCAGTTGGACTGTGATATTAACGGCCTCCACTGGCGACTTCTGAATCTCAGCTCCTGCTGGGCTTCTTGGTTTCTGTGATGTTCACGGATACACAAGTCTTTCCATCTCTGCCAAATGAGGGCCTGGCTAGAAAGAGCTAGTTCATCCAAATGTCCACTTTCAGTAAAATATGCTAAAACCGGACAAAGCGAGTTGAACTTTGTCTTCTCCAAGGAATGAACAAACAGCCCAGAGAGGTGAACTGAACTCTAAGAGTCACACAGCAAAGAATCTAATCTAGTTAGGACAACCGAGGTCTTTTCACTGCCAGTCAGGAGTCCTTCTCAAGAGTCTTATGAACCATTTTTGACTTAGAACGAATCTACTACAGTAGTTTCGGCAATAATGTATCTGGCTACTTCCTCTTAATCATCCCTAAGTGTCTGACCTTTGGGGTCCACTAGACATTTCCATCCAGTTGCAGAGGCCTGACAAGCTACCGTGAGTGTGTGGGAATGTCTGTGATTTGGGAGCCATCTTCTACACAAGCTGAAGTTAACCTTAAGGAAGTTCCCCTAAGGGCAGAAAACTAAGAAGAAAATTCATTTTTGCAACTGATTTCAGGCTTTCAAGTGCTTTGCCCTAAAATCAGTCTCCATTTCCTCCTTCATCCTGAGGGTGTTGAAAACCTTACTGTTCTGTTGATCACTGACTTAAGACCCTGGCGTGTTTTGTGTATTTTCTATATTCCTTTGGCTGTGTATGGGATAGACCCAGTGAAGCATAGATACGTTCTTAGAACAGAGAATCCTCTGAGGGTTCCAAGAGACCAAATGTAAAACTTGGCTGTCAATATAGCTAGAGGGCTAAGCCCAAAGTATTAGACTACATTATCAGGGTTCTAGCACAGTGCTTCCTTCTGGAGACCCTAGGTGGCGCTACGCTAAATGTGAAACCTTATTTATCTATCTATCTATAATAAATAAATAAATAAATAAATAAATAAATAAAATTTATTTATTTATTGACTATTTTCCAGAGGGAAGGCTTGGGTAACCTGCGTCACTGTCCATGGTTCTGACAATTCAGGGCTCTACCATGGAAGGTGTGGTACCCCGTCCATCCTCTTCTGAGGAAAGCCATCCTTGTGATTTTCCTTCAGTCTTACTTTTTACCTTGATTTTCAGATGTGGGTTTCTGTGTCACCTCATCAGTGACTGGATTATTCTGCGCTCTTACAGTGAACACAGCATTCATGCATATCAAATGCTGTCACACGAGCACTGTTAGCGCCTTTGACATTGAATGTAATTTCTGTCATCCTGTGCCTGTCGTTGAAGACTTGCTCATCTCACTTGGATGAAGCGGTTCTTCAAGGACTGGCTGCTGACAGGGCAGGCACTTTGCCTGTTACCACCGTGCAGGAGGCACCCAAGTATCACAGCTGAGTTCCTTGTGTAGTCTCAGGTGTGTGTGGAGGGGATAAACCATCTTTAGCCCACTTTTAAGTTGGCATGGTGACTTTGACTGAAAAACACTCACTCTGATCTGTGGCGTAGAGGGTAAGGATGTTTAGCCACCTTTAGCTACTGATTTCTCTTGAGGAAAATCCACTTTTGTGCTCTGACAAATTCAGGAGTGAATGATCTGATTGGCAGAGTCTCCCTCCATGTGTTTATCAGTGAAGACACATTCAGAATTCTGAAGGCCTGGTAGAAATATTACTGCTACCACTGTCTGCTGCTAGTGAGGCAAAGCTAGTGACAGTGACTTGTGGTCTGAGCTAGCAGCTTCTGTTTTGCTCAGTGTGCACCTGCAGGTGTTCACAGTTCTTTGTAGATATTGATCTACACGCAGGAAGTCTGCGAGGGAGCTGCTGCAATCCTCACATATTTAATATGTGAGACAATAGAGCACAGGGGTGCTAAAGAATCTGCCCAAGGTCACCTGATGATTAAGTTTCTCTTTAATGCTAGTTGAGTGGCTCTTGAAGTCTAAATAGCGCTTAGAAGTAGGTCTGTCTGTTCCCTGATAAGACTGACTTTCAGGACAATTATCAAGCTTCGGAGACCATGGGGTCTGCTTTCTTGAGCTTTGAGGACATGACTGGTGGGTTCTCAGCCTTCTGATTGGTGAGTGTTTCCCAGCAGGGCCCAGTCCTGAGCCACATACCAAGTAGAAAGCATTCATTTTTGTACCGCCATGGTGTTCATCTCCATTGGCAGAGGGTATGTCCTGGAAGTGGCTTATGGGCTATGGTGGCCTAGGAACTGATAGAGGATGGACAGTGGGATGTACTGGCATGGTTAGGATGTGTGAAAATGCTGGGTACCTTGGCATGCTTCAAAATAATGCCCATGGAGGAGTGACAGGAGAGAAGAGTTTTCATGCACTGGCACCGTGCCCTGGTGCCCCTCTCGCCACAGTGTGTCTTCGAATTATCTGTGTGGCGCAGCTGCTTAACACTTGGCTTCCTTTTTTCCCCTCTCCTGTTTCTCCTTTCTCTTCTTTCCCCCTTCCTCATTCACCCTCTCCCGCCATCGCCCCTCCTTCACTCCCCCTGCACTGCCACTTCCCTTCTCTTTGGATTTCCCCTCCTGTAGCCCTCACACGGAGACAAGACTTCAAATCCTGAGGTCCTGAAGTGGATGAATGACTTGGCTAAAGGACGCAAGCAGCTCAAAGGTGAGTGTCTCTTCTCTCAGACAGCCACCGGTCATCACAGCATAATGTCTGGGGCCATTGTGAGCCACTTCCACCTGAGCCTTCCTGAGCTTTGGTTTCCCGTTTCATCTGGGGCTCTATCTGAGATGACAGCCCCTGGCTCCCCACATCATTCAGGCCCTCTTAATAAACCTCCTACAAGAGAGATCTGGGACCTCCAGCCAGCCTGTGGGGTTCTAACCTCCCTGGTTACTAGATTGTGGGAAGCAGAAGTTGCCTAAGAAGTCACCCAGCCACAGTTGCACTGCCTAGATGACCCTGCTAAGCCTGGAGGGAAAGTCCTATGACTTGGAGGGATTGAGTCAGGCAGATGACTTGCCTGCCTCCATGGCTCTGCATCTATTCCTCTTCTTCCTTTGTCCCTTTTGGGATGATGATGTATTATTAATGCTGAGGACAGTCACTGTTCACTCATACAAGTTATTTTCTTTCTCCTTTTGTGCTGTAAGTCAGTACTTAGATATATGGGCATTGGTCCAAATTTCTGGACGTTTCATGATTAAGAACTGGAAAGGAATAGTAACTTACGGTATTTAACTGTGATGATGTAGTGTGTTTATAAAAACACACAGCGTTTAAACTCCAAGCTAAAGCTTGGCATGGAGGCTCATGCCTGTAATTTCAGTATCTGGTAAGCTGAGGCATGGGATTGTTAGACTAGGCTACATAGTAAATTGCAGGTAAGCATAGACTACAGTTAGACACTGAGTCAAACAACATAAATAAAACACAAAGCCAGGGAACAAAACTATTTTAAATAAAGAAAATGAGCTACATTACATAATTAAAAATCAATATAAATGGTCTTATTCTACTTCCCCTTCCCATATAATGTTCCGAAATGCAATTCCATGGTAGGTCCCAGATTTCTCTTATATTTTTATTTTGAATTGTCTAGGGTTGCATAAAACCACATTGTTAAAGAGGTGGGCTCTGGAATTTGGGAGCTAACATTAGGAGCTGGAAAGATGTCCCAAGTTTTAAGAGTGCTTACTCCTCTTCCAGGCGACCCTGGTTCAGTTCTCAGTACCCACACACTGCCTTGTGACGCCACCCAGTTCTAGCTCGTAGGACTTCTGAGGTCATCATCTGGTCTCTGTGGGCCCTCACATTCACATAGCAGAACACACACACTAAATATTTGGGTAAAAAGCATTAGACAAGAATGCAAAGTGTGTCAAGTTGGGGCTAGAATTCCAATGCCCCTCATCTCTTCTGCTTTCTCAGGTCTTTATATGTAATGCATGACATAAGCACCTGCAGTTCCAGAAGCCTTACTACATACACAACTTTTACCATGCATACCCACAAACTACTACGCATAGAATTTCATGTGCTACAGTGGGCAAGAGTGGAAATCAGGGACCGTGTCTTCCTCCCAACGTCTGCTGCAATCCAAACCTGAGTTCTTGTCTCAAGGTCCTTCACCCCAGGGGAGCTCAGCCTCTAGGGCTCTGTCTGCATGGCCGATTGAGTGCTTATGATATACTGGTCATGGTTAAGGCTGACTTTGTCAGCTGGAAGCCATCATTAGCTGCTCCTGCCTTGGGCGGAAATTTCTGAGTAGTTCTGTTTTAAATTGGACCAGTGAGTCCTTCCTGCTGGTGGTAACGCAAGGCATTTCTCACAGAACTAAAGCTGAAGCTGTCAGAAGAACAAGGGAGTACCCCCAAAGGCCCCCGGAGAAACCCACCCTGTGAGCAGCCTCCAGTGCCCAGAGAAAATGGCAAGTTGGAAGCTGTGGGTCCTGAGCCAAGCTCCTCTGGAGAGGAGACTTCAGATGCTGTGGTGATGGAGAAGAGAGACCAGACTCCTCCCCAGGATGATGTGAAGGTACCTTACCACATCAGCACAGGGGTGGCAGTGGTGAGGGCGTGGTGTTGGCCATCTGTCAGAGTAGGACTTCCCCGCCATTGTCACACCTTTAGGAGACTGATGAGCTCCTNGGGTTAATGGCTGGCTGTGACCTAGGATGTAGCGGTGTGATTCTAGGATGTGCTGCTTATGGAAGAGGTGTGTGCTGGTGGAAGGTGGTAAAGACAGGAGGAGGCATTCTGGGCTCCACCAAAGATGTAAATAAACCCAAGTCTGGGGTTTGATTATATTACCGGTAAAGAAAAGCGCTAGTGTAGGCCCTTTCTCATATGTTGGAGTGTGATAAAGAAAGGCGAGGCATAAAGTCAGGGTTTCATGTTCTAAGAAGAGAACTGTGGTTTCTAGGGAGTGATAGATCTTGGCATTAAAGATTTCAGCTTTAGGCATCTTAGTTTTGAAATCGGAGACAGCTGGATAGAGTTGTCAGTTAGGTATTAGGCTACATAAGCCTGGGGCTTAGCCGGAAAGATGACATTTTATAAAGAAAAGCAGAACTTACCCTGGTAATCCCTCCTCTTGTTGCTTGTCTGTGCTTCCATTTGACTTAGGCCAAGGGAGCTTTCTTGAATCCCTTCCTAATCAAAGCTGAGGCTCACGTGGTTGAGTTTTACTTCCTGTGTAAGAGCGGCAGTCACCTTATCACCTCTAAGTTAGATCATTTCCTGCCTCAATCCATCACATTTCTTGCACAGAAGGACTATCAATTTTTCATAGCATCATAGTGTCTATCCATAATAGGTACTGCATGTATGTCTGCTGAGTGAATGTCCAAATGAACAAATGGATGACATTTGACTCAAGCCTTGTTGAGAAGTATGATCACTTTCCGTATTCTACCATACACGACCTGGTCTTAGTAAGGCGGGACTATTAACCAGCTCTCAAAAGGCCTATATGTCCCTTGTTAGTGTTTCACTCTGGGACTTGTGTTCTGCAAGAACACATAGGACCGGAGTTACCTCCCTCATCCTTTCACCTTTGCATTTGAAAAAGAACCAATGTGTTCTGAGTCATAAAGTGAAGTCGGTGGTGGTTGTGTCATGGGCTGGTATGTTGTGCTTCACATATGGCTAGCCTATCTGTCCACCCTGCCTCCCAACATTCTAGACTTTGACGATAGCAGTGGATAACTTCTATGAACATGTGCACACTGAGGTTTCCCAGCCATTAGTATTTCCAAGAGACTTGGTTGTATTTTATAGTTATCTTGTCCATATCTATATAAACATCTTGGTCCGTGTCAACATCCCAATGGTTGATTTATCAACATCCTCTGACAATGCTTACCTCTGGATAGTCTACTCGGCTATTAATTAATCCGCGGATTAATCCATTGATGAGGCCATTAGCCTCTTGATCCAGTCACCTCTCAATAGAGCCACTGGCTGGGAACCAAGACACAACACATGAGCCTTTTTGGAGGGACACTTTATATCCAAACCATAATAGTAGATGATTGATGGACAGTTACACATTTCCAAAAAGATCAAAATGATTGATCTATGAGTTCAGGTAAATCAAGATAGAGAAGTTATGTCAGGACTGTTGTCCTGCATAAGAAGCAATTTAAATAGACAAGGATTTTGGTAAGAACTGTGCAAGGAACAAAGATTATGAATGACAGAGGCAACAGGAATAGTTTCCTGAATGGGGTTATTAGCAGGACAAAGACAGTTGACATTTAAGAAAGTGAACAGGCCAAAGAGAGCAGCAAAGAACATTCTAGACAGAATTCCCAAGCACTAAGACTGTGAAAGAAGGAAGCATTTTGTTTTGTTTTTGTTGTTTGAATATACAAGAATCTCAGGGCTGATGGCTGAGTCATGGGGAGGCTTGAGATACAATCAGAAAAGCTGTGACCAGTGGAATGGCACTCACTGGTCATTAAGGAAGCGAGAACTCGAACAAACCTAATTTGGTCAGATGTGTTGGCAGCTAGCTCTCTCTGCCACGCTAAAATTTCTTTACTTCCTATGTGGCTCCCATCCTCAGGCGTGGCACTGCATCCTGAGGAGAAGTTGGCATTTCAAACTGTCACAAAGTGGCCAGCCCAGATGTTTTCTTTCTGACCCTGGTCAGGAGGTTATTTAGGAAAACTCAAGCAGATTTATCCATCTGTTTGTTTCTTTCCCCATGGAACAGCTGTCGTGGCCTCTTTCTCAGGAAAGCACAGCAACTTTAAATGCAACCATCCCTCCCCTTCATCCCCACAAATGAGCTTTCTCTCAAGGAGATAGGTGAAAAACTGGCATTTTCCTCTCTGGATAGGGACAGAAAAACGATCATTTTTTTAGTTTTAGGAATCAAGGACCTTCAACATTTCTCCATGTCTAAGGCCCACATGTGGGCTGGCATCACATGCTCGTTTCTCTTTGGGGATTAATCAGTAATGATCCCAGGAATAATAGCACTAGCATTAAAAGGACTTAAGTTGATTGTACGCGCACTGCAATTTCCATCTAGTATCTGGGGCAGATCATTTTCTAAAGCAGCATTCTCATTCTTGATGATTTTTGTTTTTCAAAGTTTCTTTGCATTTGTGTAGTTAAAACATTGTATTTATTTCTTTTATTTTTAACCTTTTTATTAATCATAATAAAACATTTTATTTTTAATGAAAATAGTCACACCATCATCTCCCCCAATCTCAGTTCCTCCCCCATGTCTCTGCCTCTCTCCTGCTCCCTCTGAAACTCACAATCTCTTTTTCTTTAGCTAACACACACACACACACACACACACACACACAATATGCCAAGCCCATTTAGTGTTGCTTATATGCATGCTTTTAGGGCTGACCACTTGGCCAATTAGGGGGCCCATCCCGGGAGGAGACTAATTCTCCTTCTCTCAATATTTGTTAATCGCCTGTAGCTCTATCTTGGGTTGGAGCCATATGAGATTCCCCTCATCCATGCTGGCCTATCAACAAGTGTCATCACTGTCCAGGTCTTGTTTAGGCAGCCATATTGTTGAGACTTCACAGATGCAGCTTCCACCTTTTATCTAGACGTTATAATTTGGCAGCAGATGTCCTGATCGTTTTTCCCTTCTAGGATTCTCTTAGAGTCTGGGGAATATATTAGGTAGAAAAACCACAATCAAATTTCAAAAGAGACCAGTGTTTTAGTACATTGTTTTGTTGGTACTTTCTATTGAATATACGTCCCAGTGAGGTACTGAAGGGAAATACTATTTTAATGCTTTCTGAACTTACATAAATATTTTTCTTCTTAAAATGTAGTGAAATCCCATGGATTATATATTGACAGGATGTGTGTGTCTGTGTGTGCGTGCGCATGCATGCATGCATCTCTAAAGATGTTAAGAAAATGTTTAAAGAATGAATTTGACTAGAAAATTAAAGGCCCTTAAGGTTATGAACCAAAACTAAAAGGCCCTTGCAGCAAACTTTCTTTCTCTTGAAAATTCCAATGAGTCTTAGGTTACAGCCTGGGGTTTGTGTATATATTCATATAACATGATAATATATAGCTAGGCAGGGGTGGCACAGGCCTTTAATATCCCAGCACTGAGGAGTCAGAAGAAAGTGGATATCTGTGAGGTTGAGGCCAGCCTGGTCTACATAATGAGTTCCAGGACAGCCAAAGTTGCAAAGTTGTTACACAGAGAAACCCTGTCTTGAAAAGCAGAGAGAGAGAGAGAGAGAGAGAGAGAGAGAGAGTTCTTTTCACTTATAAATTTAACAATCAGGATAGGGTTGTGGCAGATAATGGTGAGACGCTAAATATGTAGTGCTATCTTGGGCCTCAAAGTAAGTTTTTATTTGGGCAGGTAAGACTAACCAGAGAAGAGTTAAGGTCCAGATAGCGGAATAGGAAGGTTCGTAGAAAAGATCAGCATGGATCAATGTGGCTTGTAGCTGCCATGGGTATGGAACATCAAAAGTGTCACTGGGGAGCTATTTTGTCTCAAGTCTCAGGAAGATCTGGAAGGCAGAGATATTTAGCCTGTTGTCGTGTGTACTTCCATAAAAGACCCATGGGTGACTGTGGTGAATTTTCTCCTCCCGTCCCCTGCCCTGAAGAGCATCAACCATTGGCTGAAACTGGAGGGACAGCTGTACGTAATGGGTATATAGCATATCAATGCATGGGACAGTATGTATATGTGGGGCAGGGGTTAGGGCACTAGGAAGAGATGGGTTTGCCACTTTGGATAGATATGAGCAGTAGAGAGAGACATTGAATTTTTATGACCTGCTCTCATGGTGTGTAGGGCTGAGTCCTGTAGCTTATGGGCACAGAGGCATTCGTACACTAAGAAATTTGGCCTTGTTGTAGTTGGAACTTCAATGAGCTAATTAAAAATACCTGTCTGTCTTTGGAGCGTGGAAGGAACTCTAAAACTCTAACCCCTTTGCTGTGTGGATAGGAAACTCAGGATTCAAAATGTTTTATCTCAATTCACTAAAGTTTATATGAGAACTACCTAGTAAGGCAGTATACATTCTTCGTATAATAATGGAAGCCTGGTATTTGTGACTATAACCACAAAAGTTTATATAGCATAGGTGTTTGGAAGAAAAAGTGATAGATCTTGGTTTTCACCTTTAACCCACTGCTCATGTTTTGCAGACTTGTTCACCAAGCCTCATGGCCCAATTTTCTATACTCACCCCTTTCTTTATGGGATTTTTTTCCTAGCCCCCCCTCCAAATATGACTTTCTTTTTACTCATTGCTGTTTAAGTGTTAGGATCCTCTGGGGCTTCAAAACATGACTTTTGGGCAGGGGAGCTGCTGGAATATTGTCTTAGGGAATGGACTATAGCTCGGTGGTAGAGAGCTTGTCTAGCTTGTATAGGTTCTGGGATGGATCCCTAACACATGGTGGGTACAGGGAGAATATTGTCTGATAAAAATACAGATTAATTTTATGTTTTTCAGCTAACTAAGCAAGACAAGAACCTCATAAAGCCTCTGTATGACCGATGCAGGATTATCAAGCAAATCTTGTCAACACCGTCCCTGATCCCAACGATTGTAAGTAAAGATGGCTGCACGATTTGGAAACCTTGATTGGCACCTTGCACCTATGCTGTTTAGCACTAGGTCATAGCAGCACAAATGTTACCAAGTGGCCTCCTTAGCTGTGTATACTATGACCCCACAAGCTTCTGACATTTCCCCTAGCCCAGTACTGTGCTTAACAATGATCTAGCAGGAACTGCTATGAACTAAAACATATCAACTGGCATGCTTGGGGCCACTCTTAACCTAATTTCGTTTCTTTGCCTTCCTTTTGGGCAAGCAGAAAAACACAATGGGTTTTAGTGCAGAACTATTAATTGTCTACTGTCTTGTAGGCTTGTCTACTAGCTGTAGGTTTGTCTACTGGCTTGTAGGCTTGTCTACTGGCTGTAGGCTTGTCTACTGGCTTGTAGGCTTGTCTACTGGCTGTAGGCTTGTCTACTTGCTTGTTGGGTCTTGCAGTCCTCTTAAATGCTCAAGAGACATGTAGCACTCTGACTATTTGACTCTGCTTGTGACAAGCAGGAGGAAGAGGACTCTGATGAGGACTGTCCACAGAGAAGCCAACAACCTTCTTTACCAGATCCAGTGTCCCGCCTTCCTGTTGGTGATCACCTCACCTACTCTGAGACAGAGCCTATGAGGACCCTCCTACCAGATGAAAAGAAAGAAGGGAAGCAACCAGCTCTCTCCATGTCCAACTTACACGAGGCCACTATGTGAGTGAGCAGCCTGGGTGTGGCCTCTCAAAACCCCTGGCGTGGGTACCTTGCCGGCACATTAATAATTCAACATCTGTTCAGGGACTAAACTGTGCTCTCTCGCAGAGAATAGACCTGAAAGTGCCTTAACTGGAAACTACAGAAGGCAAAGCTGTAAAGAGCCACAGGAAAGCCCTATGTATGCCATAAATATTGATGTGCAATTACTTTGATCCTATTTTTCTGTTGTATCTTGGCACTAGTAACCCTTAGCTGTGTCAAAGGAGATCTGGTTTTTGAATATTGAAGCCAAAGGAGTAAGATCCTTTGTGGGTCAACAGTGGCCAGAGTGTTTCTTTTCTTTCCTTTCTTTCTTATTACATTCAGAAGACATAGTGCTGCAGATGGGGACTGACCTTGGCCACCAGTCAGTGAGTGGGTCTTTTGTTTTCTCAGTCAGGAGATGTCCGGACTTGCCTTACTATTCCCGTTATCCAGTGGTTGGCATATGTTTTGCTCATGTGGCCTTTTTGGTTTTGGTTTACATAGTGTGTATGTGACATCCCATGCTATGAGGTCTTCTTTAACACACTTATATGTGTGTCCCAAATGGAGATGAGGTAAAACCAAGGACAATACACAATGTTTAGCTTGTTAGGAAAAGAGAATATATCTTTCTTTCTTCTCTCATTCTCTCCAACCTTTGGGTGGTAGTTGTAAAGAAGTCATTTCTAAACTTAGGTGGGTGGGGGCATTTCTGAAATTGATAGACTTGACTTATAGAAAATGCCTGTATATAACTTCAGTGTTCGGTCTCTGAAAGGATGGACAAGTTCTACCATGAAGTAGACTTCAGTGGAGTGTCAGCCCTTCCCTGGGTTCAGTTTCATTCCCAAGGGCTTTGTCCTTCTCCCCTCACTCTAAGGACATAATATTTTCCCTCTTGTCTCTCATCTTTACAAACATTGGTGTGCACTCCTTAGATGCCTTCTCTGTCCTATCATCTTCTTATCTCACTGTAACTGTCACCATTTTTCACAGCAGATGCAGTACACTGTCCTGTCTCTGTGCCTGTGACACTGTTCATGTCAGGGAATACTAGGCTTATGTGCTGCGTCTGCACTGAGGCCACGTTTACAGTGTGGGCCACGCTTAGATCGTTCTTCCGTGATCACTCCCCAGTCATTCTGTGCCCAGTTTGCTGATCTAATGCAGCCGTGATCCTTCAGCCAGGCTGGTGCTCAGTAATGGTAATTGTGTTTCTCCTGACACAGGCCAGTCCTTCTTGACCATCTCCGAGAGACCAGGGCTGACAAGAAGAGGCTACGGAAAGCCCTGCGAGAATTTGAAGAACAGTTTTTCAAACAGACAGGAAGGTAAGTGTGAGCAGAGTTTTTTATGCCAATATTTCCTAAAGAACTATGGTTCAGAGTGGACTCTGCTTTTGTAGGAGAGGGATAAGATGTCGGTCCTAGCTGAAGACCGTGTTTTCGCCAATGCAGTACCCCATGGTAACACTGTGAGGGATGCTTTCTGGGATGTCGATGTTAATAGCTGCCAGGTGCTAACATCAGTCTTTGCAAAGTAACCACCGAACTCTGAGAATGCTTTAATGTCTGAACTTCTTTCCAACTGCCAAAATTAACTAAGCTTAAAATGTCCTTGATTTTTAGCCCTTGCTCTTAGGTTTTTAGTTCCATGAGTTATTCTCGAAGTATTACATGAATGCTTTCCTTTAATGTCCCCTCTAAACTTCACCACCCATCTCTGTTTGTTTTATTCCAGGGTTTAGTCAAAAGTTCATAGCTATTTTTCTCTCCCTGAAATATTTAGTTGGACCATCTGTCTTCCTGTTTTTCTGTCTCCACCCAGCTGTTACTATTCGCCCTTTAATTTCCTGTAATTTTCAGTGTTACCAACAAAACTGTATATGTAGTCAGGTAAGGAATGTTAGTGTCTTTTGAAGAAGAGGCAACATACTTAGCTGTCCTCAGTCTCTGTTTACACAAATGAGGTGAGATTCTCTGTCTCCTTGGATAAGTTAGGAAGCCATGTCTGTGACATGGGGCATTAGTCTTAAACACCCCCACCCCCTGCCAGGTGGTCCCAACCTAGAAGATTGCGATGCAAATGGCCCAACAACAACAACAAAAAAAGCAAATAAAATTACATAGCTTTATGACAATACTGTGAATGTCAAAAGTTTGGGCATTCTTACAAGCATATAACTCTCCAAAGTCACAGAGCTTACAAGTGGCAGAGATGAGCTGGAAGGTTCTTCCTACTAACCACATCAGCTTGGACATGCTTTCCCAACTGCCTTTCGTTTGTGCCTTTCTGTCATTTCCTGTCAGCCCACAGGCTGCTGTGAGGGTGTGGTACTGTGCTAAAGCACTTTGGGACATCCAGGCTTTGCCTGCCTGCTTTATTGTCCGTGAGAGCTTTTCTATTTTCCAGGGCTATCTGTTAGCAATGGGCTTACTAGGTGAGAAACTTGTAGGTCTACAAAGTAACAGGCTGACTAGGTGCTTTGAGTCCATATGTGACTTACATTAAAGTTATCTTTAAAATTATTCAGTTGGAATTTTTTATTCTGTCAAGTATTTGAGTTGTTTTCAGGATTTCAAATCTCAGCAGGCAGTGCATAAAAAATAAGTTGCTTAGGTTTTAGACACATACAGTCTTCTCATTACTTTGAGTTGCCTGAAGAAATCACATTTTTACCCGTTTGAACACAGGAGTCTGCCTTAGAGTATGAAAGGTTCCGGTGTGCTGGCAGTCCTGCCTGTAGGATCTATCAGGAGTAGTATTTGGCATGCCTTTTAGCAACATGGTGGCTTAATTGTTCTGCCTGTTCTTGGTAATAGTCATTGATCGTGTGTCTATAAAAATCTCTTCATCAGTCTATATCTAAGAAGGAATTTGCAGAAGAACATGATTGCAATTTATTTATGACTTAACTGCACTCAAGGAACAGCTTGTTTTACTATACTTATAGTCCCTAAGCTTACGTTAGATATGTCTATGCTTGCTTGCTCTATGTGAAGTAATGTGCCCTCTTGTGGTGATACATCAGTTAATAGGAAAATGCTCATTTATTAAAACTGAACTCAACCAGTTGAATGGCAAGGAAATAAAGTTTAATATTTTTCCCTAAGACTGTTATTGCTAAGATTTAACCACCGATAAAGCTAAAATGACCATGTGAATGGATTTTTCTCTACATTTAGAAAGAATGTAAACATTCATGGTAATAGAACAAGAGCACACAGTAGACTGTGCATGTACCAAAGTTATGCACTGGTACATAGCCCAGTCTTTCAATTGGTGTGCAGAAAGATACTGCAACGTAAACTGTGTATGCGTTCATATGTATGGAGGCAAGAGGACAACGTAAGCTGTGTATGTGTTCATATGTATGGAGGCAAGAGGACAACGTAAGCTGTGTATGTGTTCATATGTATGGAGGCAAGAGGACAACGTAAGCTGTGTATGTGTTCATATGTATGGAGGCAAGAGGACAACGTAAGCTGTGTATGTGTTCATATGTATGGAGGCAAGAGGACAACTTGGGTGTCTAAGGATCAAAACTTTGGGTCCTAAGGATCGAACTCAGGCCGTCACGTTTGGTAGCAGCCACCTTTACCCTCTGAGCAATCTCACTGGCTCCAATTTTGACTATTTAGACTCCTGGATTCCGTCTGTCAAGGAGAAGCTCAGAAGCTCTACTGCACAGCATCCGGAACAGGGTTAACTGCTGGGAAACATTTCAAGCTTATAAGATGGCCTCTGAAGGGTTTTGTCATTATAAATTTATGGACTATTTGTGCAATCAAATATCTGCAGTATTATCAGTATGTTATTTTTAAAAGTTTTCACTGTAAGAGCCGAACATTTTGCACAGGCAAGGAACTCTGGCAAGAAAGAGGATGAGCAAAAACGGGATTCCTCAGAGGGGGCTCTGGCCTATGCCTTTTCACCTGCGCCATTGTTCTGTGCTTGAGCGAGGGACCTCATGTTTGCAACAACACACTGGCAAAGGGTAGTGTTACTTAAAGACACAGAGCAGATTGAGGCTAAAGGGATGTAAAGAAGGCATGCACACACACACACACATGCATGCACCATGTGGACATTACAGTCCCCTGTCAGTTACAAAAGGACCTTTAATGACCTGGCTCATGTATCTGCTAATAGACTGTGACCTTCTTTTCTGCAGAAGTCCACAGAAGGAAGACAGGATGCCAATGGCGGATGAGTACTACGAATACAAGCACATAAAAGCCAAACTGAGACTGTTGGAGGTCCTCATCAGCAAGCAGGACATGGCCAAAACTATTTGAGGTTTGGCTCTGATAAGGTCCACCCAAGATAAAGTCAAGTTTATTTTCCTCTATTGTTCTTGCTAAGTAGTTTTTGATGTACTGAAAACTGAGCACTTTAGAGATAGTATTAGCTGTTTTTTACAAAGGAAGAGCTAGTGTAATCATACACAAGAAGGGATTTAAATAGGGAAATAGTAGGTAATATTGGGATCGGTAAAAGCATTCACTCCACACAAAACTGAAATCCACAGTCAAATGTAATTGTCTCAAAAAAAAAAATCTAATATCTTGTCAAACCTAAAATAACACATAGGCAGAATACCTGCTAGGGAAGGTTTATTTGTGCCCAAAGATTGACCTCATTGATGTACGGAAAAGAACAGGGTTTAAGTTAACTGTGAGACAAGGAAAACTTCTGCTCTTCATCCAGGGAGAAAAACAGCTGTTATGAAGGTAATTTAAACGAGACAACATCCACTACCTTGTCCTGTATGTCTGTAGGCGTTCTACACACCCTAAAGTACACCTGACTGTGTCACCAATCTCTTACTTCTACATGAAAATAGTGCATTATCTGCTCTGTTATGTGAACACTTACATTTCTGGTTACCAAAGTTCATTTGGATGGCATGTACTTTGTGAATTATCTTTGTCTATAACTGACAAATGTTTATATTAAAATAAAATATTAAAAATTTAAAATAGGTATTTTGGATAGGTGTGTCTGCAGTATAACTCAATGTGACCATAGTATTATTGCTAATTTTCTTGTTTCCTACACTAAGATTATATAACTATTTTTCCATTGGAAATATGCATCTTTCTTAATGTTCCAAGGTCTGTACTTTATAAAGTGAAACAACTTTCTTGAGTTGCATTCATTCTGCACAGGGTCAAAAGCTTGGAAATCACCAAGACACCTTTTATTTGCTTTTTAGTGATCTAGCTTTTTTTCCATTCATTTAAAACACATTTATTGGTTTTGGTTTTTGTAAAAACAAGTAACAGATAGACATTTTCTCACTTTCAACTTTGTTCCTATTTCTGTTCTCTGTATTTTTAAGCATGGTGTTGACGAAACTCAGATTTTTATATTGCTTGGGCAGAAAAAGATACTGATTCCGGAAGCGGACTATATCAGAGGCATATTGTTTTCTCTGTAGTCACCTGATGTTTTAAATCTTTGATGAATCAGAGTAACGGCCTTCATAAATTTGTTTAATTGAAGTCATCTACTTGTAACAGGACAGATACACAACTATTTAAGGTTTACAAATTACATCTTTGATAAGGGAAATGGTTTCGTGAGATGTATACAATTGCTATTAAAATGTAACTATATTCTATATGATTGTAAATATTTTATACAACATACAAATAAAATATTTTTCTATTTATTTATTATGTTGAAGCACAGTAACTTTCCTGTTAGCTAATATAAATAACATAAATAACACTGTCAAACAACAAGGTGGAAGTGCTGACAATCTAGGCTTTAAGATTTAACTCATGCTGCAATTACACCCTTTCATGCGGTTTGGAGTTATCCCAATATTTATTCAGTAGATTAAATGGATGCATATTTAAACACCATTTAGAAGCCATTATTTTGTACTTTGCTAAAGCGGTCTATATAACTGTCTTGTTATGTTTGGTATAAAGGAAACATAAAAGCATTGCAGCATCTAGGCAAACAAAGTGTCAGGACAACTGGGGGACATCCTTGGACGTGGTGGACAGGTGGGCAAGAAGAGACACAGAAAGGCTCTGAATGATAGTTTGCTTTTTGTGACAGTGGCATATGCATGCTTCAGTGGGACATCTGGTGATGAAAAGGAACAACAGAGGGCAATGCTTCTATGGGAAGACAGGGCAGGGGAGGGTACGAAAGTGGCATTAACGTCCAACACTGATGTTACAGGTTTTGCAGCTGGGGTCTTTCTTTGCATTTGCAGTAGACAAACTCATGAGCTGATGACCAGTGATTTCTGCCACGGTACCCAGAGAAAGAGCCACGGGGTCAGTGTAAATGACTTCTAAAATGACATCCTGGGCGTGGTGGTACACCAGCACCCCATCTTCTTCTGTACAGGTCAAAAACTTATTATCCTTGGAATTGAGTTGAGGAAGGCGCTGCTTACAAAATTCATCTCCTGGTGATCCCACAGGGGCAATGACAAGAATCACATAATGATAAGCTGTGTACATGCAGTAGAAGTCCCCAAAGTACAAGTTAGTATTGGGGTTGAAAAGTTTTTCTGCTGCAATCTCAAACCTGTATCTTCCATACGGTGAATCCTGGGGTGGCTTCCCTGTATTGAACTCAGTGCTGCAGCTGAAGAAGATGCCTTCTAATTTTCCACTGATGGGTGAGCCATGGCTGCCACTATTATCCTTGACAGAAGGCTGCATAGCATCGCCATGGTGTTCTCTGTGGGAGAAAGGAAATAGCCACTGCTCAGTACAATAGTGGGAAATTTACAGATTTGGATAGCACAAAAATCTCTATCTACTGTTAAAAGACTTGGATGGCCAGGCTTTCACCAGACCAAGGATAATATATCTTTTGACAGTACTCACCACAGCCTTGGACCTAAGATAAAGATGATCTACAAGCCTTGGAGGTCTTTAACAATAAAATAAATTTCCTGGACTGACTGAAAAACTGAACTGCAATTAGAAATCTTACAGGTGAAATTAGCTCCATTTGAACTTCAGGGGTTTCATAAGTAACATTAAAAAGAAAACTAAGTATTGAATATATGAACACTGCTAAGTACAACTTGGTTTAAATGTGTGCTATCTACTAAGGATTGTCCATTCTGTCTGGATCCAGTACCATCAATGCTAGACTGTGGAGTTACTGTCTGTGTAACTGTCTGTGCAGTCACACAGTTGCCTGATGAGCCACAGAAGGCTAGACCACGGATAGCAGGGACATCATTGCAAGACAAATCAGATACTACCCTTCACTTCTGTGATCAAACTCAAAAGCAACTAGCCTAATGAGTTCAATATGCCATCTGAATGATGCCAGAGTGAAAAATTGTTCTTACTGTAGATGTCTCATAGAATTTTTAACATTCTATCAGATGCACAGACTGAGAAAAATGAAATAGAAGGAAAACAATCCATATATATGAAATGCTTGAAAAACAATTCAAAGTGAGGATTCCAAGGAAACTCATTAGAATCCAGATAGAAAATGAAAGACAACAAGGAAATAAATTTCAGGGCATAACAGATTTTCCAATAAAATCATAAAATAGAATCAATCAGAAACATTGTGCAAAATATTTAATAAATACAATGGCAGGCTGCCAAGATACATGAGGATAGAATTTCTGAACCTAGGAGGTCTTGCAGCCAACAAAAGAATAGAACAAAGAAAGCCTGTAAGATTTATGAGATATGGTTAAGCAAATGTTCTCATCATACCAGTTTCAGAAGCTAACAAAGTGGAATTAATTTTTTTTGAAGAAGTAGATTGGGTTTTGTTTTGTTTCTTTTTTGAGACAAAGTCTCACTTTGAAGCCCCAGGTAGCTTCAAGCTCAGAATTTCCCAACTCAGCATCCCAAGTGCTGGCACAACACCACACCTGGCTGAAAATGGAATTTCTATTGGCCTGATTATTATTACACAGTGTTTATCAATTGTCATAACAGAATGTTTGTTATTGACTGCTGGTCACAGAAGACCCACAGGTCAAGTGGATAGTACGTTCACACTACAGAAGGCAGACAGTTAAAAAACCTGCTAGGGTATATATTTTAAATGTAAATTGGTAAAACTACTTACTTATTAATGTGAAAAGAGAACCTAACCCTTTTAGATATAATTGTATAGCAAAAGCCCTAGAAGGAATCCCAACATGTTTTCAAATTAAGATTAGAGTGAAGACACAAAAGACAGACTTTCATGGTTAATCTCTATTTCTGCCTTGGGAGCCTGTAGAGTTACATTTCTTGTTATTTAGAAGTAATTAAAAGTAAGAACTTTTACTCTCCACTTAGGCCAGGTGGAAGTGTCTTGCATCTTATGTTTTGGCCATTTTAACCCAGACCAGACACAGGTTACCTCTTGCAGCTTGTTTGACAGCGCCAGCTATTCTCATTTGCTGCCGAACCCACTGCCCACTCCTTGCCTTCTATGTGGCCTGAGACTCTAACATCCAGTTCCTTGACACTCCCCTCTCTTTGAATTCCCAGTGTGAGGCACCACACAGCAGATCTAAGGCACAGAGGAAGCGAGCCTTGGGTGCCTTCCTGACTTCCTTCATGTCTGAACTCTGTGGCACCAGAAAGGCTGGCTTCTGTCTACTGCTGCTGGGTGGGTGATGGGACTACCTTCCGTTCTCAAGAAGAGTAAAACTGCATCTTGATATTTGCGGGTTGCTTTAGTGTCTTATTAGTAGCTCAGCTCCGTTTACACTTTCATAAATGGAAGTCTCATTGAGTTCTCTCCAGAATTCCCCAGTGCTGCTTTTTCTTGCTGGATGCCTACCAGCATGTTAAAGAATAGAAAGTCCAAGGTAGTACTCTGGTAAGGAAGGTTGGTTGGTTTGTTTGTTTTTTACCTACTACCATAGTTAGAACAGCAGCAGGCCTCAGAATCCTCCACCTGACAACTATACAGTGGAGCTTGTTAAAAAGGTAGGTTCAAGGAAACACGAGGTGACAGGGAGGCCTCGTGAGAAACAGTGGGCTGTCCGGGAGCAAAGACCATATATTCTCCTACTCCAATTGTTGTCTTCTTCGCTCAGTTTTCAGGAGTCCCAATGTGCCTTGGAATCAATTTCTTCAGAACTTATACCATTGGGGGTTCTCAGATAAAATTCTTAGGCATATGCTGTTTATGAAACTCCAGGAGCCTCAGCCCCACCCTCCTGTCCTTTCTGGATCTCCGAGAACCTGACCCAGATGCTGTGCTCCACATAGTCATGGTATCTGACAATCCTTATTTTCATGTCTTTTTCAGTTTGTGTAGTTTCTATTTGCTCTTCAAGTTTATTGGTATTGTTTCCTCTTGTCCTGCTTCAGTCCACCCACTGCTATTTTATATTCCTACTGTTACTCTGTCTCACATACTGTGTTTAAATCAGTTCTAAAAACATTGGTTCTTCATGTTGCTTTGCATTTTTGTTCCCAGTGTGTTTTCAATTGCCTATCAAAAGTTTTCTATGTGTATTTTCTATAAGTTAGAGCTGCGTTGGTCTTCAGTATTCCTTCCTTGTCCAGGTTCTATGTTTACTGATTACTGATGAATTTAATTGTCAGGATCTGGGCTACTGTGAGACTCTTGGTCTGATTTAAATCTAATATTTCAGTAGGCCCCTCTGACTATATACTAGAGAGGGTCATTTTATTATTATTAGATAAGGATGAATATCTAAATTCTCCTTTAGGTATCCAGTAACATTAAGGTGAGAATTCAAGGCTGGGACAGATGGTTCTCTCCAGTTGTCTTCAGTAACACAGAACTGTAAGCCTCACTCCCTATAGTCGGTGGCAGGAAGTTCAGGCTCCTGACTCAGTGATTCAGCATTCTTGGAACCACTCTAGCAGGAGATCAGGTAGAGTAATTACAAGGGTGGAAAAACACCAGTGGCCTCTGCTGATAGCATGTGACTGACTCCCACACACCCATGGCTTTGGCTGAAAGGAGATGCAGCAGTTTTCTCCTGGTTCTTTAGGTAAAGGCCAGGCCTTTTGTGCTTGTGATATGCGCCATGGGCATTGCTAAGTTGCCATTTTCTTTAGCACACAGTCCACCACATATGGGCTAAATGGAGACACAGAGAACTAACCCTGTATTTTTTCAGGGTTTTTAGTTGAGCCAAGTTCCACTTTCTACCTTTCATTTCATAGTCTTGTATTTTATACAAAAATTTGAGGATTTTAAATTATACTTGGGAGGAGGAACAGGAAAGCCTTTATGTATTTTATTCTGGCTCTTCAAAATGGATATACCTCACTTCACTCTCCTATAAACCCCAGATACTTTTGGGCCCCTATGAGTATATTTCCATGGAATAATAAAAGTAGGAAACATACGCAGAACTCGAAGCTTTCAAATGTGTCTTACTTTCAGTGACAGAACACCAACTAAGAGGACAAATGGTTTGGGAGTAAGAGGACAAATGGTTTGGGAGCAAGAGTACAGGAATTGCTACACTGGTCTACCAAGCACAGGGGAGTCTTGAAAAACACAGGTAACTAGTGAACAGGAACAAGGGCAAGGGAGCAAGAGATTTTCATTCAAGGTAAGGGCATGCTCATTTAGTGTTGCTTTTTTTTGTAGATGAGACCAAATTAGTTCAGAATTTATCCATGATTTTTTTCAGTTATGATCTGTGAAGATTATCAGGTAATTGTAACATTCATTCATAGCCAATCAAGCATTCTGAAGATAACATCTTAAAGAGATCCTAATCAAGGAAATGTATCTTGATGATAGTTTACTAATTAAAAGGCAAATCAAGAGCCATGGAAGTAAATGCCCTTTCTAAAGTTCACTGCATAGGAGACTGAAGTCTTTTGTTGTTGTTGTTATTTGTAGTTTTGGGGTTTTAACCTTGACCACTGCACACCAGGTAAGCACTCTTGTCAGAGCTCTATCTCCAGCTGAGAAAGGGCTTCTTTTTCTTCTTTCTTCCCTCCTTCTCCCTCCTCCTCCTCCCTCCTCCTCCTTTCTCTTCCTCCCTCTTCCTCCTCCCTCCTCCTCCTTTCTCTTCCTCCTCTCTCTTCCTCCTCCCCCCTCCTCCTCCTCTTTCTTTTAAATAAGGCTTTAAAAAATGCTGGTCTACCCATGCCCTAGTAACTGTATTTGTATGTAATACTTCAAGATATAATTTTCATGGATTTTACTAGATGTTATTTTTGGAATTAAAACAAAAGTACATTCTGTTGTTGGTACACACATCTTTCATGCTTGTGGGCTGGAATTAAATCATGTAATGTGTACAATTACTTTATCCTTTTCTAGGTGCTCTGATGCTAACTTTTTGTATTTTTGGAAACATTTCTGAAACGAATTAAGCAAACGTTAACAGTTATAGAAAGGCTCTTCCCATGGAAGAATCAAAAAATCCTAGAGAAATACTGACCTCCAGTGGCCACACTTAGC
>LOEQ01000286.1:580135-614226 GCA_001685075.1 Bramus lutescens
GTGGGTCGCGCGCTCTCTCGCCTGGCGATGGCGGCTTGGCTAGCTTTCACAATGCCAGGCAGAGCCGGACTGCCCACCCATGCTGCGACGAGGCGAGCGCGCGCGCAGGTTGTTTGTGGACCACAGATTGGGAAACTGAGGCCCGGGTCACTCAGGGTCCCTTTTCCCCGTCTAGCCCGGGACTGCGCGCCTCACGAGGCCCTGGTGTGAGAAATGAGCCGCCGCCTGAAGACTGCACGGGGCAGGGAGCTCGCACTCAGGTCGTTGCTGCAGGACAGGTGAGGCAGCGGGAAGCCTCCGGCTAGCTGCTGAGGAGGCAGCTTCCGGGTGACAGCCACTTGTCAGCCTACCTTCTCTGTCACTCATCTAAGGAACAAGTCTTCAGTGCTCTCCCTGGGCCGGGCATTGTTCTGGCTGCAAATGCAGGCAGAAGCACATCACCTGCTCTTTGTCACAATAGAAAACGACGAAGAGGGACCTGTGGTCCTCCAGGGATGCTATACTTGCTTGCCCCGTTGCTTTCAGTAGCACCTGAAATATTGCAGCACACTCATGACGGGCCAAAGGTTTTAAAAACAAAGTCGATATAGGTGACAGCCTCTTGGCCTCTGTTCCCATTTGCTGATTCGGAATACTTTTTTGATTTTCTGGATATCACAGGATCAAAAGAAGTCCTTCTCCCCTTTATGTTGTTTATTATTGGTAATTATATAAGTTCCCCGTTACCTGATTTTTCCAATTTTAAACATTGATATTCACCAATAAAAACAATTTACACATAGATCTCTATATGCTGCATTTTCTGGTCACATCCATTTAGCCATAAACAACTGTAGCTAATTAACTGAAGCCTCATAAAATGGAAGGACCACCTTAGATAAAATAAGCCCACAAGGAAGCCTGGCACAATTGCGAGTTGATAATAAAAAGCTGTGTAGGGTAATTTGGTATCCATAAGTGAAATGTCCTCATTATGACCTTAAAGGCTTAATGAAGATGGATCTCTGTTTTGAAGTTTACAAAAACATTCCAGTATTAAGTTAGGGGAGACCCTAAGGAGAGAGCAAATTACTACCTGCCAAGAGAAATAGCAAGACAGTAGTTATTGGATGAATTTCTTATGTTCAGAAGCCTGGCTCAGTAGAACTGGATATTGACAGCCAAAGCACAGTGCGTTTGTCTTTCAGAGAATTCTCATGTTTCCAAATCACAAAAGGAACTGTAAACTACTGAAATAGTTTACTTGCAATCAAAAATGTAACATGCATTCATAAACTTTAATTCATACAATTATCACCTGGTATATTCAGGACAGTATAGTAGGTGGCAGGATATTTATGTATATATATCCCAATTGGGGAGCACATTCAGTTGACTGTGAACAGGGCATCATGGGCAAGGAGAGTGTACTAGTTACTTTTTGTTACTATCCCCAAGCTGTTGGCATAGCTTAAAAGAGAGATGGTTTAGTTCGGTTCAGTTTCAGCATTGCCAGTCTGTCATGGTGGGGAAGATGTGTTCCAGCACTGGCAGATGAGAAAGCATAGAGGGTGGCGGGAAGCAGTCAAGGATAAAACACCTCCAAGGTCCTGTCTCCAGTGACCTGCTTCTCCATTCAGGTCTCACTTTTCAAGTTCTCCACAGTCTCCAAAATAGCATCACCAACTAGACCAAAAAAATTGAAGCAGATTCAGATTATAACAGGGAAGGCAGCAGTTTGCTTTCTGTGACTGCAAAAAGTGCCTCAGTATTAAGAAAGTCACTGAGATCCAATAGAATGGCCATGAACCATCATATTAAGAACAAGGTACCTTTATCAAAAATCATGACATTCATTTTTCAGGCCAGATATGTACCAAAGTACCAATCAGTCAGAAAGAGCCACCAGGCAGAACTAAGAAATCACAGGCATAAATTGTTAGTCACCAACTTAAAGCAAACTACTAAGAACAATTAGGAATAGAAAGGAATGTCATTATAGACATAAAAGTAGAAGTCAGCATCCTATTCCAATATCCTTTCTTTCTGATATTCCCAGATATCATTTAAAATAGGACATATCGCTTATCTGCTTGAGGTGTTCGCTGCCACAGTCAAAGGTCCTACCTTTTGAGTTCAAGCCCAAAGGGTGCAGTTTCTGTAAATATGCTCCCCCAGTCAGTATCCTTGTTGGTTTATTTTCACAATTGTTACTTCCAGTTCTCTTATGAAGACAACTATGTTACCTATGTTATGATTCATAAGTTAGTGTACATCAAGAATTGAATTAAATTTGAGAAGTCCCATAGTCATATCCTAATCAGTACCTTACCCAACATTTGAGCCCTTGACAGGAAGCTGTCTTCTTATAGTGATGAAGTCCTCATGCACTAATCTAAACTCTTCTTTATTTTGAACACAAGCATGCCTCCAACAAGGGCCTTAATTTTTCCTCTTTTAGTATTTGTCATGTGACAGATCTTTACCTGAGGAGATACAACACACACGTCTGCTTACCCTAGGCAGGGAATCCTCAACAAACCAAAGTTCAGATACTACCGAAGTCAACTTGGTGAACCAATGAGTTTTATTAGGGTCACTTACAAAAGTATGGGGGAGGGGTTACTCAGAGGAGCAGAAATGATTCAGGCTGCTGTATCACCAAGACCCTGCCATCCCCCAGCATAAGCGACAGCTCACCAAAGTTGGGTAACCAGGAGCACACTGCACAGCCTGTAGGCAGCTCAGTAAGTAAGAAAGTGTACTTTCCAAGTGACTGGTCCAAATCTCTTCCAGACAGCTGGGCAGGTTTCTGATTCTTCCATGCAGCTGGTCCGGTCTTAGAGTCGTCTTTGCAGCTTTCCTCCTCTGAGAGTCTGTGGCTCAGGGCCCTTTGGTCTAAAGGGGACTCTCAGCTTTTACTGCTTACTCTGGGAGGGAGGGAGGAAGGGAGGGCCTAGGGAATCTGGTAAGTTTCAGGGACTGAAACTATTGAAGCTACTTTTACTTGTTTCCCTTCCAGCTTACGGTCCTTTCTGTAGAGGGGAATGTAATCTTGGAGGAGAGTGTTATGCAGCCATATTACAAGTAAAAATCTCCCTCTTGTCAAGTGTATTCAAACCCACAGCCGAACAGTCAGACCCACTTCCTTTGAACCTTTCTTCATTTGAGCTTAGCTGAAAGACAGAGAACCAGTTCTTCTTTCAAACACTGCTGGTATCAGATCATTTTAGATTTTTTTCTATCAATATAGAAAGTCACCTTTGGAAGTTAAAATTCTTATCAATCCATATATAATCATACAAAGCTTAAAATTTTACTAAAGATATAAAGGAACACATAATAGTCTATAATGATCTATCTTTGCTCTATGTCAGACACCTCGTATGAGACATAAGATAGACCTTTCTGTCAGTTATAGTTAGCTGTTCATACAACCTGACCTTGTAAGCACAGAAGAACTTATACTTCTTCCCAAACATCTTTATTTCCCCAGTGGCATAGTTTTAGGCACATATTGTTTGAGTTCTCCTCTCCATACAATATGCTAAATCATTAAATTCAATTGCAATACTTTGAATGTGCTTATTTTTATTACTTCAAATTGCCTAAGATTTTTTTTAATCAAAGCCGAAGGAAAGAAGGCAATAGAACCTTTGAGTAGGCTAAATCTGTCTTTTATGATCTACACCAGGCACATCCTAATTCTCTATGTCTAGGTGAAAATCAAGAGAGGACCAAAACTCTAGAAATAATCACAAAATACATAATAAATGAAGGCAATGTTTTTCAAGTTTTTTCTCATAACATTTCTATAGCCTTTATTATGAACATCAGGACAAAAGAAAATTCATGATTGATAGGAAGTTGAAAGCAATAAAATATACTAAATTAATTTGCCTTGAATCAAATAGTGTCTTGACTTATGAAGATCAAATGAGATAATGCATATAATAATATAGTATGAACCATGAATAAAAAGTTAGAATATTGTTACTTTGGGAGACTTAGATTCTCCTTTTTAAAAATGTAATAATTTTTGTAGTACAAAATTCTTGAATTAGCTCAGTAATCATTTTAAAACAACAAGAACATCTGTATTTGGATTAAATTTATGATTATCATGCCAAGGCTTTTAAGACAAGGTGATGATTCAACATATGCAAATTAGTTAATGCACTATATAAACATAATGAAAAATGAAAGTTGTATGATCATCAATAGATATAAGAAAACATTCAGCTATATTCAGCATCCTTTCATGTTTAAAAGGCCTTCAAATTTTTAATTATACAAGGAATATACCTTGACAAAGTAAAGGCCAGATGTCACAAATGCACTGGTAATATCAAATCAGCGAAAAGCTTTTTAGCTTTAAATCAGGACTAGTGCTCATTCAACAAAGCACTGAAAGTCTTTGTGAGAACAATTAGGTGGGACAAAAACATCCACACAGGAAAGAAAAAATCTGAGTTGTTTATTTACAGATGACTAAGTCTCATATATAAAAACCTCCAAAAATGCCACAAAAATCAGAATAAATTCAGCAAAGTTACAAGATAAAAAGTCAATGTTCAAGTTAGTTGTGTTTGTATATACTAGTAAAGGATTATCTAAAATGAAAAACAGTAAGAAATTTTATTTTCAGTAGCATCTGAAAGAATAAAAAGGGTCTGGAAAGTTGACTCATCCATTAAGGACTCATACTACTCTTACAGAGGACCAGAGTTCAGTCCTCAGAATATGTGCTGGCAGCTCAGAAACAGCTCCAAGAATCCAGCACCCTTTCCTGGCCCACACAGCTACCTGAATTTGTGCACATATCCTCGCATGCACATACGCACATTAATAGAAAATAAGATCATTAAGAAAATAAAATGCTTAGAAGATAAACTTAGCCAATGTTTTGGAAGGTCTGTAAAGTAAAAACTGTCAAACACTGAATAAATAACTTTTAAATGGCAGATAAAGGGAAGTTATCAATTTACATATATATCTAAACAATAGCATCAAAATGTCTACAGTAACCAATGTAGTGTATAGATTCAATGAAATTTCTAACAAAACTGCATGACATTTTCCACAGAAACCCAACAAATCCTCTTTAATGCTATAAAACATTTCAAAGAGCTAAAACTGTCTTGAACAAAAGCTACAAAACTGAAAATACCACACTTTATGATTTTAAGCTATATTAAAAAGCTGTTCTGATCAAAACATTAGGCTACTAGCATAAAAAGAGACTTGTTGACCAATGGAGCCAAATAGAAAACTAAGAATTTATACTATTGTGCATGAACTCCGTTTTTTATAGTACAAAGAATACATACTAGAGGAAGGTTTCAATAAATGGGATTTAAAAAACCTGAATTTCTCTTATATAAAAAGAAAAATTGGACCTTCCCTTATATCATACAGAAATTAATTCAAAATAGATTAAAGACTTAAACATAAGACCCAAAGCTATAAAAGAAGAAAACATGGAATAAACATTTGACAAAGATATTAAATGTGGATTTTCAAATTTGACACAAAAATATAGGTATCAAAAAGTAGATGAAGACTGCATTAAAGTGGAAGGTATCTGCATAGCAAAATAACACAGAGAAGCATCCTTAATGATACAAGAAAAAATTGTAGAACATATGTTTATAAACATTTAAGAATCCCACCAGCAAAATGCAAACAACCCAATTAAAAAATGGACAAGAACATAGACATTTTTCCAAAGTGGACGTCAAAAATACCTACAGATATAAGAAATGATGTAAGATACTCAACATCACTAATCATAGGAGTAAAAACCCACAATATCAGCTAACATAATTATTAAAAAGTTGAAAGAAAACATGTATTGGCAAGAATATAGAATAAAGGGAAACTTGTACCCCATTGTGGGAATGTAAATTATGTAAATTGATACAAGCACTATGGGAAAAGCAATACAGAGACATCTCAAGATAATAGTAGAAGAGTTACCCTATGGCTCAACAATTCCACCTCTGGACATTATCTAAAAGTAAGAGTATCTTGTAAATATATTTGCATCCCCATGTTAGTTTACAATATCATTCAAGGCTGAGATATGGGGAGAGCTTGAGCATCTGTTGGTTGGTGAATATGTAATAAATTATTATTTACCTTTAGAAAGGCGATCCTACCATTTGTATGAACATGAATGGGTGCTGAGGGCACTATGCTAAATAAAGTAATCCAGATACAGTACAATGAACATTGCAAGACCTCACTTATATGTGAAATTAAACAACAAAAAGCTAAAGTTAGTAGTAGAGTTATGGTTATTTGTGCATGGTAGAGGAAAATAGAATCTTGGTTGTGATTTAAGTGAGTATTGCGACCTATGTATAAAACGGTGTTTGTAGATAACAGAAATGCATGCCATAGTTGGAATTTGCCCCTACAGTAGATCACATATGCTCCCATGAAACATACACACGCACAGCTGAAGCAAATGTCATGATAATAAGTTTGTGCTAATCGTTTTTATAAATATTATATACCTACATATCTAAACATGATAAACATAAATTTTTATTGGTCAGTCATAGCTCAATAGATCTATAAAGTTTTTAGTTTCAAAAATGAAAATAATATCCTGGGGGCAGGGAATAAAGGTTGAAGTTCTAGCTCATTGCTCTCATGGACTCAATAGGATTAGTAAAACTTCTACTTCTTCCCTCATTTGTGCCCCGCCCAGTGTTTGTCATCATCTTACGTTCTCCATCTCCAGCTTCTTCAGTCTCTTTCCATTCCCTGATCATACTTATGTCTCTGCCCACCGTCAAATATCCTTAGTTAAAAAATAGCTTTGCTTGAACAAGTTACTATCCAGTTTGTTATTATTTGTTCCACTGTATATAAGAAACTCGTCATAAACTGGGAAGCGCTGAAGATTTTTTTTATCAACCCCATTTACTATTGGTCCTCATAAAACTTATCACCAATCTAGAGCTTTCTGATTCTTGTTCTTCAAAAGTCATTTCAATTTGGTAAGGGTTTTCAAAACACTAAAATACCAAGGCCTTCTTTGATCTGCACCCTCTTTGATAGTTGAGCATTTTATTTCTGCTGACCCTCTGTAGTGCTGACCTCTTCTAGATATCTGCCTGCCTATGAGCTTACCGCTTCTCAACTCTACCTCCTGTTCTGTCCTCTTGGGGGTACATATTCTTTAAAGTCCAACCTTTGACATTATGTTCTTTCCTGTTTAAAGCTGTTTCCTTGAGGAATTCATGTATGCTCATGAATTTTAATCTCTTCTCCATGCTTAATCTCTCACCTTTATTTTCAGATTCCTGTTTCTGGCCCTCAAATCTAAACAAGGTATTGCCCTGTTTCCAGGTGTCTCATGAACGTGTTTATGAACATTCTTCTCATCGTTTCAAATTAATCATTTCTCCTCCGATTGGTTCACTTTCTGATTTTCTCCCTGATAGTCATCAGCATCATCTTTTCTATGTCCCCTGTTTAATCTGAATCACGACTAAGATCAGTGCAGGAGAACAGTTAACCAGCACTTCTGCAATATATTACAATGCTGCCATTTTCTGTCATTGATGCTGAGATATCATCAGGCAGCCATAAAATTGCCAAGTAGTGCTGAAGGTTAATCTGTTTTATTCGATGAACAGAATGTAAGGAAACTAGAGAGAGAGATTATTACAGTTTAGGCAAAAATTTGAGGTATTATAGGTTAGGAATTATTATAATCAGGGTTGCAAAAAGGAACAATAGATAATGATAGTGATATTGCAGTATTATCTTTCCAAAATTGTCAAAAATATTAAAATTGTCAGGATTTTCTATAATAGTTTACTTATTTTATAATACTCATATGTAGTACTATATATAATAATGCCATGAGGAACAACAGTTGTATGTTTCCCCAGTATTTAAAATCAAGTAGCTATTTTCCAATGATATAACAGTAGATTTAAAGTGAAAGCAAAATCTTTAGGTATTGTTATTCTAAGTTTACAAACAAATAAAGCTAAACAAAACTGGCCCGTAGATCAGGTTGTCTTGAGCTGTCACTAGTCAAAATTTAAAGGAGTTTTTGTTGATGGAGGAATTTTGGGATGAATGGAGTGGGGAAATGAAGAGTCTTCTTTATGGATGAAACTATTCCATGTTTTCTTCTTCTCCTCAGTGGTCCTGCTTTTTCTTACTCATCATCTACTGCAGAACAGCATCTTATTCAAGGGCATTGACTTGACTAAGTAACTTTTGAGAAATCTTGGAAATAAAGTCTCCATGATGAGCAGAGGGGTGGGTAAGTATATAGTGTAATAAGTCATAATGTCATAATTTACCTCAAATTACTTTTCTTGCCTTCACAAATATATTTATATAGATTGTGCTTTGCCTTATGTTAAAAGTGAAGTCATTTTGTTTCAGGAGATAAATGAATGGCAGAATAGGGTCTTAACTTGTACTTCCTATGTAGCACAGGCTGCCCACCAAGTGCTGGGAATGTAGGTGTAAGCAATTATACCCAACATCCTTTTGTTCTTTACTGACAAATAAGACCTTTAGTATATTCTAACATAGTTCAAAACTGCTCCCCAGATACAGTGGTTTTGTGTCTCTTTAAATATAGCACAGAGGTGGCCTGGCAACAGATCCTGCTTTGATTGTACTGTTGGAGCAGTGCAATATATATGTCTTCTCTCTTAAAGACCCATTCGTAAAAGAATGGCTAATTTAACAGTCACATCTGGTCTGAAGACTTTGTAATATCTTTGTATACAAAACTATCATACCGTATTTAGGTGAAGTTCATTTTCCAGACCCTTTCTGAACTAGGCCTTCTTGAAAAGCCTAGAATGAAAAAGTGAGAATTTTTTAGGTAAGCGAACTCAGCACACACACACACACGGGGAAGGAGGGAAGGAGGGAGGGAGGCAGGAATGAAGAGAGGGAGAGATTATTGACTGATGTGATGAAACAAAGATACTTTCCTATCAGGATTTTTTTCCTACT
The DNA here is from genome assembly GCA_001685075.1 of Bramus lutescens. NCBI lineage: Eukaryota > Metazoa > Chordata > Mammalia > Rodentia > Cricetidae > Bramus > Bramus lutescens. The sequence continues at coordinate 589,118 of LOEQ01000286.1, forward strand.
GCAAATTATCACTTTTATAATACAGATAAGTGAATATATACCTATCAAGGTGAGATGTCGGTAGCTATTCAAAGGAGGGACTTTAAGAAAGTGGAAACAGTGAAGGGTATATACATAGATGATTATTACCTTTTGCTAACAAGACACTCTGTTTGGGGAATACATAAACGAGTCATTATTGTTCCAGTCTGTGTTTGTGTATATTGTGTAACATTCATAAAAGTGTTAAATTTTTCTCAAGATTGGTGAACTTTTTATTTTGCTACCACCTTTCCTCAATCTAAACCATATCCACACTAAGACAAGTTGCATGTGGGTATGTCTAACACTGGGAAAACTATTGCCTCTTAAAGTAGTGTGTTTCAATAAAAAAAAAACAAGCTAATAATCTTGTTATAGTGAGTCAACATTTGATGACTTATCTTGGAGGCACAAGTAACACTTAAATATTCTTATATCTGTCTGTCTGTCAGTCTCCCTTTCCTTCCTTCCTTCCCTCCCCCATCCCTCTCTCCATCTGTCCCTTCTCTCTCTCTCTTCCTCCCCTTCTCTCTATGTCTCAAAACCTCTCTTCTGACTTTCTTTTCTCTAGATGAAATCTTTGCAGATACCGCAGGCTGTCTCACAATTGTGTCCTTGTTGCTCTCTGCATGTGCTCTAGAGTTTCATGTGTCAAAGACACAATGTCTGGATCCGGACACGGTAAGTGGAGGTGGTCTGCTGCCCGTGGAGCAGCTTGCAGCCATCTGAACTGTTTGATTACTAATGCTTTTCAGTTACTTACCAGTTTTTCCATATTCAAAAATTATCTTCAGTATTTGTCAGTGTGTGACTGTTCATATTCATAGTTGATAAAAACAGCTTTCTTGTTCCACATAACAGTCTTCTGGAAGTTTTGTGTCCTAAGCTGAAAAAGTAATGCCAGCAGGTCTCACAGGTGATATTAAAGCTAATTATGCCTAACATATAAAGATTACATAAATGCTACAGTCTAGTTATATTTTATACAGTATCCTGATTATTCTATAGCTAAGACTTTTAAATCAGGCTATGTCAATATTCTTTTTAGGACAAATGTCATATACCACCAAAGTATTACTGGCTATGCACATTTTGTGGGACAGATTCTGAGCTAATCTTCCATGCTATGGGATGTGTTGACAGTCCATGAAATGCATGGAAGAAGTCTCATTTCCCATATTCATAGAGCAGGTCCCACAGACATTTGTGGATTTAGCTAATGCTACAGTTGTGATAAAGATGACTATTCCATTGGTCTCTCAGATGATGCTTCTCTTACAATACAGTTCCACATTGAGTTTAATTTTCCTTTACAAAAATGTTGTGCAGCTTAAATAGTGATTTATCTGCTTCACACAACTGAGTTCTCAACAGCAGTACTTGTTCCTAAGACTGTGGAAGAGGAGGCTGACTGATATGAGTTCAGCTTAGTCAACTGCTTGTAAAGTTAGCTCCAGAGCAGACTGAACCTAGGTAGTTCATGCTTGCCAGGCCCTCCATTGCTAATTCTGTTGTCCTGGTTTCTGCTCCCTTTCCCCCTTTTATTATTGTCTTATCTTTCATTGCTTGTTTGATAATAGTTAGGCGGGTATATGGAGGCAGGAAAAGAGAACAAAGCCAAGCAGAGAGGTACTCGTTGGTGTGCTGTAAGCTCCCAGGAGTCAGTTTATCCTGTCTCTCCCTTAAGGGCACCTTCATACATGTGAAACCAAACAAGTGTTATTAAAGATCTACACCAGTGTATGTCAGTCAGGTTTGTCTGGTGTCATGTGAACAGAACAAACCAAGCATTTTAATTCTGTGCGCTTATGTGATAGTTAGTTTTCCCGAGTCTTGAAACCATCTAGGGCTTTGTACAGTGCGTGATGGCTTTGCTTTACACCTCCATGTACAGCAGTTGATGGTATAGTCACACCTATGGGTGAGCAGCCATATTTGTACAAGCCAAAACCAAGGATTGATTTTTTTTCTCCTGACACCTCACAAGTAGGTAATATAGGTAATAGGGATGTGTTAAATTTGCTTCAAAGTTTCTATTTTGTGTTTTGTTTCTCATTCTTCAGGTCCCTGTGTTTTTATAGATACAATGGCTTCTAAGTGGAGATAGAAGATACATTTATAGAAAGTCTTATATGTCAAAGTTTTAAGATAATTTAAAGCTTATAGTTCTACTCTAGAAACTTTGAACATATCTATTTGCTATCCCTCAACCCACAAACCGCAGAAATCTCCTCTACTCTACCTCCTTCTCTTTCCTCTCTCATAGTTGGTAGGCAATGGGGAGAAAGTCTGCCACTTCATGCCTTTGGCTTTGGCTTCAACACTAAAATCAACAAGTGCACTCTCTACTTGTTTGAAAACAGAGTTTCACAAATGTTTTTAGTTCTTACGGCAAAGCACCAAGTGCTAAGACACTGGCAGGTAGAAGACAGGTATTCTGAGCATGGATACCTGTGAGAGTGGATATTACCTTCATGCCAACAACCTACTTCTCCTAGTTTGTTATATATGGAAAATATTGGCTTTTAGAAAGAAGGAGACCACAATTCAAATGAAAATGTATAGAATATGGCATCGTGCCTTTGGTACACTCTTTTAAAAAATATTTCCACGCTACTGATTTGTTTTAAGACGGTCCAGTTGACTTTGTCATTCTTAGTAAACATATACTTTGAGGGTATTGATTTAGGGAATTGAAAATAAGGAGAATGAGAGAAATAGAAGCACATTAACACTTTCCCCAAGTTATTTGTAAATATTGATGTTTCATATTTTTATAAGAACAGTACAACTTAGAGTAAGACAAAAAGTAGCAGGAGCTGCAGCAGAGGGAGTAACCATTTCTGCGCAGGAACAAAAACGACATCGATTTCAGGGGGGAAAGCTATCTGAATAAATACTCATCCCGAGCCCTGGAAAGACAGTAAGCTAAAGTGCCGTGATGCTGCTCTCTTGGCTGCACACTGCGCATGACTGCTGCTGAGTCAACCACTGAACTCTGGAAAGTAGCGGCAGTTCTCAGCCTGCGGTTGTGACCCCCATAGGGGTCGCATATCAGATGTCCTGCATATCAGATATTTACATCAGGCTTCATAACAGTAGTAAAATTACAGTTATGAAGTAGCAATGAAATAATTTTTTGGTTGAGAGGGTCACCACAACATGAGGAACCGTATTAGAGAGTCGCACCATTAGGAAGGTTGAGAGCCACTGCTGGAAAGGGATATGGAAGTCATTCCCTGTGTGACCCAGACTGCCTTTTCTCCAGCAGAAGAATCAAGAAAGCTGCATTCTTTTAATAGAAAGTATGAGTGCTGTATATGCAGTGACTTCTTAAACAGAGTATGAGGTAGTAGACAATGTAGCGTTATTTAAGGAAAGACCTTGTAAGAATAATAAAATACCTTCATATTATTTCTCAGATTAATTCTCTGCTATTTTATCCAACTATAAAAAATCACTCAAGTTGGTCTAAACATGCTGTTACTTGAAAATCTTGGTTTCTGAATATTGCTTCAATTCTGGTTGATTTTGAATGCATATCTATCATATAATTACTGCATTTTTCTTTACCTACATATACCTGTAATAAAACATCTTATATTAACTTTTCTATTTTTAACTTTAATGGGTTTTTCATTGAGACATGCCTGAATTTGTCTATGAGATTTCTAATTACTTCTGTATAAGCTTTATGCTTACAAAATATGAAACAGTTTATATATCTGCTTTCATACATTATGATATTATAACATTATTTTCCAAGTAACTCATGTTCCTTGCCTGAGTCATTCATTCTCCTGGACTTTGCTAGGCACATGCTACCAAATCATCACCCAACCTTATCTTGCTCTCTAGAGTGATGGTACAGTTCTTTAAATATAAAAATGTAGCTAAATAATTCTAATATGGTGACTTTTTTACTGTTAAAAATACCTGAACATGAATTCTTTTTTCCTAGGGGTAGATATTGGATCCAGGGCTTTCTATGTGTTAGGCATGTACTCTACCACTGAGTTGTATCTCCAGCTTTGTTTTAAACTCTTTGTGTGTGTGTGTGTGTGTGTGTGTGTTTAAGACAGGATTTCACTAAGATACCCACACTGACCTTAAATTCCCTAGGTAGCCCAGGCAGTCCTTAAACTTGTGATTTCTTGCCTCAGCCTACACATATGCACGTGCACACGCACATAAACATGCACACACATATGCACAGAGAGACAATACTTCATATATATGTATATATGTATATTAGAAAGAAGGTAAAAGTGTGCATATATGCATATATTCAGTTTTTCCTTCAGTATGAAAGAAATAGAGGTATAGTTTCACAACTAACTGTTAGATTTTTAAAAAAAACACATTTTCTTTATCCATTCACCTATTGATTAACATGTAGGCTAGTTCCATTTCTTTCTGTTATCAAAGGAATGTCAATAAATATAGATGTGCAAGTATCTCTGTAGTATGAAAAAGGGGCAAAGACATGAAAAAGGCGGAAGGAAATCAAACAAAATGGAATATGCTTGCAAACCCAATATGAAAACAATATTCCATGAGTTAATTTTAAGAATTAAAAAATTTAAAACCCACAAAAGAGAAAAAGAGAATCACGTCACATTTACCTTATTTCCAAGGAAAGAGAAGCACCAACACCTATCCATTTTCAACTTTTCCAATACTATGTGCTTTCTTGAATTGTGACTTGGTCACTTGTAATGTGAAATGGAATTGAGTGGCTCCAAGATTGAAAAGACCCATGCTTCCTGCATCCCCAGTAGCAGAAGTGTTGGGGTTTATAAAACATGCTCACTTTTATTTGAAATAGAATGAATTTCCATTTTTATTTCTAATACATGGATATACCTATGTTCAAGTTCTTTGGGTAGCAAAAAGAAATCCTATATTGCTAAGGTCAACCTAACTTAACATCTTCAACTCTCTATGGATAAAAAATCATAGCTACTATAAACTGTTGCTGACCCTAGAGTTATCGAAAGTAAATTTATAAAAAAATAGAGAATTAGTGAGAATTAAAGTACTCTTAAAATAGCAAATTGGAAACTTTAAACTCAAGTAATTTCCTTGATGATATTTACTTAATTATAGTTTTATAGTACCTGTTGAAGATGTGATGAGCCATCTATCTTTAGAACAATTAATTTAGGCTATTTGCATGTGTAATGGGTAACTAAGAAAAAGAAAACCTGCAAACTGATAATTATGCCTGTGTTATTTTCTCTAACGTGCTACGGGAAAGTAACTTGATCATATAATGACTTGTATACGGGAGAAGCATCGGATGTGGATTTTGTAATGATTTTAGTGGCATGCTGGTAAGCTGGCACCTCACAATCTACTTTGCAGTATTTACAAGCTCTTGTATGATAGACACTCATACAGACTGATTTAGCAATTAGCCCCCCTCTAAAAAAACTTGGACATTGGTAATCAGAGTTTTTAGCACATTGAATCCATGATTCTATGTCTTACTTACTTTTTCCTGATGATGATAAATGAAGTAGATTAATTACACTAACAGTTCAATTCTTCATGTGTCATGCATGCATAGCCTATCCATATTGTAATGACTTCCCACTGATTTCTTGGGTCCATCCAAGAAACTTTGCCCAATGAGATGGTAGTATTTATGCTACAGATGGAGGGTTGAAACAACTCCTATTTTCACTCTTTCTCTTCAAAGATGATGTTACACTGAAGGATAAAGTGAAGAAATTGGGGGAATATCTTTCAAGATCCTGGCTTATGTGTCAGGATAAAAGACTGCTTAGGTGATAATAAAAAAATCTTAAAGTAACTCAGGAAAAAGTTAGGATCAATAAAAAAATAAAAGGCAACCAAAACCAATGCCAACAGGCTCACATGGAGCATAACCCACTATAAATTTGAAAGAGTTGAAGTTAAGTATAGTTAATTGTGAACATATGTATTCTGTAGGAGACTCAGTATTCCTTCACAGACCAAGAGAGTTTGGGAGGCCATCATCTCAAACACAGAGGTCTGCAATAAAATTCTCACATCTTAGGGAAGATGTATAGTGCCTATTGTTGTAGAATATTATTTTAACTAGGCAAAGATGTGTTACTTTTGTTTATGCTGCAGACTATTACTTTAACTGTATAAAGGTGTGTTACTTTTGTTCATGTTGCGTTTGTTTAATTGTGAAAATCTGTTTTACTTTGCCTGCCACCAGGCACCTGATTTGTCTAATAAAAAGCCAATAGCTGAGCAGGAGAAAGGATAGGCAGGCTGCCAGTCAGAGAGAATAAATAGGAGGGGACATCTAGGCCCAACAGAAGAGAAAAACAAGAGAAGATGGAGGAGAGAATGAGGGACACACCAGAAGCAAAAAGTCAGGCAGATGCCAGTCAGCCAGACAGAGAACAGTGAAAGTAAGAGATACAGAAGTAAGAAAAGTTAAAAAAAGCCCTGAGGCCAAAGGTAAATAGGGAGAAACAGATTAATAAGTTAAAAGAGAGAGCCAGAAATGTGGTAACCTAGACCGAGCATTCAAAACTAGATAAGCCATGATTTGGGAGCTGGTTGGTGGCCTAAGAGAAAAAGCCTGGTACAGCCTATGATTGATTACTTTATGACTTTTGTTCCTTGACCTTATTGCCTGCAGCCATCTGAACATCAGTGGTCTTAGAGGCGCACTCCAGCTAGCACAGGTTGACTTTTGACAATCCAGATGTCAAATTTTCAGGAATTTTGGCAAGCTGGTTGTTAAATACTACCACTACTAAAAATTACATAGCAGTAACTAAATGATAGGTACATTATGATTATACGTATACTGCATCATCTTCCAATTGATTATTTTTTGTATTCTTGATGTGATGTACATCTATTTTTATCTGTCTTGAGATCGTATTGTATAATAGAGAGAAGCTGCTCATCTCTTCAAGCTCTGTACAGTGATGTTTGGTTGGCAGCTTAAAATAGCCACAGTGGAAAACTGGCTGGCAAATACTATAAATCAGAGATTCCGTGTCCTGGGGCCAGTTGTTAGGCCCCTACTAGCACACCATTGAAAAGCTGACAGACCATAGCTTTTACCTCCTGCAAATCCTGGGGCTTAGCACTATGCTATTTATAGGAGAGTAGAAATGCATTTAAAACATGACTTCCCAATAATTGGTGTTATTGTGGAGAGCCATATTGCTCTATAAGGTGGTTCAAGAGTCTCAGACAGATGATTAAATAGGACCATTTTATTTATGACATATCCAGAGATACTGTTTTCCTTAGCTGAGACAAATTAATCACTGGAACTCTATTCTTGACTTCCTTCAACTTTCACCATTCCCCCTCTTAGAAACTTCAGTTTTTACTTTCTTCATTAAAGTCATTTTTAGGGCTGAGGAGATGGCTTGGTTAGTTAAATGCTTATATGATAATATGAGGACCCAAGTTTGGATCCCCAGTACCCACAAAATAGCTGGGCACAGCCAAATGTATAGCAGTAAGTGGTGCTGGAGAAGGTCTAGCTGAGACCAGAGGATTGTTGGAGTTTGAATCCACCCAAAAAAATCCCAGCAGGTTCCAGACTCCGTGAGAGAACATGTATCAAGGAAATAATGTGGGTCATGGGGTCATAATATAACAGGACACCCAGTATTCTCTGTCCTCTGCACACTTACATACACATCACATGCAACTACATATTTATGTGCATGTGCGCACACACATACACACACACAAATGGAAAAAAAAGACTATCTGAAGCAATTCTTATACTTAATATGTTGAAAATCTCAAACACTGGGGCAAGAACATTCCAAAATACTATTCTTCAAATTCTAACTATTGTAAATATTACATGAACTATTATAGTTGAAATCTAAACCAACATGATGTAAAAAGAAAAATTCATCTAACTGTGCTACATACAAATGAATTGTTCAGTGACCTACTTGGATCAGTAGGAAAGACAGCTAATGATGTCCTATGAGAGCAGGTACCCACTGACCATATATAGACAAAATCTTTAGGATGTCCTTTTTAGGATAGAAAGCCATTGGGGCATATTTGGCTTATTAAAAAGTATAGTAATAATACCTTTAAATGTGAATAAAGAATTGTGAATACTTACTTAATAGTTAGGATCCCAGTGGAGATGGCCCTAATTTTTAAACATTTCCCAATTATTTAATGATTCAGAAGTAATTATGGGTGAGATTGCTTTGATGTGAGCTTTGAAATAAGAACCATGTAAATCAAAGAAAAATTTAGTGGCATTTTACAATATCTAACCAAAATATCAATGCACTATATTTATTTTTGTTTTAGGCTGTTAAGAAACTCATTAGCGACTACTTTATTAATATTCCCTTCTTCAGAGATTTTAATTAGTGCCTAGTGGATGTATGCAAATGGAGACTGTGTTTTCATTCCCTGGCCACCCAGACTCATATAATCACACAGAAACTATATTAATTACAACGTTGTTTGGCCGATGGCTCAGGTGTAGTCCTAGCTAGCTCTTACATCTTAAATTAACCCATTTCTATTAATCTATGTATCACAACGAGGCTGTGACTTACCATTAAGGTTCTGACATCCTTCTCATTCAGTAGCTTCATGGCATCTGCCTGACTCTGCCTTCTTTCTCTCTGCGTTCAGTTTAGTTTGCCTGCCTAGCTATATTCTGCCCTGCCATGATCCAAAGTAGCTTCTTTCTTAACCAATGGTAATAAAAAAATATTCACAGAAGACAGAGGGGAATTCCACATCAGATGTATGTAGTTTTCTAGCTGATGTGTTCCCCTACAGTCAAAATTATGATTACTCATTGAATTCTGTTACTTGTGAATCTTACAGGTTGTTACTCCAATTATGTTACCAATACCTAACACAATTCAGATATGAAAATACCATGCCCATTACCATTACTGGTTTATGATAACAATACAAGATTCTCTCTCTCTTTCTCTCTCTCTCTCTCTCTCTCTCTCTCTCTCTCTCTCTCCCTCTGTGTGTGTGTGTAGTGCCTACATAAATCCACATGTGTAAAAGTACACATGCATGTGTGTGTATGCACGTGCATGCGCGTGCATGCGTGTATGTGTGTGTTGGGCAGAGATTGACATCAGGGTGTCTTCCTCAGTTGCTTCTCCATCTCATTTTTGAGACAAGGTCTCTTGCTGAACCTGGAGCTTACTACTTTGTCTAGACTGACTGGCCAGCAAGTTCCTGAGATCTATCTTCCAGTTCTTAGGTTACACTACACCTGGCTTTTATGTGGATGCTGGGAATTCAAACCCAGATCCTCAGGCTTAACAAAGCAGGCTATCTATCTTCTGTGCCATTTCCACAGCCCAATGTTAAGAGGTTTTCATTGTGACACAAACTCAACTTTTGTGTTAAAGTGCAAACTTACCTTAGATAATGAAAACCATAGATAAGAAAAGTCCAGTTTGGAGTTTGCTCTCTAAATACAACCAAAAAGACATGTGTGGTTTAATGTGGAGGGGAGTGAGTTGTGTCATTGATAGTGAGTCTCTTTTCTTATTCCAGGCATTTATTGAATATAAATTTTGATTGCTTAATTTGTTTCACCTACTGGAGTCTCTTATTTTTCCTTATCCCACATCAAGTAGTAATTTGAGTAAAAAGAGGAAAACATCTTTTATAGATGAACAAGTTTTAAGAATGTGAGACAAAAACTGAAAAGCCAGAGTTATCTGTCAGTTTAGTGTTGCTAGAATTTGTTTCTCTTAGGTAATCAAATAGGTTTCTTGTAAGGCAAAACTAAATGTTTCTTGAAATTCAGTCCTTTATGTGCATATTTGTGTGTGCATTCTGACAGTGTGTTAAGTATCATACACCAGGATCTTTTTGTTGCCTAGTAAAAGTTTGAGTAAAAACACAGTATCAGTTTCTTAGTGAGGATTTCCATGCAGTAAAACACTACAATCAAAATAGTTTACTTCTTCCTATCACTCTCAGATCATATTGCGTCATTGAGGAAAGTCAGGGTAGGATCTCGAGACAGAAGCTTGAAGGCAGGAACAAAGCAATGGAGACATGCTTATTACAGGCTTGCTCTTCATAGTTTGCTTGGCCTGCTTTCTCATACAGCTCCAGGTCACCTTGCATAAGGTTGGCACACTATGCACAGTAAGCTGGGTCTTCCCACATTAATCAAGAAAATGCCCTACAGACTTACCTTACAGAAGCATTTTCTCAATTGAGAGCCTTTCTTCCCAAATGACTCTAGTTTATCTTGAGTTGATAAACTAACAAAACCAGCCAGGACAAACAGAGGTAGCTGATGGACTGACACCTAGTTTAATCATTTAAAGTCACTCTTAACTAAAATCAACTACAAATGTATCAAAAACCTCAACAAAAATATGAAACTTCTAGAAGAGAAGGTAGGAAGTTGTTACTACTTACAAGCATAGGTAATGACTTCCTAATAGGATTCTGGTCACTCAGGAAAGAAGGCCAACAGTTAACAAATGGGACCTCTTGCCATTGAAAAGCTTCCACAGAGAAAAGGAAACAACCCACTGAAGAGGCAGTCTATGAAATGAGAGAAAACCTTTGCCATCTGTGCAACTGACGGGAGATTCATGGCGAGAATACACTAAGATCTCAAAAAGTGAAATAAACAACCCAATAAAAATGGGCTGTAGACACGAACAGAGAATTCTCAAAATAAGATGCACATGGCTAGTAGCCACTTACAAGTCTTCAACATCCTTGGTTGCTAAGGAAATTCAAATTAAAAGTGCTTCGAGATTTCTTCAGAATGACTATGAGGTAGTCATCAAATAACAAATACTGTTAAGAGCAGGGAAAGGGAAACCTTTATCTCTATTGCTGGGAGGGTAGGCTCATGCAGCTGGGTGACACGCTACACAAGCCTACTTCCTCCACCATCTACTGACAGCTTCATCTGCGCTTTCAGTACCTCCACCACCCTTTCAGAAGGGAGGGCCAAGTGGGAAGTGATGATCTGAAGGGGAAAATAGAGAAAGGACCACAGCAAAAGAAGAAGTAAGGGAGAGGAGAAAGGGGTTGGGTAAGAGCGCCTTGTAAAGGCCGTGAGAAGTAAGGGAGGGGAAGATCATAACAATAATATGATGGTATATGATCTGAAAAACAAGTTTTGTAAGGAACTTTATTGGTATTATGTATTCTAGTCCTTGAAGCATTTGGATGGAGCTGAAAGAATACAACTTGATTTTCATATTTTGTATTATATACTGAAGGCTCACTTTTTGTAGGCACTACTCTGTACATCCCAGAGCTGAAAATACTGTCGCAAAGCAAACATGGTATCTCCTCTTATAACTTACATTTGAATAAGAGCATTAGTTATTCCAGAACACAGAAGCTCAAATTCAACATAGTACCATAAAAACATACCATATCAGATTATTCAAACCACAGGCCTTTTGACAAACACATTGATAAGTTACTTTGCTTGAATCTGTTTTATGAACAGGTTTTATCCAAACATGATTTTGCAATAAGAAATTAAGGAGCATTTTAAACCACTCTTGAATTTTAATACATTAAGTAAGTTTTCCAAGATAAAGATAACAGCTTTTCTTCCATTTGGGGGCATAAATGCCTTTCCTTTCAGTGTCCCCATTATTACATCAGATACTTGACAAATGCTCCGCAGCTTTTTGTCAAGAATTGACTAACAAGGTCTCTTGGGGTAGGAGCAGGGAGGAATGTTCTACACAAGTTTAATGAATTCTACAAGAGTTTGCACCATTTTGGAAAGTGTCACTTAGCTTGTCAGCACGGGATGATTAAAGTCTGTCCTTCTAGTCCCCAGGCCTCACTTCCCCAAGACTTCTCAGAGTAAATGCTAGTTTTATGCACCACCAGATAGAAGAAACCCTGATCCTGGAAGGGTCTCTTGTGCATATACATAGAAGAAACCCTGATCCTGGAAGGGTCTCTTGTGCATATACATAGAAGAAACCCTGATTCTGTTAGGGTCTCTTGTGCATATACATATATGTACACACACACACACACACACACACACACACACTTGTGTATCTTGTACTTACATATTTCTTTCCACCCTTGAGAAAACACACTGACCCATTCACTCAGCAGTGCTCCTGCTTTGGGACATAAAACCTACACAGTCATCTTCTCAAGTTACCACTTTAGATTGCTAATTCATTAATACCTCCAAGAGCCAACCACCAAGGTGGATACAAACAAACAGAAGGTTAAGATGCAAAGGACTGAATCGGCGAGTTCAGGTTTGCTGGGTGGAACAGGAGAAAGAGCAGTGAAGAGACTTTCCTCGGTATAGATCTCCAGGAGCTTGTGAATGGGACGAGAATGGTTCACCTTTCCTGGAAGTGTGGACCATTTTCACCGTAAGTGTTAATTAATGTATTTAATAGTTTGTTTCTCCACCTCCTCTTTTTTATTTGGAAATCCTCACACTTAAGTTTTTCTTTGTAAGCTTTTCTTGTTGCCCAGAACTTGATGTTTGGGCATTTCAGAGTAATTCTTTCATTTTATGTTATTTGATGGATATTTTCTGTACAATAATATTTAGACATAAATTGTAGCACACTGTCTTTTCAGTCTATCCTTCAGTAAGGTTGTCTGTAAATTCGGATCTTCAGTGAACTGTGAGATGTAGTACTATTACTGATTTCTTGTTTAATTCTGTTGTAGCTTGACACTTTGTATGACTTTAGTGACTCTGCAAGGTGTACTTGAAAGTAGCATACATTTTGTAGTTCGGGGTATACTTTACTCACATACATCTTTATCGATTTTGCCTAGGCTCTCTTCATCTTCAAGTTCTCAGCTTCCCTCTGGGATTTCTTACTGTTTCTGAAGAGCTGTCATTTGAATCTTGGTTTCCTGTGTTTATAGGTCCATTTGCTCTGAGTACTGAAAATATTTTCTGGATTCCCCCTTTCTGAAGTAATGCTCCACCCCTCACACATGTTCTTACAGTTGCTGAGTTTCCCCTGTATTTGGACCACCATTTTTTTTCATGTGAGAAACCTTCCTCTTCAAGTTTTAGCCAGACTCTAAAGCTTTTGTCCTTATATCTCTGGATGGTTCCCCTGGCTTGGTATATTCCCTCCATTCTCCTGGTGGGTAGAAGGAACAAAGGCAATTTGCAAAATGCCTAAAGCATCCTGGTTGGCCTGAGAATTGCTCATTTTTAACTCAGAGAGTCCTAAATGCCAATAGCTGAAGAAAAAAGCAGAAGAGGTGGGCAGGGTTTCCAGCTTTCCCCTTGGTTTGTTCTTCATGTCCGATTAGTGATCTGTAGTATTCCAAAATGAAAATCAACCTGGTCATCTTTCTGCAGAGATGTTTTCTGCCCAAACTGTGGTCACAGTTCATTGTCAGCATTTAGGATTATTAGGTATGGCTAGGTTTTTTTGGTTTTGACATCGATGGTCTCATTCATTATCTCCGGAGGATGCTATTCCAGAATTCAGTGAATAGTTTAGTTAAACTCTGCTGTCACTCTTGCAAAGCTTTCTGAGTATATGCTATGAAACCAAGTATACAAAATGAAAGGCAAAAATCAGAATGTATATTTACTTAATATATTAAAGTGCAATGTAAACGGTACAATTATATAAGAAGTCAGTGTTCTGATAGTTACAGTGAACAGAATAGTAATTTAAAACATAGATTCACTGAAAGTAATACACATTCAGGTCTGTGTTAAAATCATTAGAATAAGATTGAGATATTTGTGCTATTGAGATTAAATGTATGTCTCCTATGGACAGATTGTTTTTGTTATCGAAGGAATTGTGGACACACCACAAATCATCAGTGTTAGTTATGGTTTCAAAAGTATTGAACTTTCTGTCTAGCCTGCTCATTAGGTTGTTCTTTTAAGCTGTAGCAGAGTATTTTATAGTTATAGAAACAGAACATAGTTCTGTCCAAGGGAAACACGGGGCTATATAATGATCTGGTCAATAATTATGTAAGATCTGTCTTATGTAATCTGATATTGCATAAGAACAATTAAGAATGTAGAGCCAGGTGCATAGTGTTCTAAAAACACAAAACAAGCAAAATAGTCACTTGAATTTTCTTTTTTCTCAACTCACTTTTATTATCGTCATTTCCATGAGCTAGTGAGAACAAGAGCGAATATTGATAGGGTAACCCTTACCACTTAATCAGAACACTGTCATGGATTTTCTCTCAAGTCTAAGAACTTATCACAAATGTCTCTTGGCTTTGTTTCTGCAATGAAAAAAAATGTGTAGTCTGTTTCCTGCAAATGCAGCAAGTAATTCAATTTTCATACAAGGGATTCTTTGGGTCCAAAACTGAGGTCGAATTTTATCAATGTGTCTGATCCTAAGACCCTAGAAAAGCTACTTCTCTGACTTCAGCTGCCAAATTAATATAAGCAGGAATGTAATGGTCTTTCCTGAATGGTTTGAAAATAAAGGCAGTTAAGAAGTTCGGTATGTAGGGATACTGAACAGAAAGTTGCTATTCTCAAGACATTTCACAAACGATTAATGAGAAAGTATGTCAGTTTACAATGTTATGGACTCATTGCAAACCCTGGCTCAAGTTAAGGTCATCCCTTGTTCTTATGACTTCCCATCACTACAATAAATCCTTGATCTAATAAACTTAGAGAGAAGACTATAGTGAGAACCAAGTTTATTCTGGTTTAGGATTATGGAGGTTTCAGGCCATTACCAATTTCCCTCCTTTTAGGCAATGGATAGTGACCTGAAACCTCCATAACCCTAAACCAGAGTTAACCTTTTCTTTCTATAAGTTGGCTATCTCAGATATTTAGTGATGGGTATTATTCCAGTTTGTAAAATTGCTTTGCTTCATCAGAACTTCTGTTATGTCTGCTACCATTAGAGCTCGTACTTTGATAACTGCTAACGCCAGCAAGACTTGATGCTCCATTGACTTAAATGAAGGAGAAATTATTCTTGAATCAACCATATTATCCTATAATTGGCTCTATAAAGTAACTATTTCCCATGTATTAGTACCAGCAAGCCATGCAGAGGAAATAAAATATTACATACTCTACTACTTCCTCCTTTATTTTTGCCTCTTTGTACGTCTTCATGTCAAAGTATATTTGGGAGGTGAACACTAAATAATGTCAAAGAAAATATCATCTTTTGTGTCACAGAACATGGGAGCCGTAGACATCAGAAAGAGTAAGGTGAGTAAATAGAAAAATATTCAGTTCATATTTCCTTTGTAAGCAGGGATCATGCAGGAATTCTGAATTAATCACTTTGAAGTTCAACATGGTTATATGACAAGTATTCAATATATGATTATGAATGGAAATGATTGTCTGAGAAATACCCTCCTGTTTTCCGTTGAAAATGATATCCACATGTGAATAAGACATACCATCAGATAGGGAGCACAGAGCAACACTGGAACACTGGACCTCGTGTGAGAAAGGTAGCTCTGAGTCCCTGCCATGGCCACAGTGGTGTAATTTGAAGTTAATCACCCTGCCCTCTCTTCAGTTTTCTATTTGAAGTATGGGCACTGAAATTATTTGTAGAAGGTATGATAAGGAAAAATGCTTTAAAATGGAGGAAATTATTTTATAAAGTTTAAAACCTACACAAAAGTAAGATGGTCAAATTAGAATAAGAAAACAATGTTTCAAGTTTTATCTAAGATTAACATGTCTGCATTGTTGACATAGAAGTTTGATAACCTAACATGCATGGACTCTTGACGTCCAAAGACCTTAGAGGTCAGAGTTCACATCAACATACTCATTTTACAGCCAAGGAATCTGATGGCCAGTGAATTGTCAACATATATGAAGTCAACTGTCTACATATATGAACTATGTATGTGTCTCTGCTTCAGTGCCTTTCCAAATAGAAAAAATTTATACTGAGGTACAGTACTTTGGGAAGTAATACTTGTCAGTGACATTCTGCATAAGGAACATGGAGGCATGAAAAGGTAAAATATTCTACTTTAAATCATCCCACACTTTCAAACAGAAACAAGGAAACACACACAACCATATTAACATATTTCTTCTTAATATGATTTCAAACTTCTCAACCTTCCTAATGCTGTGACCCTTAAATCCAGTTTCTCATGCTGTGGTCACCCCAACCATGGAATTATTTTCATTGCTACCTCATAACTGTAATTTTGCTTCTGTTATAATTATAATGTAAATATCTGATATGCAGGACATCTGATGTGTGATCCCTGTGAAAGGGCCACTTGACCATCCCCCAAAGGGGTCACCACCCATAGATTGAGAACCCATGGTCTACAGCATTGTTCAGAAACTTATCAGTGAATTATAACTTAAAAGTGAGTACAGAAAGTTTCTATGTCTCCAACTGCTGCTAACACGTCTCCTGGACAGTTTCACCCAACCCCTTACCCACCATCACCTCTATATCCACTTACTTCCTAGCCCCTTCCACCCACTACATCTCTCCCTTTTGTGTGCAATGTGATGGTTTCCCAGGATAGTCTATTCATTTTGACAGCCACAAGGGTGTGCCTAAGGCACTCACAGCTCCAGATGCTGCTGCAGTTGACTCTGATTCTACAAGATGCAGACCCAGGAATTAACGTGTTAGCCCCAGGTTTTATATTGTTTTCTGCTGATGTTTTTGCATCAACCCCAGACTGTGACAGACACATTCCTGTTGTGAAAGCCCCCGCCCTATGGTATTTGTTATGGAAGTCTGAGTGAATTAGCATGAGGAGTTCTAGGTGTTGGAGTGTTCTGATTATTTCATGGTCTCAATAAGAGATGCTACATCTCTCTCTCTCTCTCTCTCTCACACACACACACACACACACTGTTTTCTTATTTTCTTTCTTTTAAAATGTGACTGACTCATCCCCCTTACTGTGCCTGCTGCTTGGTGCTCCTACCTTGTTGAGAAACACAGATGCTATTTCCTGGTATTTGGAGATAACTAAGTCTCCATACTCTTTCTATTGCTCCCTCTTCTCTTCTGCTACATCAATGGTTCACTGTTGCCTTTCTGTTGTTTTGCTCAGGTTTATTCCCTCGCCTTGCACTTTTAGTTCATTAGGCAAACACAGAGCAGATGATAAATAGCCACTGGGAAAATAACATGTTGGAAAAAAGCAAACAATGTGTTCACAGAAGCGGATGTCATGGAGCCATTGTGTTTAGAGGAGAACAACTTAAGGATTCTTTGTGCTATGTAAAACATCTGATGCAGGGGAGAGCCATGGGATAGCACCGTTTCTGCCTGATTTAGAGATGTTAGCAGTGAAGAGAGAAAAATGATTCGATGTACACTTGGCCAGAGCCTTATTGTCTTCTTACACAGTCCTGCAATGCCCCATATGGACTTCTCAGATGTCACTGGGCACACTCAAATTTTCTCTTTGCCTGGGGCATTCTCTTTGAATTGAGGAACCCATTGTGTGGTTCATTACTTTCGGTGCACACTTGCTGTACTGAATTATGTTAAAAATGTTTAGCAAATATTTTTAATTGACCTTTTATCAATATAGCCAATGCATTTCCTTAAGCATTGAAAAAAATAGTATTTTACCCTCCCCCACTGCTTAAATACAAAGATGTTCCACTTCATAATATTTGTTTATACATATATACAAACACATATACATACATACATACATACATACATACATACATACATACATACATACATACATACATATTTCTTCCAGTTAAGCTGGGTGTGCGTAGGTGTGAGATGCTTGGAGAAACTGACTCTTGAAACAATGCTGCTAAGAATAGAAAGGACTAATTTCTGGATTGATTTCACTGATGAAAAGATTAAAAGTACATCTTCTCACTTGAGGAAACAGAAATGCTAAGAGTGTAAAGGGCAAAGCATATGTTTGCCTTTCTTAGTGAATGGATCAAGGCTTGTTAAAAGAGGCTGGGTTAGATGGAACACAGCTAGTGAGCATGGATGAAGGCCAGGTACCAGGGACCCGGGGGAATCTTCCCAAGAAGGATGGGTGTGGCACTTAACATTCTGGATTCCTGCTTAATTACTTGGTTGTTTTTTCAAGCTCGACTTTAGTACCTCTATTCATGATTTTTTTTAATCTGTTTTTAAATAATCTTATATTTATAGAAGTGATGCCAATCTAATACCAAATTTCCTTCACTTCCTTCCCCAAAGAGACCCACAATATCTTATACAGGTATGGTACATGTGTAAAAATAGAAACTTGTGGTGATCCATTATTATTCACTGAGCCTTACAATTATTTTTTAAAAAATTTTAAACTAAAATGGTTTCTATTCCAAAATCTGGTCTAGTAATGTGTAGGTCTTTACATTTTACTTCTGGTCTAGACTTAGGAATTGCGCAGTGCAGAGGCCTTACTGCAGATCAGCATGTCCATCCAGCTGTCTCCTGATTCCACCTGTCTGTCCTCCAGGCTTGTTATCATCATACATACAGCCAGTTTAAGCTGGCAAGGTTCAAGTCCCCAGGTTGCAGACTGGTCTCTGACAGCTTTTCTTGGGGCTCTGTTTTTTCCTGCTTATGTCCTCTGTGCCATGCTCTCCAAGGACACCTTACCTCCAACCAAATGAACAATTTAGATAAACAAGATCAATTGAAAGGTCCAGTTTTTGCTTTCCCTCACACAATCCAGGCCCTTAGAGAAAACTTAGGCAGAGGTTGTCAAGTCAGCCTGACACCCCTGTTAATGTTGTGTTTAATTTGTACTGGAACATAAACAGAGTGGAAATGTTAATAATTTATCAGTGTTTGGGGGTTAAGAAGAAAGTCCCTACTTCTCTCAATGCTTACCCCCTGAGGTCTTCACCGTCCACTGACCAAACATATCACTCTGGGAAAGGATGGCTTGTAGCTGATTCATCAGTACAATTCTGTTTCGGTCTTCTTATCAGAATGCTGGAATCCACAAATAATGGCTTAGACCCTGGAATATTCCACAGAGGCTGTTCTCCATGACTCTTTACCTAGTACTTTAAGATATAAGAAATAACATGATTTTTAAAAGTTGAAAAATCATATCTCTTAGGCTAGAAAGATGAGGAAGTCTATATCATCAAACTGATTTAATATCCAGACTTCAGTGGAAAATCCCCTAGAACATTAAAATAATTCACAGATGCCTTCTATTCACATAGTGGTTTAGGAATTCTAGGCTCATTGGGATCTGGTTATGTATGAATTGTTCTGTTCCTTTTGGGATAAAACCTTTTTTTCCTCCATTTCCTCTCAGCATCCTTCCCCAGCCTTTGCCTCTGCTTCTCAAGTCATTCTTTCACCCATCATTCCAAACCCCATGACTTTTCCCAAGGAAACTGCTGGCTAGGCATTTTTCTGCTGCCCCATCTATTCAATTTCCAGCACCTCTGCTTGCTTGAAGGAAGTGCTCAGGCTCACAGAGGGTGTAACCATAGGGACCATCAATGCCACCTGCATACGAAAACCGTGAGTCTGGAAAACACATTAGCCAGAGCCTTTTACAGCTCTTCTTTAAAGAAAGCAGCCTGTGTCCCTGGATGGAGTTAGCGATTGATAGCACGGAGTTTAATTGGAACATAAAGAAAACAGCCTGCCTTTTCATTTGTGAAGGCGCACTGCACAGAGTCACTGAAAGGCAGAGCGTGGAGGCTAGGGGCATAAGAAAGAAAATTATTCCTCACCCATTCCTCTTCGGGAAAATGTTCCCATGCTGGTCACCAGAGGGTGGGACAAGTTTGTCATGTTAGAACTCGACCATAAATTCTTCAGTAATTGTAAGATAAAGTCAGAACTTCTTAGTGTGCTATCCAAGACTCCCAGTGACTGCACTGCCTATCCTCTTGAATCTTAATTCTCCCATTTACCTTTTACCCTGCCATGTCGAGCCTTTCTGGTCTTCTGGACATTGCTGGTCCTTAGATGTGCTAGTTCCTCTCATTGATCAAAGTTAGAGGATTATTTAGTGGGGGAGTGCCCATTTTACCTTTTTTTTTTTAAATCATTCTTTCCATCTTTACAGACATGCACTTTCTCATGTACTAACATTTAGGGGTTTAGGGTCTGAAGCCATGCTAAGCACTGTTGATTTCTCATTTGTAGGGTTGTGATTTAGAGGATTCAGACTGGAGGTGTGCAAGAATCATTAGGCTTACAGAAGAAGAAAGGGATGATGGGATGATCCCTGTAGAGGGGGGACGGCCGCCCTCTAAAGGCGTCTGACGCACAAGGTGAGGGAGTGAGGAACTTACATTACAGATTTCCATGGGAGGAAAGTCCCTGAGCTGACAGCAAGGTGACTGTTTAAACAAGCTATTAATACAAGTCCAGCCCTGATCCGTGGGCCTCATGCTCCACCTCAAAACAGCTGCGTAGTTCAGTGACAGGAAACTGAGCTTTGGAGGTGCACAGACTGTTGCTGTGGTGTGCTCTGAAGTACACGTTAGGACTCTAAATAAATGTTTAAAAGTTAATTACAAAAGGATTCTGGCAGTGGCAGGGTAGATAAAAGCTTGTGTTGCCAACCCTGATGATATGAGTTCAGTCCCAGAGAACACACGGTGGACAGAGAGAGTTGAGTCCTGCTAGCTATCTTTTGATTGCCACAGGAATGCAAACACAGAAAAGACCGGTAATTGCTTGCACACACCAAATAGTAATTGTTCTCTGTGCTGACAACACGAGGCAAGGGGAACTGATCGGTAGCTCTGGGGCAGCTTGGAATAGCAGCTGAAATGGATTGGCATCAGTTTCATGCCCGAATCATATTTTGCACATTTATTTGGAAAGTCACTCATACTTCTGTTTCCTTAACAATGCAGTAAGCACAGCACGGCACCACCTCTGCTCTGAAGGAACTTAGAGTCTAAGCAAGGCCAGGGTTACAACATTGGTTCATCAATTACACTGCCAGAGTGGTCAGAGGAGAAAGATCCTTAAACTCTTGTGACCTTGCCAGCTCCAGGCTAGATTAACCTAAGCTTGCAATGTTGCAGAATTGTTAAACTGAGGTTAAAGAGTCTTCTCTGCAAGTTTTCACATATAGTCCCTGCCACTTTAAAACATCCTATCACCTAATCAGTATTTTTCTCAGCTTCCACAAGTTTTATTGCTTACAAGAATTAACTATGAAGGCTGCATAATGAAGTCCAGGCAGCCATTTCCCCACATCTTGCTCAAGTTTTGCACAGTGGATGAGCTACATAGCTCAGCATGCAAGGAAACAGATTCCATAATTTCTCCCTTTTCTGAAACCCCTCAAAAGGCACTCTTGGGAATGGCTTTTCTGAGGTGCTGCCATGGGTTAACACCAGAAGAGGAGCTCAAGTCACTACGTCCGACACACCAAGCTTTTGTCATACCTTTTTCAGGTTCTTCTTCCTCACACAGAATATTATCTCTTATTTCTAGAATGAATAGATCAAAATAATTGACTCCAAAAGTACTCCCCTGATGCACTGTACCATGGAAACAACCCTGTAATGCAGTTTGTGTGAAAGAGCATCCTTAGGTGCTAATCATTCACTGGGACACTCAGTTGAAATGGCTTTAAATAAATAATCCACCATGAGTATCAGTGCAGAGGTGGTTGGAGTAAGCTGAGAAGGGAGGCAGTAACAGGGAGAAACAAGGAAAACCTACCACAATCAAATGGGAAAAGTAACTCAAACAAAACTCAAGTTTTTGTGCCACGGAGTTAAGCCAAGATTGCTGCCCAACCTAAAAGCAGAGAAACTTGTTCTCAAGTTGATGCAAGAAGAATAAGGTTTGGGGAAAGTTGGAGGCTCGATGAGTCATAGAGACCAGAGACAGAGGTCTGGGACTTGTGAGTTCTTCTGAAATAAAGGGTATGAGGGAGAACCCCACAGTTCCCAACAGTTGAGGGGAACTGGAGAAGGGAGCAGAGACTTCATGAACTCCCAGGATGAAGAGCTGGTTGGGGGTATTTGCATTTGACAGGGTGATAATTCTGTGGGCATAATTATACCTCCCATTTCTGGCACTTACACAAACCACTGAAGTGTCTGTCTCAATTTTATGGAAGCCTATTATGAGAGTGATGCCCCATAATTCACCTTTCCTCCACTTATCTGCTTGTAACACATTGTTTCCTGTAGAGAAGGGACCATTGAATTTTCAAATAGCACAGAAAAATTACATTTCAACTGCAAATACAGCTTTTTAACCAGCTGTCAAAATCCATTATTGGGAAATCAATTCCACACCCGGTTTCTCACAGCAGATTAGAGAGATTCAGCAAATAGCTTGGGGAGGGGCATGTGGAAAGTGTCTTCTTAGTCTTAGACTGGGCCTTCTTCCAGGATCTTTACTGTGTCTCCTTTCGTCTTCCCCACACACATGCCACATCTCTCTGAGACTCACTCTTCCCACATCACCACAGTCCTCTTTTCCCAAGGGAAAAAAAATGTTCTTATCGCTTTAGCATAAAACGTGGCACCTTGGTTATCCAGTACTAAGTGGTCAGCACTGAAGGTATGTACATATAAGCAACACTGAATGGAACCAGAAGGTGGTATTTGTATATTCATGTGAGATACATGAGTGTGGTGTGTTTGTGTGTGTGTGTGTGTGTGTGTGTGTGTGTAACAATAATAATCAAAAAGAGTTCATGAATTTGAGAGGGAGTAAAAGGAGGGGCATGGGAGGAGTAGGAAGGAGAGGACATTGAAAGGGTTGGAGGGAGGAAAAGGAAGGGGGGAAATGTTGTAATTTTATTTTAATTAAAACAAAAGAAGTGCCATTTTCCTAAATTTCTTTATCTTTTCTTTCTAATTTATTTATTTTATGTATGAGTGCTCTATCGACTTTAGGCCAGAAGTGGGCATCAGATCCCACTATAGATGGTTGTGAGCCATTATGTGGTTGCTGGGAATCGAACTCAGGGCCTCTAGAAGAGTAGCCAATGCTCTTAATTGCTGAGCCATCTCTCCAGTTCCCATTTTCCTAAATTTCAAGGAGAGGTTTTCATTTTCCAAGTGATTGTGGTCAGCATCCTTTTGCATGTCTTTGTGCTATTCATACTACTATACACCAAATACAGAATGAGTAATCAAAAACCACAACACTTCACCCATGAAGCAGTAACATCAAGATTTTACATTACTTGTTGAGGTGGTTAATTTCATTTCCAGACAAGAAAGGGCTTGACAGTTTCTTAGGAAGGTATTTCTGTATAGAGCACATGACCCAACAATACTCCCTAAATATTTTTCCTTAGAGACAAGAAAACCTGTATTTACATTTACAAACTGTATGAAACATTTAAGAAGCATGTTAATAACTGCCTCAAACTGAAGGAACTCACATTTTCTTTAAAATATGAATGGTTAAGCAAACTATCATAAATTCAGATGATGAAATATTAACTCAGTAGCAAATAGGAACAAACTCTTTTTTGTTTGTTTGTTTGTTTCAAGACAATGTTTCTCTGTAGCTTTGGTGCCTGTCCTGGAACTAGCTCTTGTAGACCAGGCTGGCCTCGAACTCACAAACATCCGCCTGCCTCTGCCTCCCAAGTGCTGGGGTTAAAGGTGTGTGCCACCACCACCTGGCTAGGAACAGACTCTTAATAAATTTTTAAAAAATGGAGGAATTCCCAACATATTTCAGGAAGTGAAATAAGCCAGGCTAAACATGTTACCATGGCATCATAATTTACATGACAGTTTTTAAAAGAAAGAGTCATGCCAACAAAAGTCAAGCCAGTGGTTTTGGGGATGAATATATGGAGGTCACAGACAAGGCAAGAACAGGATTACAGCAGCACACAGGGATCACCTAGTTTACTCACTACCTAAAGAGCAAAGACAGTAGAGGAATCTACACTGAATTCTGTGTGCACACCGAGGTATTGTATGTAGAAAGCAGCTGGCAGATAGCCTTAAATGTGACAAATGTTCGCCACACAGATTTTTATCTTCACCGTTGGTCAGTCATTTGGGGTAATGGAGAGGGTTTCTAACAAATGGATTGAGCTGGGCAAAAAAATAGAGTGAAGCTTGAACCTAGTTAGGGGATTATTTGGGGTTTAAAATTCCATTTAATCTAAAAGACCTGGTGCAGCTCACTCAGTTCTCAGTGTTAGTGCTGTTGCCTAAGTGCACCACCCTAGACTTCTCTTCAATATCCTTCCTCTTCTGTGTACTTGCTTTTGAGTTTCCTTTATCACAAGCGTTTCTAGAGAGCCATCTGTGTGCCTTGTGCACACTCTCGGTGGTGGTTCCTCCTCTCTAGAGGAATTTGTTTTTGTTTATTCCATAAGTACTGATAGGCTATATACAAAAAGGGAAGGTCTCACATATTGGAAGCTTATGAGAATTCTGAAATATATATATCCATCCCCTTTGATCCCGTGTAAAGCCAGATAAGCAAAAGTCTGAAAATAGCAAAAGAAAAGCCACAGTACCTCACTGGGTTGCTTTACCAATGGAAACCAGTTTTTGAGTCAGTTAAAAGTATTGTTCTTGTGAATGGTATTAATCACCCTGATAAGTAAACTAAGCCACTCTCAGAAAGACAAGCTCATGTTCTCTCTCTCATCTGGAGACCCTGGATTGTATGTAGGTCACCTGTGTACACAGGGCATGCGATGAAAGGAAAAAAGGGGACTGGTGGGATGGGGCTCAAAAGAGGAGGCGAGGCTCAATGTGTACCATGGACTTGCATGAAAAACAATTTAAAGGGAAGAAAATATGTATTTCTTCTTTTGGTTAAAATCTCTTTTTATACTTAAACTCAGTCTGTCTACAAGAACAGATGAAAAGACACTTGCCTTCTCTTCCTGCTACCTCTATTATCCTGTATCAGACATATATATTTGCTCTAGGGACTGTGGGAACTTTCTGGAATGACAGTGCTAAGAGTGACAGACCTGGTCCCATTCCTAGTGCTGCAGCTGACTGAAAGCCTCAGTTCCCACATCTATAAAATTAGGAGAGTGGCTGTGTTCTTAGTGGCAAATATGCTTTTCTCCCTTAGTACTGAGGACAAACCCAGGCCTTGTGCATGTTAGACAAGCACTGTGCCACCGAGCACTCTGCCCGGCTTCCCCAAGAATTTACTTTTTTT
>LOEQ01000286.1:614244-632441 GCA_001685075.1 Bramus lutescens
TTACTTTTTTTTTTTAAAAAAAAAAAAAGACAAGATATTTCTAAGTTGCCCAGGCACTTCTCAAAGTCACAATCCTCCTGCCATAGTCTCCTGCATAGCTGAGATTACAGGTATGTGCTACCATGCTCTACTAAGATTTTTTAAAATATTTTTTGGGGGAATTTTTTTATACATGTTCTATGAAAATTCCTCCCAACCTCCTTCTTACCTACCCATCTTTAAGTTCTCTCTCCATGAACACACACACACACACACACACACACACACACACACCTTACAAAAGTGAAAGTTAACATAAGCAATCAAATAAGGACAAAAAATGGCAAAACAAAAATCCCACAAAAATACCATGGAGTTTGTTCTATGTTAGCCAACTGTTCCTGGGTATGGGGCCCTCCCAGAAGTGTGGTTTGTATACCCGGTGAGATCCCATTGGATAAACTACTTTTTTTTGCCTTTCTAAGAGAGTGTCAATTGCAGATAGCTTCATGGTTAGTGGTGGGCCCTATGCCCACTTTCCCTTCTCAGTGTTGGGACTCTGTGTAGCTTGAATCTATGCAGGTCTTCCCCATGCTACTACAGGCTCTGTGAATTCCTATGGGCATCAGCCCTGTTGTGTTTGGAGTCATCCCCACCACTCTGGCTCTTACAATCTTTCTGCCTTCTCTTCCACATAGATCCCTGAGCCTTGAGAGGAGGAGCTTGATGAAAACATCCCATTTAGGACTGAGACCTGCTAGAATTTGATAGTACTTCTTTGAGCAATTATCATTGTATACCTGGGGTCCTGAGACAGCTCAAATGAATCTTTTTATGTTAGAGCCAATGTTTTCTGATAAATTACCCATAAGCACAAAATGTAAGAGTGAGGTGCCTTATGCCTGATGCTTGTGTCCTCTGAGCTAGGCAATCTCTAGGGTCCTTCTAGTCTTAGCATCCCACCAGACTATGATTGATTGTCTTCTTTCTGTAGCTGTGATGTAAAGTAGGCCAGCTATCTACAGTAAAAAAGAAAAACCATACAAACAAACAAAAAACAACAAATCAGGTTGCTGTTTGCATGTAGCAAATTACTATTTGAAGTACCATAAGAAATTAAAGTATCATAAATCCTTTGTAAAATGGAGAAAAATTAAAAAAATCACAAAGAAGAAGGGAAATAATATAAAATGAAATGAAACTAAAAATTCAAGATTTGATTTTGATGTAGCATTACATTCTAGCACTCTATG
The DNA here is from genome assembly GCA_001685075.1 of Bramus lutescens. Classification (NCBI taxonomy): domain Eukaryota; kingdom Metazoa; phylum Chordata; class Mammalia; order Rodentia; family Cricetidae; genus Bramus; species Bramus lutescens. The sequence goes on from LOEQ01000286.1 coordinate 615,477, forward strand.
TAGTCTATCCATTTAATGTCCAGGCAAAAGAGGCACAATGACTTGCTAACACTATGTGAAACCTGGGCATTTAAAAAATTTCTTCTGAAAACATCTGGTGGACTCCTGAGATTCGTTTAGGATTCTGTGATGAGAGAGATGCTTTCGCAGGCTCACTGAGTCAGACTCTAGCAGAGCAATCAAAATGATTGTTCTATTTAAAATTCACAGCAGAAACGATCACTTGAATGAGCCACAAAAGACATGACTCCTCTCACAGAAAGGCATTCAGAGTCTAGTTGCCACCCACAGTCCTCTCAGATGTAAGTTACTAGAAGTGTGGTAAACAGATCACTCAGACAAATTTGGGCAAGGGGAATTGCCATGTTTTCTAAAACTAAACAGAATTTCAGGACGGGAACAGTATCTTTGCTTTTATATTTTACATTGAGAATATGTTAAAGTCATAATACTGTGAAGAAATTTATAAGGCATGCTTATAAATAACTTATTTCCTGAAGCTGTTTTTGAGCTTTTCTGTAAGATGGATTTAAAAACCTGACTGTAACAACACTCTTCATTTGTATATTCCAGCATTTATTCATTCAAACTCTTTAGGGCTATTCCTGCCCTCCAAATGCTTTGAAGCTTTCACCTCAGTGATTTCTGCTTCCCTACCCTCTCTTCTACGTATAGTTAGGTTACTCTTTAAATTTTTTGGAGACTTATAGTTCCAACAAAGAGAAATTAACAGAAACTGAATTTATCCTCTCGCCTGAACAGCTAAACTATCAAAGTAAAGACACCTTTTCATATTAAATATGAAAACAATGAGCCCAGAGATAGTAAACTAGTAAGTGAGCCCTATGATTGCCTCAAGACAGTTTCCAGGCCAGTGGACAGCAAGGAGAAACCTTAGGGGCAGAGCGGGGAAATCCTTGAGTTGAGGAGCTGGGCAGAGTACTAGAGAGGAGAGAGAGGTTCAAAGAGTGACTTGGGGATCAGCAGGGGAGCCTTCTCACTGAGCAGAATTGTGCTCAGGATCTGTGCGGGCAGAGACTGTCTCAGGCTGAGGAGAAATGTTCAAAAACAGACGCAAGAAGACTCAGATCCCACAAGTGGCTTGGAAAATGTTTAGTTTTCTGTCAGAGAAGAAAATTCCTCTGAAGCATTGAAGCACTCAGTAGTGGAGAAAAACACTGCTTGCCTAATAAGTCCTAAAATCAATAGTAAATAGGAAAAAGCTGTTTCCAGATCACTTGGCTGTGTCCCAGGGAAAAGGTCCAGACTAGCCAATGGCTAGCTAGTCTCTGCATAGAATAAAGTACGCATGTCCATGTACAGCACCTGGTCAGACAAAATACACTGTATCTAGGGTCCAGTCTGAACTGTCACAGCTGAAAGATGTGTCAGAATGAACTAATAGGGCATGGGGAAATTAAAACTCTATTGCCTATGTTCAAAGCTAGAAGAAATATTGAATATGTGCTTGAGAATAGAGATGCAAGAAACAAAAATACCAAATTAGATGTTGGTACAAAAATTAGGAGAACGACCATAGAGATAAAGCCTAGCTATAAAAAGACACTAGAGGACTTAATGACACATTGTTTCAGAAGCTGAGTGAACGTGGAAGCATGACAACAGGTGTTTGAAAGGACACAGAGCGTGAGCAGCAAACCGTAAGAAAGAACAGGCCATCAGTAGAACAACTTGGAATGGCCAAGTCTGTGTTAGAGGTCATGAAGGAAAGTGGGGGACTGCAAAAAAATAGCTGGGGAGACAATAGACAGGCTTTCTAATTCATGAAGATTTTACCATTAAGAAAGCCAAGGACCTGGAGTTGGATCACTTGCTCCATCATGCCAGAAGTTCTGGGTTTTACTCCCAGCAATGAAAGGGAAGAGGTTGTTTTCTGTGAACTGCACCTGTCTTCATATGACTGTAACCCAGTCATATGGAGGGTCATGACTGTAGGACTAACTTGGGCTTCATTCATTACAACAAACAACAACTACAGAAACCCCTAAAGCCCTAAGAACAAGAAACGTGAAGAATCCTGCACCATCTCATGGCAGAAACAATGAAACATCGGTGATAATGAGGACAATTTTATAAGCAGAGAAAACATGCAATATATGCAGAGGAACCGAGATGAAGATAATCTCAGATCGCTTGTCAAAAACAATGGCAGTGGAAAGAAATTAAAGCAATCTTTTAAAGGACTGGCTGGGAGAAACCCCGCCCACCTAGAATTCTATATCCAATGAAAGCATCTTTCAACAAAATGTAACAGGAAGCCTTTTCCATCGTTGATAGGTGGGAGGAATTTAGTACAGGTCGTCTTGCATTGTAATAGAAGTTGCAGATGTCCTTCAGGCAAACAAAAAACTACAACCTGGAAATCTGCAAATACACAAAGGCAATAAAGTTCTGCTGTTAATGTCTTTACTAGGTAAAGGGAAGGAGGGAGTGGGAGGAGAGGTGGGAGGAAGAACTGTGGTTGGAATGTAAAGAAAAAAATAAAATGAAAATAAAAAGTTAGTTTCTTCTGAGTTAAAGATATACATTATAAACCCTAAGGAATTCACTCAAATCATTAAAAAAATGTTTATCTGAAAGAAGTCAGAAAAAAAGAAAAGGACAACCAAAGAGGACATAGAACAAGAGAAAACCAATGAAATTTAAATTTTGCTATCGTACTAGTCACACAATGTACAAATGTTCTAGACAATCCAGTTAAAGACAGGGGTATTGTTTTGAATGAAAAGACATGTATAAGAGACCTGTCAAATTTAAAGGTACAAATAAATTAGAGAGTGAAATTATAGGTGGCTAGATTGTCTGTTACAATCACACAAAGTAGATTTCAAAGTAGCTAAAAATCTTATTCAAAGGTAGATAAGTTATAATTACAAACAAAAAACTTATTGCTGTTTTTTCTAAAAGGAACAGCTAGTGGAAAGTAGTTTGGAAGTTCTTTGCATAGCTGCCATGTGATCCAGTTCTTCCTCTTCTTGACATTTACTCTTGAGAAATGCGTTCATATGTCCATAGAAAAGCTTACACACAGAGATTCATAAAAGGTGAGTTTGAAACACCCTCAAGCCAGGATCAACCCTCGTGTTCATGCATAAGCAAATAAACAAATTATGTCAGAGCCAAACAATGGGACTACTACTTAGAAATAAAACAAATGAACTTGATGCATGCAATTCCGTAAATGAATCTGATAATACTTGATCAGTGTGAACAAATGAAAAAAAAGAGATACATTCTTATAACCCTATTTGCATAAAATTGTAGGAAATGTAGATTAATGCATAGTGACAAAAAACAAATCAGTGGTTGCCTGGTAACCACTAACAAGAGGGAGAGGCAGGGAGGAAGTGCTGACCAAGAAGCACTGTTTAACTTAGGGGAATGCTGTGCAGGTCGACTATCTTAACTGTGTAATAGATTCATGGTCATATAGAACACATGCACACACATCATATGTCAAGACATAAAATTATTTACTTCAAAACATGAAGTTCATGGTACATCAATTAAAATTAAGTAAAACCATCAATACATGGAATACAAATAGTGTGCAGACAAGGCATTTCTTCAGGGTAATTAGGATGTAGTTTCTCTCCTCTGCTCTGCACCTTGACTGTCAATCTTTCACTCCATCAGCAGAACAGCAAACCTGATAACTGTCTCAGACATAAATCAGATGCTATCTGAGGATCTTATTGGGTTTGTGTTAACTGGCTGTATTAGCTCAAAATACTTTAAGTACAATTTTAATCTTTACAAAAATCAGATTTACAGCCTCACTCAAAATCTCCTAAGCCACCCAACAAAAACCAATCATTCCTTTTAATGGCATGTTTGCAAATGCTCATAGTTTGTACGAACCTCAGGCACATCTGGCTTGCTGTCTCTTCTCTGGAGATAGAGGGGGTGGTTAGAGGGGTAGTGGGGCTAAGCCACCTGCTTGAGGTGATGCACCAAAGTGGGACCTGAACTCGTGTTTGATGAGTACACAGGTCAGCATTTCAGAGACTTTGGGGGCTTCCATGCGGAAACTAATCCCTAATTGTTAGTTACGTTCAGACTGAATGGTGCGTGTTGATGTCCTGCATGCTGTTCTATTTCGGTACCCGTTGACTTATGATCATAGAAATAAACACTGTGGTAGCATCTGATCACCTCCACCTTCCTATATTAACAAACTTGTTTTTGGAAAGGGGCATGGTAGGAAGAACATAAGCTGTCCTTTTCTCTTTTACTTCTGTTATTTATGCTTCTATAGTAAGGGCACGGCCCATTTATTTACATTGCTTAAAAAATGAGCTTGACAAATATCTCTTCTCCCTCTTTTCTTGATTTTGTATTTCACTGGACCTTTATCTGTTATTGTTTATCTCTTCATTCCATAAACAGCAGCAGCTATTTTCTAGGGTTTCTGGGAGCATTCATGTAGTCTTCTCACAGAGACTTGAGGCATAAACTGTGCATAAAGGCTAAAAAGAGAGAAAGAGAGGGTATGTGTTAAGTTGAAAGAGGAGGGAAGAGCACATAACACAGCTCTATCAGAGTGGATGGGAAAGTCATATGAGCAAACCAGTTACTAAAACCCACAGTAAATAAAGGAGTATGAGTTTTGTCATGATTGCACACACAGAGCAACAGAGTGTTTCTCAACTCTTTACACTTGCAACTCTACTATTCTTTCATCCACTGCCATCTGTCAAGGGCCACCTTTTCAGGGTGACTTCTGCCATGATCCTAGCTGCAGCAGGTTCATACATTCCAGGGTAGGAGCACGAGGATTAGAAATGTTAACTAGGGGGAACAGAAATAAGAAACTCAGAGACTATCTTCGACCCCAAATTAATACAGGGTCCGGTCCTTTCCATAATGCAGTGCAGGGGTCTTTCCATCTTGCTTTAGCCAAGGTCACCCTGGTGCCATCATGCCAAAGTCTCTCTGCAGCAGACTGCTCATAAGTATCCACATTCAAAAAGTTTAGAGTAAAAGGGCATGACTTAAGGCATTATGCGGCATGTGGCAACCGAGGGTATAATCCCCCTTATTTATTTGTTTTTTGAAGTTGTGTTGTAGGCCCACCAAGAAGCTAGGAGTTACGTCACCATGATCTTCCTTTCTTTCTCAGACTGCACCATGATGCTGTAAGAAAGTCAGGAACACAGGTTTAGGATCCTCCTTCTGCCTTTTCTGTGGGGTCATCAACAGTTGTGTTGTCCCCAGGGCTGGCACTCCTCTGCCGTACACAATCATCTCATCAAGCTTTATTTCCTTCCTGTGAACAAAACATAAATACTCCCTTGACTCCGTAGTAACACAGGATCAGGTACCTTTTAACATAGACTGGGCATACAACTCCTCATTTCTTTCTTTCTTTCTTTATTGATTGATTGATTGGCTTGTTTGTTTGAGTTCTAAAATTTAATCACTGGTCATATTCCTTAAATAAGGGTCTCATTATGTAGCTCAGGTTAGCTTCAACTCAAGGAAATCCTCCTGCCCCAGCTTCACAAGGGCTGAGATGATAGGTATATGCCACCATACACAGGTCTTACACACTCTTTATGCAGGGTTTTCAGAAACTCTCGTGAATCTGTAGTAGTGGAGGTCAAGGTCACTCAGGTGAGACATTACAGCTATAGCAGTGGATCTCCATTTCTGAGTAACAGGAACTACAGGCCTTGTTGGAACAAGGAACCCACCGTCAAGTTCTATGGGTAATGTTCCTGTATGTGGATCTTTGTTGGTAAAGCGTGGACAGAGCAAATGCTTCTCTTGTTGCTAACAGCTCTCCCACAAAACCCAGTTCTACTATCTATTAGCTGAGAGTCCTGTGTACAGCCAAATGGTGTCTCTAGATTTTATACATAAAATAAGAATAGCAATACAGGGTTTAATATGAGCTAATAAAATAACATAGAGTAGACACTGAACTAACATTAGTTTATTTTCCCAAACACACATTTCTTCTTAATCTAAACCAGAACTGGAATGTGTCACTCCCTTAATTTCTAACCTGAATATCAGCAATTCCACATATTTAAGACTGCAAACAAATATGTCACATACCTCAACCCTGGGACATGAGTGAGTGCTGGCGCACAGTTAGTCATGGGACAAGATTTGCAGATGGAGAAATTTGAAACCTAGAGTAAAGATGTGGCTCAGAGTCCATTCTTACCACCAATCTTTCAAACTATTTGCTAATGTAAGAAAAATCTCTTTAAAAATGGACTAGAAGACACAGACTGTCTCTGTTTCTAGACAAGTGTTTAGGGTAAACCATAACCCAATAAATAGATATGTTAAACACATATATTAAATATATGTATATATTTATACTATGCATAAAGGGTAAAGAGAAAGAGAGGATATGTGTTAAGTATATATACATATATACATATGCATATACATATACATATACATATAGTCTGAGTTGTCAGCTTCTTATTTCCACATTAGCCCAAAGAACAGATCCACTAAGATGCTCTGACAGTGTAGGACTTAAGCACTAGCTCCACACATACTCAGGCAACACAAAAGAACATCTTTTCACAACAAGCAACAGTACTGAGAAGCAGCCAGGCAGCTCAGATGCACACGCCAACTCAGCCCCAGGAGCCTAGTGACAATCTCCCTTCTTACTCTGCAGGGCACAGTCAAAGCCAAGGAGGCTGTAGACACTTTTGACTAGGACCCTTCCTGACAGAACTGAGTCCTGACACCATGGAGCACATGAAGTATTAGAATATGCTAAAAGAGCCAGGAGTAAAAGCTCATGGTTTTAAGTATTAATTATTTTTAATCAGAATCATACATGTCCAGAATTTTTAGAAGGCTGGAGTGCTGGCTCCCTTTTGTTGAGGCCGGAGCGCTTGCTCTCATTTCCAGAGAAAGCAGCCCTTTCATCAAAGGCCCCTCTTTCGGATGTCTTCCCATCTGCTTCATTTATTGTTTCTATTGCTGTTCTTCTAAAGAACGTTAAGCTTAATTTTACCTGTGTAAGTATGAGTCACAATCACACAAGTCAAATATAATCTTATTTCCTTTTCTGAACATATTTTTTGTTGCTCCTTAATGATCTTATCTGTTTTGAAGAATGTGCTTTAGTTATATCCTACATTTACCCCTAAGCTTGGTATACATCCTCTAACAGCCAGCATTTCTGTACCCACCTCCACACATCACCTGTCATATGACTTTGAGTTTTGTCTTGTCCCTGGAGACCCTCTCCTAGGTACCTCTTGGACCTTCAACTTGAACTGGCTCAAGTTGAATATGTGCTCATTTGGATCTGACCCAAGTCTTGTCTTACTCCATTTTTTGAGTGACGGCTAGCTCACCTTTTTTTTTTTTNTAATGTTTTTATTTTTTGAGGCAGGCTTTCACTGTGTGGTCCTGGCTCTCCTGGAACTCACTCTGTAGATCAGACTGGCCTCTTGCCTCTGGCTCCTGAGTGCTGGGATTAAGGGTGTACACCATCACTGCCCGGTGGCTAGCTCATTTTTAATGGCAGGATTAATTACAAGGGCACTGGGGAAGGAGAGAAGCCAATTATTCCAGTTATGATTTAGAAACATTCAAAGTGGGAAAAATCACAGTTTTTACATTAATGGTGATGGTAGTACCCAATCCATTCTCACAAATGACAAAATATAAACAGCCTGCTAAAGCAATCAAAAAAAATGGTAACAGACTCTCCAGATGAGAAACCAATAGGCTGGGAGAAACTTAAAACTTTCTGTTTTTCCCTTGAGCTCCATAGTTTCTCTGATAGCCAGTTGTCATCTGATTTTGGAAATTCTCTATAATTGAATACTATGTATAATTAGCAAGGAAAATCAATTCAGTGACCATGAAAACCAGAAATGAGTTCTACACTCGTGGGGAACATTCACAAGGCCTTCTCTGCTGGGTTGAGTTACTGCTTTCTGTTCACATTCTCAGCACTGGAGCATTTAAAAATGCCTGTAATTGGGGTCAGTATTCAGCCAGACACCCCACCCCCTAAAATCATCTCAGGCCAACCAGCATAGGCTAGGCAGTATTCTTCTGTTAAAATAAAGCTTTGCCTTCCACAAGCATGTGACGCCTCTAGCTTTCCCATGAAGTGGAGTTAATGAGTTTCTTTTTGCTGAAGGTCGCTAAAGGTGTGAGCCTCAGAAATGAAAGTCTAGATATCGCGAACTCTGTGTCTTTGGAAGAAGACAAGTAGTTCCAACACCCTTTTAAACAGCTAAAAGAAATGAATACTCACAAGATGAAGTTCTAGAGAGACATAGAAATAGTCAGGGACAAAATTCAATGTCACACTCAGGAGACTGCAAGGCTGCTGGTCAGGCTGCTGCAGTTGTGCCCAGCTTGCTATGGAGGAGCTTGTACTAATTGTGTGACCTGGGAGGAGACAGAAGAGAATGCTAACTTTTCTGAGAGATGTTGACAAGCATCTTGAATGTCACTCCTCAGAGGTTGCCTGTGTGTACCCCTGAGTCCAGTGTGTACTGGCAGAAACGTCTTTCAAGCAGCTACTTGGGCTTCCTGAGTACCAGTGTCTTAGAGAACAAACAATAGCATTACCTTCGAGAGCAGTTCTGAGAACAGAAGCTTCACAGAAGCTTCACAGAAGCACAGTGTACTCACAAGGCAGTGTACTGCCTTGACAATGCAGGCCCCACAAGCATGTGAGCATCTCAGAAGCCACTTACGTTCCTGAAAAGTCCCCAGATCAATGTGGGAAATCCAAGGCAAGATTTCTTGCCATCTTATCTTTCAGTCTACAGATGCTCTTCTGCCAGGCAACCCTTGGACTTTTCAGCCGTCAGTGGCTTCTCTTTCCCAGATGTCAGCAGCTTCTGGGTTCTGATCCACTCAAAACAACCAAGTCTTGAAGCCGTTCAACTACTTGTCATTTCCTGAGTGGAAATCTTCTCTGACAATCAGCTGAAAAAGCTCTTAAGAAAAGCTGTAATGGGCTAGAGAGATAGCTCAGCAGTTAAAAGAGCTCCTTGCTCTTGTAGAAGACTGGAGTTTGGGTCTCTTCACCTACTCTGGCACCTATAACTCCACCTATAACTCTAGCTCCAAAGGCTCCAATGCACTCTTCGAGCATCTATGGATACTCAAATACACACCCACACACAGAGAGGAACAAGCTGCCGGAAAATTACATTCAATTCAATAGGATAGGGCTTAATATACTGATGTCTGACTCCATATCCAGAGAATCTAAGTAGTCTCAAGTAAAATATGGGATCTGTCGAGTCTGAACATTCCTGAAACTTGCCCTTGTTCATGTTCTCTTTGAAGACAAGTACTTTATAAAATTGGGTGAAGAGAAAACATGGAGGATCTGAGAGGAATTATGGACTATACAGAAACTGAATCATCTCTTGTCAGATGCCAAGTGTCTGGCAAATTTCCTGAGCTGATTCCAACAATCCAGGCCTTCAGGGGCACATATTTGCACAGACAAAGCCCAAATCTCCGTTAAAACCATCTTTGGTGGGCACATTTCTCTTGGCATGGGGATTCAGAGACTAGCAAGGAATCTCTATTGTGAATCTAAGCCAATTTTAAAAGCTGGTAACTCTACACATGCCCATGCTACCCATTGAGGCATATAGGGTTAAAAAGCAATCGTAGACCAAATGTGTTCTGTGCTCTGGAGCCATTGGTAAACATAGGCAGGGGTTTAAAACAACCATATCAATGTGCAGCATCAATACTCTGCCCACAGTGACTTCATACTACAGGCATGAAGGTATGAAGCCTAGCAAACAAGATAAAAAATATTTCAACTATCAAAAGATATAAATACTAATGGTTACTATGGCACTATGTTTATTACATGCAAAGCATGGTGCTACATGCTATACTTACATTGTCCCCTTCAGTCCTCTCAACTTTGTGAGACAGAGACTGAATATTATCTTCATTTTATGGATTAGGGAGCTAAGATAGGAAAAGGTTCTGCTTTTTGTATTGGTGAACATACAATGGTAGTGGCAGCTCCGCAGCGCTTGCTAACATTGTGAGAGATGTGAACACAGGATGATTCAGAGAGATGCTGTGATCTCCACGGGTCCTGGGCACGTGAATTTGGGATGTTCATCACATGAATCTCAGCACATCAGAAGCCCTTGAAGAGGCTCGATCAAAGATGGCTGCAAAAAAAATACACAAGGTCAGCTCTGACGGCAGCCCTCAGTGGCAAGGGCCATGTTTTGCCTTAGGCTTTGTGCTAACATCTGAGTAGTGTAATCCAGAATGAATGTAACAGGAAGCACTGAGGAGTTAACTTCATCATGAAATGAAAAAATTGACTCCTGCTATGATCACTTGGAAGAATGTTTTCCTAAGACAGTTTCCATGAAATGCTGTTTGCTATGTACTCACTCGTTCTTCCCTTTATTTGATGGTATTTCCTGTTGAGTGTTTCTGACATACAGAGCAATGATGAGCAAAACCAGCCCTGTCCAGTACAGCAGTGGAGCATGCATCACTGGGACCCTTTAACTAAATATCTCAATATTTGAATGCGTTTAGGACGGGGGAAAGGGAGTCTAATACACATAGTTGAGATCCACTGTGGGTCTGATAGGAAAATAGCATTTACCTAAGCTCTGTGGTAGTAGACACAAGCAAATGCAGGAAGACAAAGATAGAGGGTTGCAAAAGAGCGCATCATTAGCGAGGAGTCCTGGGATTGGGAAAACCCTGAAGTTAAGAAGTAAATATGTTTCTTCAGTGCAAATATTTTCAGTATCTTCTGTGATCTAATGACTCTCCAAGAGCAGCCTTATATACTAACCTGCAGTTATAGCACACGGGGCGTTTGGAGAATCTAGTATCTCATTTAAGGAACCCTACTCACACATATGTTAAATAAAAATAGGAGGGGAATGTGGAAAGGGCAGGTGGGATAATTTGGTTCCAGAATTTAAGAAGATTGATAATAAATAAATCTCCCCCAAAGAAATCATCTTAATCTTAATCTCTAAAGGATATTCAAAGAAATTTGAAATTGGAATAAATGGCTGTTTACAAATAGCACAAAACACCATGCACTAATATGTGCAATTTTGCCAATTGATTCTTAATTACTTTTTTGAAAAGCATTTAATTATTTTTTTCTAGTTTCCACAAAATGGGGCTTGTTTCAGCATTTCTTAATGTAAAAAGGAAAGTATAAATGCTGAAGGAATTAGTTATATTTGTGATTCCAGCTAGAATTAAGGCTGAGAATTACTAATCTTTTGAGGACAGTCTGTGTTCTTAATCTTCTGCAGAAGAACTGGCAGTGTGCACTAAATGGGAATTACATCTGGGAGAACTTCATGAGACCTTGTTTTGATGGGGAATAACTGAAATTGACTATTATGGGTATTTTCTGAACAAACATGATTGCAAAGATTATTCACTGATTAACCTTTGCATATTAAGTATGCCTAACTGGAATTTGAAAGTCATGAGTCTATTTTTGTTATATAGCTTTGGAAAACATCTTTGACCTATTTAGAGAGATGCATTAAAGACAACTTTAACTGTATGTATAGAAGTCTTTTATTCCCTGGAAAGGCTCTACTCTACTCTCCCTCATGCATTGGTTTTATTGATTTTTTGAATCAAACAAAACAAACAATAAGCATAAAGACCTTATTGAGTTCTTCTAAATTTCAAAAAGAAATAACTTGCTCCACGTCCGAGCTTTCCAAGGATTTGCCATGAGACATGGATAACCAGATAGTTGCCTTTAATCTCAGCATGTGGAAGGCTGAACCAGGAGAATGGTGAGCTTGAGACTAGTGTGAATTACATAGCAAGACTTTATAGAGGAGGAGGGAGGGAGAGAGGGAAAGAGGATGGGCAGGGATCCTAGTTTGCTTCCTGTGTGGCTGTGACAAAAGACTAACCAAAACCAACTTGAGGGAGGAAAGGAAACCAAAACCATCTTACACCTCCATGGTCCGTCCCTGGGTGGCGTCAAGGCAGAAGCGGAAGGCAGGAACAGAAGTGAAGTCCACAGTGGAATGGTGCCTACTGACTTGTTCTCAGACTCATGATCAACTTGCCTTCTTATACAATCCATGGCCGCCTGCCCAGCCATGGTATTGCCTGCAGTGGGCTAGTCCCTCTCACATCAATCAGCAATTAAAATGCCCCATAGGCTGGTCTGATGGTGGCATTTTCTCAGCTGAGATTCCCTCTTCCCACGCATATTTAGGTTGGGTCAAGTTGACGAAAACTAACCATTACAGTTGGTCACAGATATTTTTAGAAGCATTAGCTTCTGCAGTCACTATACTTCCAAAATGGGGTCAGAATCAGGGACCGCATTACTGCTATTGCTTAGCTCTCTGAACTGTCTCCTCTTGAAGCTGTTCCTCCCCAAAGACGCTTAGCTAATTAAACACTTGCAGCACATCATCTTCCTCTTGCCTGAACTGCTACAGAGTTCTCAGTCCCGAATAAAACCAGCAAGTGCTTGCCTTCTTGGAAACACTGAAGCATCATGCCGAAGCGTTTGGACTTTCCAACTTGAGAAAATAAGAGGGGGGCAGAGTTATGAGAACAAAGGTAGACACAAACTTCGTGACAAAAGTCACACACACACGAGCTCCTTGCTCTTTATCTTTGGTTCTGTTGATTCCTCACAAATGAGAAACAGCGTTAATTATAGAGTTGAAAAAATTACTGAGAAAACACACGGTGGCTTAAATTCTGCAGCACCTGGCACTGCAGTCAGTTATGGTAAGACAGGGCCTCTGCTCTGCAGAGGCTGGTGCTTCTGTAACCTTTTCAGGCTGCTTCTTATGTGATCTCTGAAGGAGAGTCCAACGAGTTAGCAGAGATCATGTTCTTTTCCTTTGATCAAAGAAAAATATAGAGGTCAGTGACAGAGACAAGAGAGAAACCAGAATCCCTGGCGCCAAATGGAAGGTTCTTCCCAGGAAATCTAATTCCCTTACAGTAGTGCTGCCACTAGCAAATCCAGATGGCTTGTCAGTCTCTGGTTCCACTGGGGTTAATCTACAGGATGAAGAGGATCAGTTTCTCTTCTTGGGTGTTTTAGGGGACCATGGTAAGTTTGGATACCAAAGGAAGTCTTTCTTTATTACAAAGGGAGGGTCCTCTGATTAAGTAGGTACATGAGTGTTATTAGCATATCGTAGCCTTCCTCAACTGCTCAGTCTAATCATTTAAAAAGGGATGCATCAAATTCAAGGAAGCAAACGAACCCAAAATACTACTATTGAGTCCAATTCTCTACGGAGTTTCAAGAACCAAAATGGAAGCTTCCTCACTTAGTTTAGGTAACAGCTGTTCCAAGCAGCTTCATCAGCTGGGCAGCAAGCTGAAGAATGTAGGTAACAAATGTATTGAAGCTATCTAAGATGCTTTCACTATTCTCTGATCATAGGAAATGGAGGTATAGTACTCTTCTGTAGATTTTGTTCACACTCCAGTTTTGCAACTTAGTAACTGGGTAATAGGCAAAATGCTGTCCTTCTCTGAGCCTCAAATGTTAGTGTTCCCCAAGCACTAAATTGAGGCAAACAGCATAAACTTCATAGGCTATATTACATTCTGCTTCATGCTCTCTCTCTCTCTCTCTCTCTCTCNATATGCTTCTTCTGGAATGACAAACTAAAACCATAGGAACCATGACCTAGGATATATGTTTCCTCTACAAAATTGTCTGTTCATTTTTCTGTTGCAGTGACACAGAAATGCCTAAATACATTAATTTGATAGAAACATATGCTAAATTATTTGGGCAATGACATAAGTCTGAGTCCTACCATGGCATTTCTTTGCCAAATTTTACATTTGGAGGCTTGACTGTGCTCCTGTGAAGTCAACTTATGCAAACAGAAGCCAGAAGAGTGTCTGTAAGTTGAAATGGAAAAAGAACAGGAAGTGAGTTTTCTCCCTCTTTGTCCTGCTCATGTAGAAAAGGACAGTAGTTGGTATGCTCACCTCAGAACTGTTATAACGGGTCTTGTAGTCATAGTAAAGGAAAGAAAATGGATGTTTTGTGTTGCTTTTGTAATTTATGTTCGCATTTAATTTGTAAATGTAGTTTGGTTTCCTTACTATACAAATGCTCTAAGCTGATTGTTTAGATGCAAATTCTATTGCCTTTGTAAACTTAAACCCTTGAATAACATTGTGATTAAAAATCCCTTATGACTTTCTACTTAGATAAATGTGATTCCTGAAAATAGTTTTTTTCATTCTATTCTAAATGCCTTTATTACTTTTGCTTGCCATATTACACTGGCCAGGACATACAGTACACTATTGAATGAAAGTGATATACTTCATTCTGAGGAGACATAACTTTTCATCTTTATGCAAATCCAACTTTCCTTGCTTGTATTCCCTGAGTCAGCATTATTATCATCCAGATTACAGGGCTTTCAATCCTTTGATCATATATTGCACAGGCCAAGAGACCGTCTTTAAAGCAAAGGTACAGGAGTGAGCCTATGACAATGGGATCTACTCATCTTCTCTCACAGTGCATCACCCAGGAAGGAGCTACAGGCCTGAAGAAGACATGGAAGAGCCTGTTAAGGCTCCACCTTAGAAACGATACTGAATAAAGACATTATACCATCTCTAAGAATCCAATGTTCAGTCTTAATGACTACTGCATAGTGCTGTGACCAAAATGTGTGAGAACGTATAGGCCCAAGATTCAAGGAATACATATAGGAGTGACCTTGTTTATCAGGTTGAAATTGCCCTTAGTGACCCTCTCTGGGAAGTTTTGCTTGCTGTTCCCAAAACTCTGGGTTCTGTAAGTGGAATGGCAAGAGTCCCATTGATCTCTTTGCCCCAAATCTAATTCTCTGAGTGGTCCAGCTAGCCAAAGAAGAAATCCACTGTAGAAATGTCGCTGTCACTACAACAGGGAGAAGCACTATAAAAGATTGTCTGGAATACTCTTTGTCAATTTGGAGTATAATACTTAAAATAATTTTTATTTTATGCATTTGGATGTTTTGTCTCTATTTATGTGTGTATACCACATGTGCCCCCAATACACATTGACGCCAGAAGAGGGCATAGGATCCCTTGGAACTAGATTGACAGGTGGTTGTGAACCTCCATATGGGTGCTGGGAACTTAATCCAGGTCTTTTGCAAGAACAGCAAGCACTCTTAATTGCTGAGACATTTCTCCAGCTCCTAATACAATACAATACTACAACAGATCACAGTTTTTAATCACAAGATACTCCCAATCAGAACAAAAGGCTCTAGGAGACATGAACCGTTTATCTAAGGTATACTGGAGAAGGAAGGTAGCAAGAAAGAATAGCACAGTTACCTGACTTGGAGCTTGGGTGATTTGGAGAACTGAGCTCATAAAAAGTTAAATTCTTTAATAATTTATCAAAAGAAATAATGACAAATGCATGGGGGAAGCAGAAGTCAATAGGCAAACAACTTGTCATCTGTACTGGCTACTCTTTTTTTGTTTTTAAAAATATATTTCCATACCTTTGTTTGCAATAATATCTTAGTTGACATACATTCATTGCATCTGGCTCTGCAGGTTATAAAAATGTTTTCATACAATTACATAACACACTTTGAGTACATTTCTCTTCTTTCTCCCCACCCTTGGCCCTTCTCATAGCCTCCATATCCCCTAAACAGCTTGGCTTCTACTCTCATGTCAGATAGTTAGTCATGATTTTATACAGCTGTCTGTATGATATATAGGCGCCACAAATGAGAGGAGACATCATGTTTGTCTTTCTGAGACTGACCTAAATCACTTGGTATGATTCTCTTCAGTAGCACCCGTTTTTGTGTAAACACTATAACTTCTTTCTTGGCTACTGAGAATGTCAGTGTATGCATACCACATCCTGTTTATCCATTGCTCTTTTGGAGGATGCCTAGTTCGTCTATGCCTCAGCTACTGTAAAAACGGCTCCAACAAGCATGGATGCACAAGTATCTCTGAGATTGTTGATTTAGAATCCTTTGGTAAATACCCAGGGGAGAAATACCTGTATTGTATAGTAGGTCTAGTTTTGGTTTTCTGAAGAACTGCCCGACTGATTTCCATAATGGACGGGCTATTTATTGACTGAATTGCTACTCTGCCTTTCTTCCCTCCTTTGTGCCTTTAATTGAGAATTTCATACATTCATATAATGTGTCTTGATCAAATCCATGCATAAATAGACCCTCCTCTGCTTTGATCCATCTCTGTCAGGCTTTAAGAACGCTCTTCCTAAGGAGTTTCAAGCTTCCTCCTCTTTCTTTTATTTTGTTTATTTCCTTTGTCAGTCTCTCCAACATCATAAAGATGGATTTTTTTTAAGGACTGTTTTCACTGTTTAATCCCTAGCACAGTGCCTGGCACACTTTTCTGTTATTATTAATTTAAACATGATCAGTTCACTAAGCAGCATTTGTGTTATATTTTGAAAAGTCTGATCAAAATTAGTGTATAAATAATCCTGGCTGTATTCAGAACACGGCATGAATATGACTGAGTATTCTTCTCTGGTAGTTGTATTTATGTGTTCTGGTTTTTCTCTGCAAAGGCCATAAATGGCTTTAAAAGTAAGAAGTTAACTTTTGTAGGAATGATGATTATAAATTTAATTCTTACTTTTTATTTATTTTATTACTTTAAAAAAATACAAATCTAAATTCCCAATCCCTCCCCTCCTTCCACTCCCCTCCCCCTCCCTCCACACACCCTCTCACCCTACCCCCTCCAATCCTCAGAGAGGGCAATACACCCTGCCCTGTGGAAAGTCCAAGGCCCTCCCGACTACATCTAGGTTGAGCAAGGTATACACCCAAAGAGAATAGGATCCCAAAAAGCCAGTACATGCAGTAGAGACAAATCTCAGTGTCATTATCAGTGGCCCCTCAGTCTGCCCCAAATGTCAACCACATTCAGAGGGACTAGTTT
>LOEQ01000286.1:640187-662483 GCA_001685075.1 Bramus lutescens
TAGCCCTGTGAAAGCCAGCCGGTCTTTCTTCTCCCCGTGCAGTCATTCAGGGACCAGAGGTTCTGAGCCTTGCTGGTGCTCTCTCTGTGGGTCCTTAGAATCCTTTCACTTAGGGAAGGGGGTGCAGAGAGCAGCAGTCCTGCATGGGGCTTCACAAGTCGAGACTGGACAGTGTTTGTTCCATGCTAAAGCTCTTCTCCAGCCCCCATGTTTCTCTCATCTGCACTCAGTTATGGCCACACCTCCTCACAGAGGGAACTGACAATGATGAATGCAGCCGTCTCAGCCACCCAAGACTCGTGGCCACACAATCAAGAGCTCAGCCCTAAGCTCTGTTTTAGAGAAGCCTTTCCCTGCCCCGCCCTTTTCATGTTCCTACGTGCTCCCATTTTGGACAGAAACGTTTCAGTGGCCTGTAACATTCAGGCCATGCTGAGTACACAGCTCTAAGTCACAGAAACCACACTCAGAAGAAGCCCCTGCCTCAATATGTGTGTGTCAAGAGCCCAGCATTGTTTTACTAAATCAACGCTGAGAAACTGCCCCTTTATCAAAACATAGGCAACACAGTCTAAAGCAATCCATGGGTGGGTTTTCCTGTACTAGCAATTCTTCCATCTCTGTTTAAGAGCCTTCATGCTGTGGACTGCTATGCCTGTTCCCAGGCCCTCTGCTGTTTTTGTTCCCAGCATTTGCAGAATACTTAGAGGAGGGAGATTGCTTCTTCATAACTATAATTTTGCTCCTGTTGTGAATAATAATGTAAATATCTGATGGGCAGGATATCTGATATGTGATCCCACATGGTTGAGAACCACTGCTCTAAAGAGACAAGCCTGGGCATGTTATTTGCTCATTTTCGGAGAAACCCATTATATCCTGCCCTCGGTTCACATTGATGTATGTGAGGAGTGATGGGTGTCCAAGCATCTTGGACACAAAGTGAGCTGTCATCCTGATGTATATGGAAGCTCTGTGAGGGGTAGTGGGTGTCCATGAACACAGGAGACGAGGTAAGCTGATCTCCAAGTTGCCATATGATCCTGTCCACTGGGGACACCCAGAGAGGCAATCTGGAGTTTGTAGGAGGCTCGTAGGTGTGAGTGTCTCTGAAGTCAATTCAAAATCAGGAGGTGATACTCTTTAGTTTTCTCTGTTCAGAAACAGAAGACTCTTGGGAGCGGCTCCACATCTCATCTACAGTGGCAGTTAGTGAACAGCCCAGGAAAGCCAGGGCCTACCTTCTACTGATGCTTGCAGAAGGTCTAGATGCCGAATGGCAAAGCATGCCGAGCATCTGCTTACTAGGAACAATACAGCAAATAGAGGATGGGCTATTGGGGAGTGGGCACACTGGTGATTTATTATACCCCATTCGTAGTTTGTGCAAGGAGAGCCCTTGAGTGTTATCAGTTTTTCCATCCATTCTCACAACCTGATAGGATGTTGCTGTCCTGACTCTTTCTGGCTGTCCTGACTGTGCTAAGACCAACTGTGACTGTACCATGAAAACACACCTGCAAGTGGCAGCTCCCCTACTAAATGTCTGCACTAAACCACAATTTAATGCTGTGTGTTAATAGTCTCTATGATAAATGTCCACAGAAAAGCACCGTTTGCAGACTCTATTGTAGATACCGCCCATTTTTTTTTTGGCTTCAGAGCGTATATTTTTATGATTAACATAAACCCTAGACAGAAACTTAATCTTTTTGAAAGATGAGGGTTTCCCCCATTATTGGGATAAGGATTCTATCTAAGTTTATATATTTCCTTCTCCTTTCTTCAGGTGGCTATCAGGAACTTGGGCTTAACTGCATACTTAATCACTGTCGCTGACTCACCTGGCTTTATCTCCATCTCTCTCTCTTGTTTCCACTCACACCCCAAACAAAGAAGAGCTCCTCTGTGGAGAGATTTGCCTCATTGATCCTGGGGGACAGCCAAGGTCTCAAAGGTGTGGTTGTGTTTCAGAAGGTCATCTAAGCCCAAATGGGGAAGCATGATCCTCTCCGTGGAGCCCTTGGAGACCGGAAGCCTGTCTCTTTTCTCTATGTGATGTTTAAACTAGTTTTCCTCTTGATTTTAATCTCCATATAGGGATAAGTAATTTTTATTTCAAGATACTAAAATTTCCTTTGGAAGAAGAAAAATTATAAATTATAAATGGTCATAAATTATAAATATTTGGTCTTGAGTTTTAAGCAACCATGTTATCTCCCTAGGACAGGCATTAGAGTCATCACCAAGCCGAAGTAGCTATGGAGGAGTGCCAGCATGCAGTAAGATGGCACCCTGCAGTCAGATACTGCCAACATCATAGACAAATCATTTGGACTTCAGATGAATGGCACTTGGGACCAGTGACCTGAACAAGTACAGAGAGAAAGCAAAGAAGTTGTAATAATTTTTTTTAAACTTTCTCCTCTGTAAAGAAAGCAGAAACTGGGTTTAGTTTCCTTCGAATTGAACAAACGCAGACATCTTCTGAAATCCATAGAAGAATGTGGGCCACAGTTGAAGTGCATCACAGCCCATGCAGTCTGCAGATGCTTCCGAGCACGGTGTCAACTCCCGCAACTAGATGGAATGGTTCCGGCCTCCCCACAGTTAGAAACCTTTTTCTCTGGTTGATCTCAGATTCTTGATGCTGAGCCAGAGCAGTTCCAGACTATAGCAGCAGGGCGGGGATGAGAGGGGGAGGGGGGAAGTGGACTGACCAGCAGCCAGAGGAGAAAACAGTTTTCACCGGCAGGCTCTGAATTAGACAAAGCAGAGAAGGGTGAAAAACACACGCTTGGGCTGCATTTTTGAAAAGTGTGCAGGCTGGGAAGAACTACCCCAGGTCAGAAGTTTAGCATTGTTTCTGGAAAGGTCTCTGAGAATGTCCAGTGTGAATTAAAGACTGGAAAGTTGATATGAAGGAGTGAAGTCAGGAAGCTGTTAAAAAGGTCAAGCGAGAGACAAGGTGGGGTGCAAGTCTTGGGCTAGGGTCATGGCGGTTGCTCAAGTTCGAGTGGAGAACGGACTGGGTTTTATGGAGGACCTACTTTCTGTTCGGCTTTTCCCTGTTAATCGCTCGTGACCAGCCTGACATTAGGCAGGATTATCCCAGGTCCGTAGGTAAGCAGAGAGACATTACTTTCAAAAATGCTGTCAGCTGTGACAGACAGCCGGGATGTTAATTCAGCACCCTCCAGCTCCAAACCAAGATCATTCCATCTGGACTTCTCCCTCCTGAGGATCAAGTGAGGGAGAATAGATTTGTTTCTAAAGCTGATGTCTTTTCACAGAGGAAAAGACAACTTCTGGAGACTTCAGGCTTTTTACTCTCAACCTAAGACTGAAATGGTATCGGATAAAGCAAAAAAAAAAAACCATAAAAAATTTGTGGGAAGGATCATAAAAAAACTTAACTTTTGTTGAGACTTTTTTTTTTCCAAAAAGCTTCTTATAAGCCCTGGCTTTTGTTATCACTCTGAACATCTTATCTGGTAAATGGGGTTGACTGCCACCCTCATTCAGCAGAGGCTTATTGGGAAGACGAAGATACTCCCCAAACCTGAGCAGGGAACTCTGCACACAGCACGAGAACTGTGTACACAGCGGGGTTGTACCAACATGGCAAATCCAGATGCACACACAGTCCTGTCAAACCACCCACTTGTACCTGCATCCCACCCAGTCCCTTCCCTGCCCGCCCCTATCATCAAGAAAAAGGTCAAGTGACTCTAAGGAACAGGGATGGAGGGGGTGGGAAAGGTTAGAGAGGCAGGCAGAGAAAGCCAGTACAAACTGTATAAGTGACCTGATCACTGAGTGGACAAAGGCCTGCCGTCCTCCCAGGCCTCTGAGGAGGAAAATGGACAGAGTAAGGTGCTATGTAATAACTGACCTCTGTCCCCAGTGGTCAAAGGTTTCTGGCTCCTGGCTAACTCTTTAGCTGCAAGTCTACGCATGCTTCAGAATGTCGAGCAGATTCCTACGTGCTTCGTGTGGTGATGACAGCAAAAAGCAAGAGACACGTGCAATGAGGGAAAAGGTCAGGGGAGTTACCACACTCATGGCCTGAGGGAGAACTCAGGCCTGAGATGACGCGAAGAGTACAAGGTGGTACCAACAGCAGCTGCAGGTGGAGAGTGTGAACTGAGTCGTCTGACTGCTCTGGAGATGGCTGTTACAAAAGATTAGATAGTCTGACTGCCTCACAGAGGGCTTTGGGGGCCGCTCAGTCAGCCTGGTGGCCCCACAGAGGGCTGTGGGGGCAGCTCACCCAGCCTTTCTAAGTGATGATGGCAATGCTGGTCCTGGGACTATATTTTGAGAATTGTTCGCCTTCCAGAGGTTTCAATCTGCAAAAGGAAGAGCCATCACTATGAGCAAACTGTGTAAGAGACAATAAAGCCGGTTTAAGATTAGGCTCTGCGTGGAGAAAGGAATGTGATGGGCGTCTCAGCACCCAGTTGGGAAACGAGGAGGCTCCCAAAGATCTGAGAGAGCTGGAAATGAAGCTTCCCTGCAGCATCAGAGAGCAGGAGGGTGAAATCACAAGCGCTGTCACAGCTATGCCTTTGGGTCAGTAGCACCCTGGATAAGCTCTCGTGTTCGTTTGTGTTTGTTTGTTTTTGCTTGTTTGGGGATTTTATTTTCCTACATTTGATAACTACCTAGTAAAGACAAGACTGAAGAAAGTCCCTTCCTACTCCCAGAGAGATTACAGTCTGATGAAGATGAGAATCAAGGAAGCAATTAAGTGTAAAACCATCGGATAAACTTTTAGAGAAAATAAAACTGTAATAATGTAGGACAGGAAGCAAAGCTTTGCCTCAGAAAACTGACAAAGGCTTTCATAAAGAGATGTAATTTAACTGACACACAGGATAGAGGGATGTGCCAAGCAAAGAAGAGAAGAAAGAACATGCTAGGCAGAGGGAGCTCCATGTAAGATACCACAAAGGGTCTGGAACATTTGGAGGGCATTGCACCCCATCTCCTTGGAGGGTAGCACCCATTGACTTGCTCTAGGCATCAACGGAACTAGTCTGTAAGGTTTTCATGTGTCAGTAGGAGGATTGAACTTTGTCTCATAATCAACAGTGAGATGGGGAGAGTCAGAACAAACTCTGGCACACGTAGGTCTATTTTTGAAGATTTACAGTCTAGGCAAACTTCTAGATGAATTAAAAAAGCTGATTGAGAAAAGAGAGCATTAAGGATTTGGAAAGGAAAGCTGAAAGAGAGTAACCACAACCAGAAGACACTTCCTGCTGACTAGGGCAAACCAAGACTCAAAGATCTGAACATAGCTGGGAGTGACTGTAATGCCAGATATTCCAAAGGCTGAAGCAGAAGAGCTCACATTCTAAAATAACCTGAGCAACTTAGTGAGATTTGGTCTCAGAATTAAAATAAAGGGCTGAGAATGTAGCTTCGTGGTAGAGTACTTGCCTAACAGAAGGTCCTGTATTAAGTACTGAGACAAAAAAAAAAAATTCAGAATCAGAAATCAACATTCCAAGTGGATATGGATATAATCCATGGGACAGAGGAGTTAATTTACCCTGAAATTTCTTCCCTAGGATGTGTAAGTCCATTGTCTGGCTGTCAGGGTAATGCTTTCTGGTCTTCCCATAATGCTTAGAGTTTGCTCGTTTTGTTATTTAGCATCATCCTACATAGTGGCACCGCAGGGAGGCTAAGGTAGTGTTCTTCATACTGGTGTCCATAGACTAACAAGTGTCTCAAGGTCACAGAAGTTTACAGATTCTTCAAAATATGCACTGGGACCCCCTAAGCCTTCCCTGCCTCCCAACTTCCTAGCCATGGAATCAGTTTTTTACTGACCGTGTTAGAAATTGTGTTCCGTTGAGCACTCCTCAGAAATGCCAATTTAGGTGGCATCCCCTTTGATAGTAAGTAACATAGCAGATCCGAAATGATAGGAAAGCCTCTTTCTATGAAGAGTTCATGGGGAAGAGTGGACAGACGCAGCTTCAGGGGTGTTCAGAACTGAAGCAGAACCCTCTTTCTGCATTAAACCTTCCCAGAATTTATGGAAAATAGGCCAGCAGCATTGTATTTATTGTGTTTATCTGTGAGTACCAAACAACAATGCTTACTTTGCAGGCATATAGAGGAATCAATGGGAAACCTATGGAATATGTCAGCTGCTGATTTTACGCCGGGAAGATTTAATGTATACAGTGCTACCTCTCTTGTTCTGACATTTGTCCTGTGCTGTGCACTGGTGCTTTGAATGCACACTGGTTGCTTCCATCTTCACATTGTGTTGCTTCTGCCCTTGCTTGTCGTTGGCGCTCTCTACAGAATAGCCAGCTTACTGGAAGAAGGCCAAGTGGCCTCTAGTGTGGGGGCCTAGACCTGGTGATTTCAGAGTCAGGTATTATTGCAATTAGAGAGTTTGCTTTTGCAGAATCTCAAACCTTAGCTAGAATCTGGGGTTCTGAACCACAAGGTATTTCTGTACAATTCCATGGCTCCAGATTCCATTTTTTGTTTTGCTCAGCAGGGTGACCCAGAAGACTAAATCACATGCCTCTCAGGAGAAGACAACTGTCATGACCTCTTCAGGCTCCAGTTGAAAATGATTAACAAGCTATCAGCATGTGTCCTCGGGCAAGAAGGCAGATGTCTGGGCCAGCCTAACTGAAACCCAGAGCTTGGCCTAGGTGGACTCTGCTCTCAGTTATCAGACTCTAAGCCAGGGCTGGAGAGGTGGCTCAGCAGTTAAGAGCACTTGCTGCTCTTGCAGGGTACTCCAGTTCAATTCCCAATACTCACATGGAGACTCACAACCATCTGTAATTCCAGTTCCAGGGGATCCCATGCCCTCTTCTGATTTCTCTGTAGGGTCTTGCACACACGCAGTACATATACATACATTTAGACACACACACACATACACTCAAAATATTTTTTAAAGAATCTAAGCCAGTGAACTTTTACTGAAGCATCATACAATATCAGTAGCTAATATCTTCTGCTCAAAAATCAACATCTCCTTTTTCTGTTTTTTGTCTATTTGTTTGTTTTTTGAGACAGGGTCTTATTTTATAAACCAGGCTGACCTAGAACTTGTGATAATACCCCTGGGTGCTGAGATTACAGACATAAGTCACTGTGTATGACCTTCAAATGTCACCATCTAATATCAGCTTTTACTCAAATTTCTGATACCCCAAAGTAAGGTGGATTTTTTTTTTAGTGCAATGACATTATCACTGGTTATCAAAATGAACAAGTTTTAAGCATGTGCTTTTTCAGTTTTCTGTTTAAAAGACCCATGGCAACTCATTGATTACTGAATTAACAACATTCTGCTTACTGTGCTGTGTAAGGCTCCCTGTGGGCACCACGAAGTGAAGGGGAACTAAATTCTGTTTTGGAACAGTGCTTTTTAAACTTGAATACACACGTGGATGACTTGGCACCCTGGGTAAAGTGTGGTTCTTACTCAGTTGTTCAGAACGAGGCCATGGCCAGACTTGCAGCCATGAGGAAGTGAGGAAGTGCTATAAGCATTAAACCCAAGTAGAGTAGAAACAAGCCAGTGAAGGGCTTCCGTGAGAAACAGAGCCTGTGACGTGGAACCCTAGAGAGATCTCCATTGCACTTTCTGTTCAAATGCAAGACTCAGACAAATTTAGGAGGCTCGAGCAGTTCACTTGCTCTGGTGGTCCCTATTCTTTGTCTGCCTGGCTGCTTTACACCAAGTGTAAAATGGGTCCCTGGAACTAAGAGTCTAGCCATGTTCTCCACAGTCCTAGGACTGTGCACAGAAAGGGGCAGTCTGTGCTTTGATTTCCCCAGACTTTATGAAAGGAGGTCTTCTTTTCTATATTGAAATCGTAGTGATAGTGGGTGAGGGTTTGGCTGTGAGTTACAAAGTTCAGTAAAAAACAATTCCCATGTGCGTTACACTTGGCGCAAGATTCCAGAATCCTCATGCATTCCGCAGATGACTTACTAAAGGTGGCACAGTGAGTAGGTGATCAGGTCCGTACGTAAGTGATCCTGCGTGGATCACAGTGCCTCAGATGCAAAGCACTGAGCCTGCTCAGTTGAACTGACGTCACATAACCTAACACTAAAACCTTCCTCGGACCACCAGTTTTAGCTAGATCTTTGTATAAGTGTACACCATGGCTGTTTGTTATTTACTATTGAATGTTGACTATTTCACTTCTCTTCCTAGTTTTGAGAGTATGAGGCGCCGATTACAGAAGATGCATTTGTGTGATTTCAAGCACTAAGAACGGATTTGAAGTGTTCTTATTTGGTGTTTAGAACAAACTGTTCCGAATGTTGATGTTCCTGGCTCCATTGTTCCTTCTTAGATTTTGCTCGGGTATTTGAGTCATCTTCATTTTAATCAAGCCGTGGCTTGAAACTATGCTAGCTCACAACAGGAGCTAGAATTGATCTCGCTTTGACTTATACATAGTTGATCTCCATTTTAAAATACAGTCCCTGGTTTATTTTCTTCCTGGCTACTGTGAAGGTAAAACAGTGGCAGGTTTTAGTGTTAAATTAAACAGGTTAAATTGTTACTTGCTTACTTCTTTCAATGTGAGTCAAAAGTTAATAAAACGGGACTGTTTTCTTACTGAATGCTTGGGTGTAATATTTAACTTCTGGGGCCAAGTCCATGAGGAAATTTATCCCATTATGTGGCGTTAAATAAACACAGCTGCTTTGGGTGTTGGCCTCCACTATCACAATTCTAAATGAAGCTATATGAAAAGGTCTAGATCTTCAACTGCTTTCTACACCCTTGGTTAGTGGGCATCTAGGGTGTGCCTGGGAGAATTCATCCTTTAAAACAAACCCCACCCTCTAGTGTTGCTAACATCTAGCTCACAGGTGAAACTTTTGCAAGGACAGGTTTAGGATTACAACCTCAAACAATGAAATGGTCCCAGTTGACTGAAAAATGGAAGGACCTACGTCTTCACAACTTAAAAATTTTGAAATGTATTCTGGGGCCATCCGCATCCCAGTCTCCCATGAAACTACAAACCCAATTCCTGGACCATATGCGTAGCCTTATTATTGCCTGTAAAATCCAAGACCTCAGAGTCTCTGCTTGCAGCACAGTGCCCAGGGGGTTTCCACGCACAGGGACACTCCAGAACTCCTATCTAAACAAATTAAAAACCAACCACTAAGGAGCACAATCTGCCTGGTTCTATGACCATGTTCAATCCTGATCCGTAGAGACGACAAGTCTACAAAATGGTTCAGAGAGCTCATCCAGCAGCACTGCCGACCCGGCTGAGGCTGGAGGCTATAAAACCATCACTGCCTCAATCCATAGTTATATCGTTTTATTTCTGCCGCTGAACACAAGTTCTAGCATAGAGCCCACATTCCACCCCCACCCCTGTTAGATAATTTAAATGCTTGGGTTCTGTAGCTAGGTGGTTGACCAGCAGGCACGTAGTTAGACTGATCTGGGCATATGCAAGAGGGCAAAGGTATACTGACATGGCTGATGACCAAAAGTCTCGGAGAAGAAGAGATGAGAGTCAGGTCTGATAGTGTAGGGGAGGAAGTCAAGGGGATCGGCAGAAACCAGGGGCCTCCCTGCTCAGCAACAGGTAGAAATGGAATGTGAGTAGCTTTTATGAGTGATTCCCCTTACCGGCATCTGAAGCATTCACAGACTCATGAGCAGTTCGAAAACACATGCTATTTTGGTGGCATGCACAGTTGGTGAGGCGGTGTTAGAGGTGTGGAGGGCAGGGGGAAAGGGAGAGAATGGGAATCTGCACACGTGGGAGAGCAAATGAGCTGGAGACAGGAGCTGGATGGATGTGCACCACTGCAGCCCCGGTTCTCACCAGAGTGACCGTGCAGCACAGCCTGGTATGCTCACACTTACCCCTTTCTAGTTCCTCAGAAGTGAATGTTGATCCCCTTGGGTCAGTAACTCCCCTTGCTCTTCCCAGGATAACGGATACCCAGGCAGATTGGATGCCTCCAATTCACTTGTTAGGCTCTGACATCTTTTTCTAGATTTTGCAGAGGTTAATCTTTGGGGGGAAAAACCCCTTAGATTCACATTTTAGTAACAAACACATATTCTGTTTGCATGATGAATTTTCTGCTGCATTACTAAATGACAACTGTTTGGTGTTTTTCTTTCATTGGTGACGCTCTGATTTTTAGCTTACCAGTCATTTACTTCCAGATAATTGCTACCATTGTTAACTTTCTGGCAAGAGCTACAAAATAACAAATATTTATTATAATAACATGCTTGACGATAGAAATATTATACCCCCTTCACCTGCAGGTGGGAGGAAGCAGCGAAGTAAGTTCATTCAGTTCGGCTTGATTGCACAGAACTAACTCCATTTAAAGCCCGGGCATGTGAACCAGTGCTCCGTGTCATGGTGAGACAGCCTTACCAAAGCAGCTGTCTTGGCCAGGCAGCTTCTTCTCAATCAAAACATTCAGGCCCTGGACACATTTTAAAACTGCCAAGAGGACACACAGGGATGTCTGTATTTCTCTAATAGCCTTTATTTAGCCAGGAGACTCTGCTATCTGTATTTGTTGTGATGGCTTTATTAGTTGGCCAATCATCACTTCTCAGCACCCCCTGATGTCTTCATTGCTCTGTGCTAGTCATCATAGTCTAGGCTCTTCCTTGGTCATAAATATTCTAGCCACCCCCCCAACAACATTAATATAGCAAATGTTTGTTTCCTGCTTATATAGCGTCTATGCTATCCAGTCTGTTGTGTGGTCTCTAAGATTGCCCCACATGGAGAGAGTTCTCAAGAGGAGTTTGAAGGATATATTTGGCTAATACTAACTTTTATCTAGAGCTTATCAACCAGAATCCAGTAAACAACCTTAGTGGCTGAATGTCTGGAAGCAAGAGAATGTGGCTGGAGAGCCATAGCTGTCTCTGAACACAGTCTAGCAATGAGAAAGGACACAAAGATTGAGAGCAACTCTTGGCCCTGTGAAAATTTGAACCTATTAGGGTTGTAGAAAAGAAGACAACTGGCAATCACCAAATACCTCTCAAATTCATTTTTTATAAGGGAGATTGTGTGGTTCACGCAGCAATTATTGCAGAGCCACTGTTTCCTGAGGTCTGACCCCTGCATTGGATGCCGAGCACATACAATTCTCAATACCACTTTTCAAGGAAAAACAAAGACAAGCAGAGATGTGTAGCCATTCAGACACAGCAATGAGAAAAACAGAAATATTAACTTCCTAGATCTGCTGTGACAAAGTTCCCTAGCCTGGGTGGCTTCACAACAAAGTTATTCTGCCCCAGT
This sequence comes from Bramus lutescens, assembly GCA_001685075.1. Classification (NCBI taxonomy): domain Eukaryota; kingdom Metazoa; phylum Chordata; class Mammalia; order Rodentia; family Cricetidae; genus Bramus; species Bramus lutescens. Next base: position 651,509 of record LOEQ01000286.1, read on the forward strand.
TCTCGAGATTAAAAGTCTGAAAACCCTGTCAACAGAATCGCATTCCCCCTGGGCAGACTCTTTCTTTCCCTTGTCCTCAATTCTAAGGTGGCCATCAATCCTTGACATTCCTTGGCTAAAGGATACAAACCCCCACATCTGCTTATCTTCAGCTCTATGTGTCTCTCATGCCATTTTTCTCTTATAAAGATAAGTCATACTGCATTAAGGCCTGCTATTGTGACCTCATCTTAGCCCGATTCTACATGCAACGAACTTCTTTCCGAAGGTCACATTGGCAGGTATCGTGGATTAGGACCTCAAAGTCTGTTGGCAGAGTATAACTGCAGCTGTGAAAGAAGTGATTTCAGGATATTGGGAAAATTTGTAGGAACAATATTCAGGCTAGATAAACCTAGGGAGATAGGGTCTAAGCTAAGTCCTCCTACACCAGCAGTGAAGGAGTGGAGTAAAAACTCAGAAATAGGCATTCCGGACAGTCACCAACAAGTGCAAGGACCCAGTGTGCATGCACATGTTTCAGCATGACTGACCACGTCTATCTAGATAGATATAATGGCTAGACTGTGTGTCAGCTCGGCTGGACAACAGGCGACCCAGAGAGCGGATCAAACGTTGTTTCTGAGTAGGCCTATGAGGATGATTTCAGCAGGGACTAGATTGTAATGGTGCACAGTAAGAAGACCTGCCCTGAGCCCGAATGAAGGGAGGCATTGTCTCATCCCTTAGGATTCAAAATGGAACAGTTTTAGTTTGTCCTCACCTAAGACTTCCATCTGCTCCTGTACTCAGTCCCTGGAGCTTTTAGGTCTTACACGGCTCAACTGACATCCTCGACTGCTACCAGTTCTCAGGACTTTGCCCAAGTTCTCAGGCCTTTGATATTCTACGGAATTCATGACTTCTGTGCTTCTCAAGCTCGGAACTGGACCTCCTTGTACTACCAGCTTTCCTTATTCTCAACCTGGAAGATAGCATTTTGTAGAATTTCTTTGCCTCTGCAGTTTTGAGAGCTGATTCCCACAATACAATCTTTAAAAAATCTAGTAACCCTATGTAGGGACAGAAGTTGCTAAAAGTGGGGTCCTGCATAACAGATCTGACTATGTTTCAGGGGGAAGGGCTGTGAAAGGACTTTGGAACTTTGGGATAGAAAGTCATTGAGTGTTGAGAGCTCAGCGGGAGCTTGGAAGATAAGAACGTTGACAGCAGTGCAGAGGATGGAGGTCTGGCTCGTGAAGGTTCAGAGGGAACTTCAAAGACTCTTCTGGGTCACTGTGTGAAGAATCTGTGGTTCTGGTTAGTTGGCACTGAAGAATCAGCTGTGGTTAACAAGAGACCACAAACACTAAAAAGAAGCCTTTGCTTTGCTGGACAATGGGCTCTGGTCAGTTGTGGCTAAAGAATCAGCTGTGGTTAAGAAGAGACCAGCATCCTCGAGGCGAGACCTTTTGGGAAGTGTTTCCTGAGAGTTTGCACGTGCAAGCCATGTTACAAAGTTGACCAAGGATGTTATTTTGTGCTGGCAGCCAAACTTGGTGGTGTAAGAGTCCCCCAGGTGGTGCTGGTTTTCAAGGTGTGCACGTGTCCTAAAGAGCAACGGAGGCGTGAAACTGTGTAGCAGGTCTGGAGTCACTGGAGAGAGCACAGGGAGAGGCTCTTGGTGAAAATACAGCCCAGTTGCAGCAAGACACCCCAATATTTTAGAGATGCCAGTATCAGAGGATGACCACCAAGAACGACAGCAGTGGTGAAGTGGAACCAGCCTGAGCCTGGAAGACAATCTGTGCGTGCTATGTCTGTGGGTGGAGCCAGAGAAGTGATCTAAGCCCTTTGGAGGAGTCAGAAAGACCGTGAGTGAATCCCAGATAACTGGACTTTGAGTTAGTTATACTTTTGGACTTTGGTTTTGCTTTGTTCAGATTGTTATTGTGCCCTGGTTTTCACCTTTTGAAATAAGAAAGTAACTTAGTTTTTGATTTATAGGGGCCCACAGTTGGGAGGCTGAATTTTCAAAGAGATTTTAAGTTCTAAAGGAGATTTTAGATTTTTAAAGAAACAAGATTTTAAAGTGTTTGAACGTGTGAAGACTGTGGGACTTTTAAAGACTGTGATGTTGATGTGAACATGTGATCTTGGCATGAACAAGAAAGAAAGGGTTATGGCTTGACAGTGATGTGCCTGTGTGTCAACCTGACAAAGGGTCAATTGTCTTGGCTAGTTTTAAGTCAACTTGATGCTAGCTGGAGTCATCTGAAAGGAGGGAACCTCAGCGGAGAAAAGGCCTCTATAAGATCCAGCTGTAGGGCATTTTTTCAATGTGTGATTGATAGGGGAGGACCCAGTTTATGGTGGGTGGTGCCATCCTGGGCAGTGATCCTGGGTTCTATAAAAAGCAGGCGGAGCAAGCCAGTTAAGCAGCTCCCCTCCATGGTCTCTGCATCAGCTCCTGCCTCAGACCTGCCTCCGAGTTCCTGCCCTGCTTGAGTTCCTGTCCTGACTTCCTTCAGTGATGAACAGTGATGTGGAAGCATGACCCAAATAAACCCTCTCCTCCCCATGTTGCTCTGGTCATGGTGTTTATCACAGCACTAGTGACCCTATCTAGGACAGCTGTTAATGGACTGTGTGACTATGGTCACTGGTCTTCACCAGGCCTTGGTTTCTTTAGTCAAGCAGAATGCCAAAAGAGGCTCTCTTTAGTGAGACTTTCAGCTCTGTTGTCCAAAAATAGTCTTTTCTTACAGTGTGATTATTGTTAGCGCAGGAATACAGACTCATGTAAAGGTCTGCGTTGTGACTATGCTTATGCGTCTTTAAAATGACTTGGTGATCTTTTAATTCCCTTAGCCGGACACTCAGAGGTTTTTCAGACCTGGTGTGAGTTTCCACTCATTAAGCTTAGGTGCCAATCCTTTATTCATTTAACTAATCCTTTTAGTCTCTTTTGGAGATAGGTACCTGGTTCTGTTCTCTTGTAAGACCTAAATATGTTTAACCTGGAACTTTAGAGGGTCTTCATATTTAAAAAAAACAAAGTTGGTTTTGGTGGTGGTGGTTGTGGGTTTTTTTTTTTTGATACAGAGTTTCTCTACACAGCACAGACTAGTTACAAGCTCATGATCCTCTTGCCTCAGCAGCCATGTGCTGGGACTACATGTGTGCAACCATGCTCTGTTAGGTTCCCCAACTTTAATGTACTTAAAATAATGTGAATACGCAGGGGGAAATGCAGATTCCTGGGCTTCCACCTCAGGGGTCTGGTTCTGAAAGCCCAGGGTGGCACCCAGGTCTCTGCACTTCCCAAAGTTAAAGTAAGGGCTGCCTGAGGGATCCTTTTAAGGTTATGTGAGAGATATTACGTAAGTGAGAAAAGATGCTTTTGAAAAACACTGTCAATACCGTGGATGACTCGTGGTTTCTGAAGCATGAGTTTAATTGCAAGGGTTGCGTGTGCTAATATTGAAATGGCAGGTAGAACTACTACATATGTGCTCTGAAACGAGCAGTATTGCTCTGTAGGCAAGCTGGGAATAGGCAGAGCGTGGAGGCTACCCACACCACACTCTCCTGGCTCCAGTGTGCTGCTTTGATAGGAATTGTCACTTGTCAGCAGGTTTCTGCTCTCCACAAACTGCAAGGGCCAACTCTCCCTCAAGTGTCCAGTCCTCCAGGCTAGGAATCAGGATCCCCAGTGTCCTACAAGAAGATCCACTTTGGACTGAAATACATGTTAAGCAGTCTCCTGTTTATAGAGATTCGACAATCCGCAACAATTTGCCATTTGCAGTGAATACTTTTAAACTGAATCCACCTCAATTGACACAGCTGCCTGAGAGCATAAAAGCTCTCTCTTTGGAGTCCTAACTTGAGTGTCTGCCTTTCTCAACACTCTCCTACATCCCCAGACCAGCCAGCTAGTCTTCACCCTGTATTCAGAATATTCTCAATAGGACTGGAGGGGGGTGGGCATAGAGTGGGCAGTTGGCTAAACTGCAATTTCCTGCTGTTTACTTTCAGATAGTCTACTGTAGGCTTGCATTAGGAAGCTGAAAAATTAAATGCACACCCTACAGGATGGTGATGCTAATGACCACCGGGTGAACCATTACCTACTCCTCTAGCCCTTCATGTAGATGTGTTCTTGGCCACACCAAGGACACTTGTGTCTGGAAGCCTTTATTACATTTACCCTGCATCCATCCCATTCCAACCCAAGCAGAAGAATTGAGATTTCAGTTTACCCCTCTCTCCTCTGCCATACCCTAAACTCTGTTCTCCGCACTGTGTGCTTCTGCTATTCCATGCTCCTGTTGTGTTTTCTAAGTCACTCATCATAATGACATACAGACAGTTATTTACAGGGCTGTGTTTCTAGTGTGAGCTCCTGGAAGGCAGGGCCTTGCTATCTTTGTTCGCTCAGTGCCTAGCCCTGCATTGGACGTGGTAGGCACACACACACACACACACACACACACACACACATCTTGTGTAAAAATGCATCCGTTCTATGAAACCAGAAAAGATATAGCCTCAGGTAGGTGATGCATGAGCACACAAGTCACACTTGTCTTCTTTGGAAGAAGATGGCCGGCACTCTTCCAACAGCGTAAGTATACACTGGAAATGAAATCTTAATGCCAGGAGGTCCTGAATAAGGGTTCTTGTGTAAATAAATTATCTCTACTTAGTAACATTTGCCAAAACTTTATTATAGATTCATTATTTTCTCCACTGTATGGCGAATGAGCCACTACCAGGGTACAAAATAGAGAAAAGCAGAGGGCACAGAAGAACATTTTAGAGGCAGGAGACGGGAACCTGACTGCACACTGGGCACCGTTTCCTCTCCACTGAGATCAGTTTTTGCCTTTTTNCACACACACACACACACACACACACACACACACATCTTGTGTAAAAATGCATCCGTTCTATGAAACCAGAAAAGATATAGCCTCAGGTAGGTGATGCATGAGCACACAAGTCACACTTGTCTTCTTTGGAAGAAGATGGCCGGCACTCTTCCAACAGCGTAAGTATACACTGGAAATGAAATCTTAATGCCAGGAGGTCCTGAATAAGGGTTCTTGTGTAAATAAATTATCTCTACTTAGTAACATTTGCCAAAACTTTATTATAGATTCATTATTTTCTCCACTGTATGGCGAATGAGCCACTACCAGGGTACAAAATAGAGAAAAGCAGAGGGCACAGAAGAACATTTTAGAGGCAGGAGACGGGAACCTGACTGCACACTGGGCACCGTTTCCTCTCCACTGAGATCAGTTTTTGCCTTTTTNNNNTTTTGTCTGTCTTGAGCTTTCTGGGAAGCAGCAGCAGCGGCACCATGGGCACAGGTCTTGCTGTCACACACCAGGCATTTAGACATCTATTCAGCGGGAGAGGAAAAGAGCATTAGATTTGGCCAGGCATTAGATTAGAGGCAGCCGGGTATGGGATTCAAAGGGGGGTGGACACCTTCTTGCTAGTGGGAGTAACTTGCGGCTGGTGGAGGATGTAGTGTCTCAAATTGTACCCCAGATTCAATTACCAGGGACCTGGAGCCTTCCCCCTTTTACTCCAGTCAGCTGCAGTGACCTCAGAGCCTTACACAGAGAGCTTTCAGTGTCTGAAAGCAAATGCAGCTCTTAAAAATGATCCAGCTTAATCTGTGGTCAGCTTCCCTCCTCTTCCCTGGATGGTCGGAAATTCACCTCGGCTTATGACAGGATGAACTGAGGCTGAGCCTGTCCTTTGGGAAATAGCTCCTAAAGACGGTGCCATTGCTCTAGCCCTCATCATGACTCCACAGGAGAGCAGGCAGGCACTTTAAGCTGTCTGAATCTCAGATGAGGACTCTGAGCTTGCGAGCGAGGTCTGACCTGACCACAGAAATATAGGTGAGTTATGATTCCCTTCTACCATGCTGAAACACAGGCTTGGGTGTGGAGAGGTGTACGCCCTCTATATCCCCGCCTAGTTAAAAAGTACAAACAAAGAAGAAACCGGAAACTATGTGTCCCATTCAGCTATTTCTACATAGCTGATATAGGGAGCTGTTAGTGGCAGATCTGAAGACAGGGAAGCCAGGAAGGGGGCTCTGGTTTAGAGATAACAGTTAAATCTAGTGTAGGAAAAACCAGTAGATGATGTGGACGTCGTCCTCGCTAGCAGCAACCTCTGCTAGAATGCATCTATGGCCACACAAGAGCAGCCCCTCTTTTCTACAATCACAGAGATGGAAGCTGTTCCATGATGGGCAGAAATGGTTTTTAAAAAGCACTGTCTATTATGTTTATTAAGCACAGCTACTATGGCAAGAACAAGGCCAACATTCTCCTCCGGACTTCTGGTGCTGATTCGTAGACATCAGTGAGCACAACTCCAGCCCTCTGGAGGGAGCTGTTCAGACTACCAGCTCCAGATCATACAGGGATTGATGACAGTGGGACTTCAAAGATCCAGTAAGGACACTAAAAGAAGTCAATGTAGGGGTTGGGGAGATGGCATCTGCCATGCAACTGTGAGGGTCAGAGTTCAGGTTCCCAGAAATGTATGTAGATGCCGAGTAAGCAAGCATGTGCACACAGACATGTGCAAACATGCACATATAGACACAAACATCATGAGCACATGAACACACATAAATACCCCAAACACATGAACACACAGGAATGCCACAAACACATGAACACACACAATGGAGAAAGGAGACAAGTCAGTACACACTGATTAATTCCTGATCATACCAGACCCTGCCATGTCTTTGGTGCAGCCGCATAGGTACAGAAGTGTCACGGGGTGTGCAGTAGCCTGTTTAGGCCCCAGCAGCACCCAGACGACTGTTTAGACATGAAAGCTGAAGAAAACAGCCAAGATGAAGAGATTGTGGAGCTGAGTGGAATGGCCAGAAGTCGGGGCAGTACACTGACCGCTTCCTCAAAACGTCCAGATTGCTAACAGTACTGTGTATACTTTCTTAAACAAACAAACAAATACACAGCAGTTCCGTGGGGCAGTGTTTTACAATTGGGATCCTCCAACACAAAGTTGGAGTTCGACATTTTTCTGTTTGCTTGCTTGTTTTAGTTCATTTCCCACACTGCACAGTCACGATAAAGGAAGCTTGTTCTTCCTTTTTCAGTTCCCTCCCCCCAGTACTGAGGATAGGACTGAGGGTCTCCTGGATGCGAGGCGAGCACCTGGGCGTGAGTTCTCAAGCATTTCCGTCACCCCTCAAAGAGTCCTCAGACCACTCTTCATACTGTTCCATAGATTTAGTTCCTACCTCCACCTCCGACAGTGACTGATCTACTTTGTGTCTCTGTGCATTTGCCATTTTCTTTGTTTGTTTCAAATTAACAGACTCCTACAATATGCCATCTTGTGACTGGAATCTTTCACCCAGCGTATTTTTGAAGTTCATCAGTTATGAGAGACATCAGTTGTCTGTTCCTTTTATGTTGCTCAGTAGTATTCTACTGCACAATATACATTGTGCCCACCCATTTACCAGTTGGTATAGACCTTCAGATATTTTCCTATTTGGGACTATTATGAACAATATAAAAACACTGGTGTTCAAATATTTCTGTGGTTATGTGTATTTTTTTATTTCTCTTGAGTATATGCCTGGAGGTAGAATTGTTTGTCTTAGTTTTTTATTCGCCATGGCTACTCAAGTCCCTGGCTGGGTTATCCAATTCTTTCTTTGGAAAGCCTAGAAGAGATGGCCAATCAGATAGCAAAAAGGTGTTTTGTGTGAGAATCCCTCCTTGGTGGAGAAAAAAAAGTCTTTCCTAAGGAAAACTATAGCAGGGAGTGATTAAATATGAGCCATCAATCCAAGAAGAGGAAGAGCTGAAGTGCTTGGGTGTTTGTTTCCTCTTGTCCATTAGTCTCATGCTAGTGTGTTCTTTTAAGCAGTTCTAGCCAGAACTCAGTTGGCAAGTGTGTCTGAAAACCTCAGGAGGGTAGGAGAAAGGCCAGGGAAAGAGAAAACAGCAAAACGGCAAGTTCAGCTCCTTGTCAAGACTCGGGTTGTCAAGGCTCTGTCCACTCCATGTTCAAGCATGGCTCAGCCTCTGGGGTCTCTAGTAATCACCCAAAGAAGCTTAAACACTTGTATAGATACCCTCCCATCAGAACACCATGACATCCTGAGTCAGGGCCAGGGACACTGATATTCTATAGAGTATTTGGGACTTTTAGGTGCTGTCTCCAGAACCACTCTACAGAGAAGTTCACTAATCGCCAAGGCTCCTCAGTCAAGAGAAAATTCAATTACAGTTGTCAGCCGACCTGCATTTGTGTAGCGCATTACCATTTATGGATTCAGTGGAGTACTGTAGAGCATTAGGAAGCAGTTGGCAAAGGATCCTAACATTTGCTCAAAGCCACACCACACAGACTGGACCCAAACATTAGAGTCCTGTGCTCCCCGGACCAGTGCAGGAAAATTTCTTCAGTTGCATTATACCCATAGGCTGCTTAAACAGGTATCCATCCCCAAACTGAAATGGGTTCACAGTACCAGCATTTCCATCTCCTATCCAGGAAGTAGTACACTGTCTTTTGGTTCACACAGGCTGTGGGCCACTACGTGCCCCCTCTTCAGCTCCAGTCGTGGGGGCTTTCTCTGACCTCAGTGCGCTTCAATGTGTCCCCTCTCTTGCTTCCCCATCATAGGGAAATCATACATGAGAGACAGTTGTTGTCATGGAGCTCTGGAACCAGCTTCTTTAGGCTCAGTCTTCTGCAACTCTTTATGTTTCTCAGTTTGGGTGGATAAAGTTGTCATTTTTGCTACCTCTAGCTCCCTGGTTGCTGTCTCCCCTGGCCTTGACCCATGGCCACCATGGCCTTTGTAGAATAGAAGCATGGGTTTTTCTACTTCTCTCTTTGTGTTTGGCGTTGGTGGAATACAGCTGTGTATGAGTGTGCATACAACACACCCGTGGGTGAGTGTGAAGGTCAGGCGAAGGCCCTGGGAAGCGTTCCTCAGGTGCCATCTAATGTTTATGTTGGGATAGCCTCTCTCACTGGCTCATTGCTGAGCTGACTGGCCAGGGAGCCCCATGGAGCCCCTCTTCTCTCTTCCCCGGAGCTGGAATTATAGGCGCTTCCCAGGCTTGCACAATCCTTTCCAGGAGTTTTAGACTAAGCCCTTGTGCCGACAAGGGAAGGGCTCGTTTTATCAACCTAGCCACCTCCCCTGCCTCACTTCTTCTAGGGACTCTTTTACAAGAGGTTAATGGGTCTCATATGCAAATACTGAGACCTTTTTGTATGTGTATGTGTTTTATCTGTGCAGGCTCACCTGTATGCAGGCACAGACGTGTCAACAGTTGTGAGTGCACGAATGTGGAGGCCAGAGGTTGATATTCAGTTCTTTCTTGTTCTCTATATGTTCATTGCAGCAAGGTCTCCCCTTGAACTCAGAGCTTGCTCATATGGTTAATCTAGCTAGCCAGCTTGGTCCGTGGATCCCCGTATCAGCCTTCCAAGGGCTGGATTACAGAATAAGCGAGCAACCGTGCCTGCCCCCTTCATTTAAGTGGGTGCTGGGGATTTGAACTCTGGTCTTCACACTCCTGTAGCAAGTGCTTGAGCCAGTGAGCCATTGACCCCACCCCTCCGAGTAAGTTTACTGTCACCTCTTTGGCAATGTGGGTATTTGTGATTAGGTGTTAAAAATGGGAAGCTCTCCTAATTGAAGGATGGATTTATCAAGGTAAAATATAAAACGAAAGCAGTAAGAGTCACCAGTTCTCAGAGCATCCTGCATAATCAAGAGATTATTATAAATGTATAATAAGGTGGATATTAGAGGTCCCCAGTATATATCCTAAGTCAGAATCTGAGCATGAATTTCCAGAATTGGTATGACCATGGGAGACATCTGAGGGACATTTAAAGCGCTGTTCCCATTCAGGGACTCTGATTCAGTGCTACCCAGGCAGGGTCTGAGAACCAGTGTTTTCCAGATGACTGCTTAGATTGCACCAGAACCTTTTCCTGAGAAACTCCTTCACAAGCTCAGACTCCTGAATCCGAGCTGACTTGGAAGCTTTTCTTAAAAAGCCTTCACACAGCTTTCACTTCAGAACTATTTTGAGCCAGAATCTAAAGAGGAAAGATGGCAGGGGGGTTGTAGTGAATCAATGCAGCTGATTTAAAAGATCATCTAGCGTCACGAACCAAAAGTTTAGTTTTTTTTTAAACTCCAAAGCCATTACCAACATTTAAAAATTACTCATTTGATTTTTATGTCTTGGGTCTCCATAACTATGAGAAAAGAGGGGAGTGTGTGTGTGTGTGTGTGTGTGTGTGTGTGTGTGTGTGTATAACGTTAAGTCCTGTAGTAAACTGTGATGTCCTGGTGTCTCATCTTCACACAGTGATGCTGGGTGTTTAACCACTTCTGTGGTTGCTTCCCTTTGTCTGTCTTCGTGGTTTATCCTCCTGAGCACCCAGGTTTGGGTTCGTAGAAACCCTGGTAATTCCATTCAGTCCCCCTGGTTTTCTTTTATTGCTCCTCCTTTCTGTTAGCAACTAGACAGTTAATGCTAGGTACTGTTACCATCTCTCTCAACGTCAGATAACCAGAATAGGAATTTAGCAAACACTAGTGTGCTCAAGAAGACAATGAAACAGATTGTTTCAAATCAGTACTGTCTGGAAAAATGCAAGACACATGTTTTTCTGCCTGAAATCCCTCGATTTTCTTATCCTCAGTTACATCATTCAGCTGTTCTAAGCGCCTTCCTGGCACACCAGCTGCTAGGTGTAGTTTAATTAATTTAAATACAATGTCGAGGTTTGCCCCCAACTGCTGCCCTCAGATTTCCAAATATGTTTCCAACACAAACTGTTTGGAGGATTTGGAATTAGGGAAGCCTGAAGGTGTAAGTCATAAACAATCCCACACCAGTTGGGATTTAAAGGGGTATTTATTTTAAGGGTAAAACTT
>LOEQ01000287.1:0-20311 GCA_001685075.1 Bramus lutescens
CTATCTATCTATCTATCTATCTATCTATCTATCTATCATCTATCTATCGATCTTTCTAGATATTCATACATCTATCTCTGTGTGTGTTTTGTGTCTGTGCACATGTACATTCTAAATATATAAGCACAAGCTGCTTAAATAACTTGACTAAGGAACAAAGAAGCAGAAGAAAAACAGACTTAAAAATATTTGATACTGAGGAAATAGAAATCCATATGCAAACAAACATCAACCCAGACACATGCAAAAGTTAACTAAAATCAGTTTTCCTACTATAAATGTAAAATTACAAAGTGTAAAATTATAAAACTTCTGTAAGAAAACATTCAAAGACGATCAAAATGACGCTTTATTTGGTGCACAATCAAAGAAAAAGTTTGACAAGTTGCATTGCAGTATCAGTTTTAAAACTTTCAGCTCTGTGAAAAATACTTTAACCAGACAAGACACAGAAAAACAGAAAATCTGGGCAAAACACATCATGTAGGAAAAGGATACATTTTCATGCATACTTTGCCAAAGAAAATATCTGCTTGGCCAATCACTAGGTGAAAAGGTGATCGATGTCATCTTATTCCAGAATTGCTAGTAAAGTAAAGACTACCTTTAAAATATCTAAAATTTAAGACATTAACACTTTCATGTGATTGCCAGGTTTTGATCCTGTGGGAACTCTCATTCAATGCTAATGAAAAGTCAGAAGAGTGTGACCACCCTGAAAGACTCACTGTGTGTCCACTTTTTATAATCTAAACAGTCTTATGATAGGACCCAGTGATTTTCATCCTTGGTATTTGTAAAATGTGTTGGAAACATATGTCCACACACAAATGATGTGGGATTCCCCTCTGTATGCTGTGGATATGTTTTATTACCATTGGTTAGTAAAGAAACTGCTTTGGTCTATTTCAGGGCAAAATAGAACAAGGTAGGAAAACCAAGCTGAATGCATGGAGAAAGAAGGCGGAGTCAGGCAGATGCCTTGTAGCTGCTGAAGGAAAAAGGCACTAGAACTTTGCCAGTAGGCCACAGCCTCCTTGTGATAGATTAATAGAACTGGGTTAGTTTAAGATGCAAGAGCTAGTCAGATATGCACATAAACCATTGGCCAAACAGTGTTGTAGTTAGTATAGTTTCTGTGTGATTCACGTCTGGACAGCCAAGAAATGAAACATAGTCTCCATTTACACAAAAACTTACATATGAATGGTTAAAACATCAGTTTCCAAAAAGCAGAAGCTGGGTTACTCTTGAAAGGAATGGAAACACTATGCTCCTGCAATGGAAAACTAGTAACAAAAAAGAAATAAGTTGTCACGTGAAGAAAAGCTACAAACACTAAATGCACACTGAGGCTTCATGCTCCAGGCAGGAAAGCTGTGTGCTATCTTTCAGCCATGACCCCATAAGCAACGGCAAAGTCTTCATGTGGGAAAGCTTCTCTCCATACATTAGACTCAATGTACCACCTGAATAGAACAGTAACCCTGGCCAGCTTCCTTGCTCTTAGATACATCAAATGCCTCAGATGTCTTGAAGGAAACGCACCATTCTGGCTCCATAGTCAGTATGTTTCCAGTCACCCTTTTCTCCTTTTCCCCCCTTCCCACTAGGCCCATAAAACAGCAGGAGCCTTTTGTGCAGGCTGTCTTGCTGGTGAGATTACTCTCCCATCTGCCCTGATAGAGCTGAACTTCCTCCATGGGGAAAACTAGAACATTGAGAGAACCGGTGCTTATTCCTGCTTAAACTCTTGCTTGTACCTTGCAGTCGAAATTAAAGGCTTGACAGTTGCTGTAATTTTGGTTATTGTCTTAATGGAGCACCCCAGCATCTGGCAGCTCTGTTCTCTCCTGCTCAGGTCCTTACACATAGTGCTTAGCAAAAGAGGTCAGCCTGAAATGGCTAAATATATAGTTTATTATTCCAACTAAATGATGTCTAGGAAACTAAGTACGTTTTTATGTAAAATGAGATACTAAAGTATGTGGGAGAGTCAGGAATTCGAAATGGGAAGGGGACTAAAATAGGAGGAATATGGGAGCACTTAAAGGCAGTAAACTATTCTATAAAATGATGTGGTGAAGGGTTTATGATTTTATGCATGTGTCAAAATTCATAGAAACGTGTAACAGAGTCAACTCCAGCGTAAGTGTGGACTTTAATTAGCAACGTGATAGTACTAGTTTGCCTGTTGTAAGAAATGTGCCACAGGAAGAGCAGATGCTGTTATCTGGGCAAACTATGAGAAAAAATAAGAATTGGGAAATAGAGGAATGTTAGATTGTGATCTGTTTCAATTTTCTTTAAGTTTACAATTGCTATTACATTAAAAGGGTTAAAAAAATATATCCACTGAGGAAAATCTTCTATTACAAAGTCCTCCTGGAAGTCCGAGTAGAAAAGTGGTGGCAGACCCACTGTCAGCTACATATAATTTTCTTGAGTTGGGAAATCCTCCTTGGAGGTCCATGGCTATGTGTTGTAAGTGATGAAGCATGTGGCGTGAATATGGACCATTAGACACTTCTGACAGTTAGTGTCATAACTTGCTAATGCCTCTCTCACATGTACCACATCTACTTGATGAAAGAAAGTTACTATTCATTCTTTATGACTTGGTCACTTCATTATGGACACTCCACAGTAGTATGTTGACTGATGGTTAAACATCTATGCCTACTGCACCTGAGAATAATATCTAGCGGTAAGACTTGTTTACAGACTCATCCTCATCTGCCTTTTTTTATACCACTCAGACCCATCGGACAAAAGGATGACACTGCCCACAGTGGTCTGGGCCCTTCTGTATAAACAACCATCAACAGAATGCCACACAAATATACCCACAGGTCAGGCTGATGGAGGCAATTTCAGTAAAAGTTTTTTCTTCTCAGGTGTATCAAATTGACAAATAATTAGCCACCATAACTTTCCAACAACATGGAATTTTAAGATGAAATGAATCCATTTCTACTCTAAGTTGCTTTTTTTGTCAAGGTTGGTTTGTTTGTTTTCAAATAGGAACAACAGAAATAAAATTGGGACAGAAATAAGTCATGACCTTGCATAATGGATGGTTTTATGACAATTATATTTCACAATACACCATGGAGAAGGAGCCTATAGGAATAAAAGAGTTTAAGAAACAGAAACCTTGTGATTAACAATTTACTTGAGTCCAAGTTGACTATTGTTGTCATGTCATTTAAAGAGATTGAATTTGGAACCTGAAACTAGATTTTCACTTACAGCAAGCTAATCATCAAGCTTTGTGTTAGGTATTTTCTTAAAGACAAACCTCTCTGCCAACATAAATAATCCCAATTAGACAAAATCAGATCGAATTAAAGATGCCCATGTTTAATGGAGTACTCCTGGCTAGCCCCAGGGAAACATGGAGAAGGGACCAGAGAGAAGGGGAGACCACGTGAAAGCTGGAGACCTCATGTTCATTCTCTGAAGGGCAGTTTAAATAGCCTGTGGGAGTGGTCCCTACCTTCTCTGGGGAGGGTTTACCATTTGGGGGACTTTCTTGACCCTCCCTGGGGAGGGTTCACCATTTGATGGGGCTTTCTCAGAGGTGGACCACGATTTGACTAAGGCAACTTCCAGGGGAGGGAGCTTATGCCAGCAGCTGGGGTGAAGCCCCCAGGAAAACACTTTCTTTTCCTAGATTATAAATTATGCTAACCCCTCCTTTTTCATTCATAAATTTTGAATACAGTGTCTGAAATAACTCTAGAGATATGTTAAGTTTCTGGAGGAGTTATACAGGAGCTTATTTGAGGGCAGAGTTGAATTGTAGGTCTTGTTATAGCACCTTAAGTCAAAATAAGAGCATTGATCTCTTTGCTACTACAATAGTCTAGAGGAATTGTTCCCATTCAGTTTTCATGCATGGACCAACACCAGTTGAAGACTAGTTGGACTGACGCAGACTTGGTGAAAACAAGCCCAAATACAAATTATTGTCAGCCTGACGAACACTGCTGTTCATGGAACAAGTGCGCTTAGAAAAGTTTTCTGGAATGCTCTTTCCTCATTGGCAGATTGCTGGAGCCCTCTAAACAATGCTTCAGATAAAGAGCTATAGGCAGTGCTGATGCAACAAACACAATTCTCACCTCAACAGGGATAAAATATAATTTATCCTTGAGCCAAGTTGGAGTGGTCATGGCCTAGGTACCTAGATTTAAGTCTACCTAAAATACCATGTTCCAGTGAGGTAAGAATTTTAGGAACATTTTGTAGTAACAGAACAAGATTAAGGCCAGAATTCGCAAATACATTTGTGGTTGCGTATTGTGTCAAAATGGGGAGAAATCTACTATAGGCCCTGGATGACATCTACCAACACTTTTAGTCTTTTGATTGATGAAAATTAATGTTTTGCTAAGTTAATACATCCCAAAAAGTTTTGATTTGTTTGTCACTTTTTTAAACTTTGCAGACATAGCTTCACTCAATGGGTACTTGTTCACAGAGCAAAGGATGCTATCTGGACATGCAAACTGAGGATGAACATGTCAAATGGATACATGTTACTGCAATCACAGGCTGTGCTCTGTAACTAGCACATGGAAGGCAGGTTTCCATATGAAGTTGGCCAAGTAAACACTTTCTAGCCGATGACTCTGAGATCTGAAAAACTATACATAAGGCTATAACTAGGGGTCAGAATCATGAGGGCATTTCATTTTAGGACTGAGAGTCATATATAATTGATCTAGTGAATTATTTACAGGTTCAAGCTTGTGAATTCATCTAATTCCTAAAATTTATTGTGACCTTCAAGATCAGCACTCGTTCTCTTTTCATGGGCATTTTTGCCTCTGTACAGAATGTTCAAGTACTTATCAAACAATATACATTTTCCCTGATAATTTTTACTATCGTTTCATTGATAAGTGAGATTATTGCATAGTCTATTTACTGCCATTTTCATGATTGTTGTAACATGCAAAGATTTTCATTAAAAAATCCTACCTAGAAAACTATATTGGTCTTTCAGAACATGAAATATGATTGCATCAAAATTTAAAATAACATTTTTATTAAATCTTTGAGAATTTCATAAAGCATATTTTGAGCAGGGTCAACTTGGTATATCCTCCCCAAAACAGTCCCACCTTCTTACATGTCCAAATTTGTATCCTCCTTTAAAAAAAAAATAAAAAAAACCTTTGAGTCAAATTCATACTGTACAAATACTCTTGGGTGGGAGACTTACGTTGGTGCATGATAGACCTACAAGGAATCATATCCTTAAGGGAGCTGCTGCTTTCTCTTGCAGCAGGAATCAGTTTCTAATAGCTCCTCAGCTAGAGGGTGGGACTTGTTGCCCACTTTCCCCCTCCATGCCAGGAGTATTTTCTGGCCTGAGCATGTGCAAATGATGTACATGTTGACACAATTGCTGGAGTTCTACATACAACTGCCCTGTTGTTTCTGGAAAATTCCATTTCCTTGTAGTCATCCACCAGCTCCTGCCTGAGTACTCATTATTTTTCTGAGTTCTGTTAGGAGGAGTGTGATACATATGTTCGGTTTAGAACTGAGTACTTTTTAGCCTCTCACTCTTTGCATACTGACCAGCAGCAGGCCACTGTGCTCTCATCTACCATAAGAAGATGCTTCTCTGAAGATGGCTGAGAGAGGTACTCATCCATAGATACAGTTGTTAGGATCATTTTACAGCTATATCCTTTAGCAAAATAATAGTAATGGGATCTCCCTTTGTGCTTATCGTATCTTTAGCCACAGAATCTTGGCTCTAATAATGGTACCAAGTATAACTTAGATCTTTTGTAACTTTTTTTTGAGGGGTACTAAATTTACCTTATGGAAGAAGTTCCAAATGTTGATACAAGTACAGATGTGTGTTCCTAAACACATAAAAATTGTAACATAAATTATGGAAAAACAGTTGTAAATTGAAGGTCATTCAGACATGAATTTTAAGGCTATTGATCATAAGTGCAGTGTCAAAAGTCGATTAAATTAATTAAATGGGATATCTTTAAACACAAGTACAAATAAACAACTTGATTACTTGACTGATTGACTGATTGATTGATTGATTGATTGATTGACAAAAGTGTTATGACAAGAGGGTCAAAAAGATAACTCTGGATCTCTCCTGGGAAGAACAATGAAGTGTTTATTAATTCTGTGTTTAGAGTGATTGGACAGAGCATGGCTATTGTGAGTAATGAGAATTTACTTTGTATACTCAGACAGAGATTTTGCAGGCAGAAAAAACCACAGGAATTTTCAGGACTGAACAAAGAAGTATTTTGTATATTTATGCTGTCTTTTTTGTTTTATTTAGTTTACTTTTTGGTTATCCTAAAACTGTTTCTTCATTTAATAACAGTAGTCCAATCCATTTGGGATGTATCTCTCTTTAGAATTTTAAATAGTGACCAAGGGTCACAAAAACCCTGAATGTGGATTTGGAAAACACAGTATATTTATTCCTGTTTTGTTTTTTAATATATTGCAATTAAATTTTTTAATTTTATTTAATATGTATTACACTCCTTGGGTTTTCTTTCTTTCAGATTTTACCAAGTTAAGCATACCACACAGTAGCTTTCTAAAACAAAATTTAACCATTTGACTTCTTTTGGTGGAGACTGTGACACTAATGTTCTGTGCTCTGAGAGTAATTCAGGCGGATTCTGATGACACGGCCAACAACTAAGAAAATGGAAAATATTTTCTACATGAAATGAGTATTTCTTCTACCACTAAAGCCATAATTTTAGGCCAACTTCTTTATGACACCAAGAGTATATGTGAAATGTTTTAATTATTTCCACCACAGAGATATTTTCCATACAATTTTAATGGAATGGAATTATAACATTTTCTCTCTTCCTTTTTGTCATTCCAGCCTGTTCTAGGTGCCTTCTTCTCAATCTTAACTATGCCCTTCTACTCTCAAATTGATAGATTCTTTTTCGCTGATTAATATTGTTACATGCACATATGTGTATGTTTTGCACAAAATAAAATCTAAAACTGTCTATTGTTTGTATACATATATATTGCTTCAAAGCTGAGCACTCTGTGTTAGATAACACGGGGATTATGCCTAGAAGAGGCTAATTCTCCCTGCCCCCAGCAATACTCGTTTGCCTGTTTAGTTCTCACTTCCACATTAGCATGTCTACGGATATTGCCATTATTCCAGTATCATTTATGCAGTCATTAATAGAAGACACTATTACATAGTTAACTTCCTGGTTTTCTGGCTCGTAGAATCTTTGTCTTATCTTTTTCAATATTTTCTGAGGCATAGATTCGTTACTTATGGTGCAGATGCATCCTTTGGAGCTCATTTCTCTACCATTTCTTGATCTCTACATTGTGTCTACCTGTGGTTTACTGAGATGGTCTGCATATGCTATGAAGAAATTCAGTGACCCAGAGCCAGACAATATTTAAAGAGTGAGGCATTGGAACACTCAACACTAAACAGGATAGCTCCACCAGATCCCTCCCCTCGGGGCTCAGGGAACCCTAAGGAAGAAGAGGCACAAAGAGTACAAGAACCAGAGGGAATGGAAGACATTTCTCTCTGTGTTTACTCTACAGGTTCTTTGTGCTTACATTATGGCTTCCACTTTAGTGTTGTTACGGAATTCCTGAGCGTGTGGGTGAGTGGGTCTGTGTATGTATTTGGTTTTGTACCTTTTCTTGGCTCTTTCTGTTTCTTTTGACCTATTTCAATGTGTTAGTTTTTGTTTGATCTCATTATATTATATATTTTATTTATTAATTTTTATTATTTATTTTGTTCTTTATTAATATTTATTTGTTGTTTTTATTTTATTTATTATCTCTTAGAAACCTGTTCACTATTTTATATTTACTGAAAATATACATTATAGATATATCCATAATATATCCATAACTACTCATATATAATACACACAGGTCCTGTAAAGGAAGATAGTGTAGCATGTTTCCCTGAGGTTTAATCAAACAACCTTAGTATTATTTGTACCTTACCCCTCTTCTGCTTTTGTCTTGACCTTCCTCTACCCTCTTCATATCTATATTTCCTTCTTCATGTCACCTGTATCCTGCTATATGTGTCTTAAGTCACTACTACTTGCCATGGTACCTTTATACTTCACTGGTTTCTGTGGTTACTCCGTGTTATATGATTACATATGAAGACTTAGAGCTAGGAACCACGAAGAAACAACTTGTGATGTTTATCATTCTGAGTCTGGGTTATCTCACTCAATCCAATCTTTTCTAGGTAGATTTATTTTCCTGCAAATTTCATTTTCCTTTACAGCTGAGTAGTATTCTATTGTACATACTACCATATTTTTATTATTCATTCATCTGTTGAAGGATATTTAGATTGTTTCCATTCCCTGGCTTCATTGCCTGATCAAGTATCTATGAAACAGGATGGGGATGCCATGGAATGGTATAGCTATGTCATATTGTAAAGGCTCAGATCTGAAACCCTTGAAGGTCACATAAATTAAAAGGAAATAGTAAGTTTATTTATGCAATAACTCATTTCTGTTTTTGAGCCTTCTGTGCCAATAGATGTTTTCTGTATTTAGTTCATAAAATATTTGTCTTCCTTGAATTTTATTTTTTGACATTCATATTTAAATTTGTGATTCATCAGATGTTAACTTTGAATATGACATTAGGGTCCCAGTTTTGTTTTCCTTTCCCTAGCATGTTGGCATCGTTGATTAAATATCCATTTTTCCCCACTGAGCAGCAAGGATGCTCAAATATGAGCTAAGATTCACAGTTTGTCTTTCTTTGCTGCCTTCCATTTACTTTCTTGCTATGAAACCTTGTATAATGGCATCTTTGGTTAATGTCACTTGATGGTCAAGATATTAGGCTTTGCAGGGTGTGTTTTCATGTCTTTACTCCTCTTTATATATTTGAGAATCTTTCTTTCTTTCTTCTTTCTTTCTTTCTTTCTTTCTTTCTTTCTTTCTTTCTNNTTCTTTCTTTCTTTCTTTCTTTCTTTCTTTCTTTCTTTCTTACTTACTTTCTTTTTTCTAAGTGTTATCCCATGGATTTCTCTCATGCGGCTATGACAGAATTTGAGTTGCATTGCAGCTGGTGGCTCTGGGCATCCAGTTTTCCCAACTTCCCCTTCCCGGGCATGCTGTTCAGGGATATCTCGCTCCTTTGAAAGACCTGGACTCCTTCTGAGCTTCCATCTGCCTTCTGGCCAGCAACCTGAAGTCAAGGGCATGAGGCAAGATCATTGCAGAACTAGATTCTAGGGGTTTCCTGTTTGGCCCCTTCCTACCTCAAGAGCTGTATTTGTGCTCTGTACTCATCCCTCTTCTCTTCCTCCTCCCCTTCTGTTCTCCATCCTCCTCCCCTTCCCCTTTCTCCTCATCTCCCTCTTTCTCTTCTTCCCCACTTTCGTCTTAGATCAGTGACCTTGTCAAATGAAATGTGATACTGTCTATATAACAAGGACCTGGGACCTCCCATCTAACAACTATTGACAACTGCTGAGTTCTTGCAAAACTCTCCCAAGTCAGCCATTTTTGAAGGGCACCCATCAATTCAAATCACAATGATAGTCAACTCCAGCCCAGATACAACTTAACACCCACCTTATAACAGTCAAAATCAATTACCTATCTCAATACCTGCTAAATTCCTGTCAGGGAAAATGTAATGTGGTAAGTGTGTGCTAATTCTCAAGCTTCTGCAGTATATTTTAGGCAGCAGATAGCCAGTGCAAGCCTATAGGTTTAGATATTTTCTGTTCCTATGGTGTGGGAGGGTCCTTCTGTCTGTGTGTTGCTTTTCTTGGTTAATGATTAAAGAAACTACCTTGGCCTGTTGATAGGGCAGAACTTAGGTAGGCAGGGAGATGGAACTGAATGCTGGGAGAAAGAAGGGTGGAGGCAGAAAGATGCCAAGGATCCTCTGCCTGAGACAGACACTGGTTAGAATCTTTGCCGGTAAGCCACTGCCATGTGGCAATGCACAGATTAATAGAAGTGGGTTAAATTAATATAAGAGTTAGCCAATAAGAAGCTAGAGCTAATNCTGTTGATAGGGCAGAACTTAGGTAGGCAGGGAGATGGAACTGAATGCTGGGAGAAAGAAGGGTGGAGGCAGAAAGATGCCAAGGATCCTCTGCCTGAGACAGACACTGGTTAGAATCTTTGCCGGTAAGCCACTGCCATGTGGCAATGCACAGATTAATAGAAGTGGGTTAAATTAATATAAGAGTTAGCCAATAAGAAGCTAGAGCTAATAGGCCAAGCAGTGATTTCATTAATACAGTTTTCTGTGTGGTTATTTCGGGGCTAAGCTAGCTGGGCGGCAGGATGAACAAGCAGGCCCTTCTCTTACATTCCTACATAAAGATCATTGCATTCTGCCCTCAGGGATGTTAAGAATCCAGCTGTCATGCTAATTGTCCTGCCGATGGACAAAACATTTTCCCCTTTTGGATGTTTCAAATGTATATTTATGCTTTTCTATATTTAAATATGAATAATTATACATAAACTTTGACTTATTGTAGTCTTTTAACCTTTGGATGATGTAGGAGGGTCATCTCTCTATGTGTTACTTTCATTGGTTAATAAAGAAACTGCCTTNCAAGAAGAGGCTAGAACTAATGGGCCAGGCAATGTTTAAATGAATACAATTTGTGTGTTGTTATTTCCGGGTATAAGCTAGCCATGTGGGAGCAGGGTGGGACGAAAAGCAGGCCCGCTCCCCTATCATTACATTTGGATTAATGCCTCTTACTAAAATTCTCTTCTGATATTACATTTTAATATATTAGAATTTTTATTGATCAGATTTCAATAACAATGAAGTGAAATAATTTACAAAGAAAATATTTTTTACTTACATATTTTGAACTAACTTTGGTAGGTCTAACTTTTAGAACACCTAAAAAAGCTACTAGATGCAAATCTTGGAAGTTGAGTAGGCACACAAATACACATATATGGCCAGAGTGTGAAAGAGAGATGACCTCTTCTTAGCAATTATTGGCTCACAATCCCCTCAATGGTGTGTTGTTCCCAATAACACAATGTTTTCCCACTAGGCTCCATCTCCTACAGTTTGCAACAGTTCCTAATAGCACAACCCAGAGGCAAATTCAAAACACTTTCTGGTAAAGAAAGCTGACTAAACCATATAAGGTAATGATGTCACATATGCCTTTGTTATCTTTGTTGAAATATTTAAAGTTCTCTCCAGCTGTTTCTTTATATTTATCTTTCAGTAAAGTCATCCTTTTTTTAAAAATATGATTAGAATAATGCTATGCCATCTGTGTGGTATTTAATATCAATCTCTTTGCTGATATTTTCAGAAAGTCATCTTATTTATCTAAAAGGAAAATTTCTTGGTTAGTCTATAGTCTATTTTTATCCTCTTATATTTTAAAGCTACTTTTTATTCTATTAAATTGCAACCATTCTCGCATTATTGATAATTTTATTTAAACTTTTGTCTATGTGGTTGTGACATCTGTTTTTCTGTTATGCCTCTTCAACACTGGTTCTAGGGGATCCATTGTCTTCTTCCAGCTTCTGATGACACCTGCATGTACTTAATTGGATATTTTATCTTTTTTGTTATGTGTATAGTCCTTGCCTAAGTAGAAATTATTTATTAACTGTATTGTTCAAGGTTAGGCTTTAACTTAAAATCTGTATTCATTCTAAAGTAGTTAGTCGTTATAAAAGAGAAACATTAATGGATTTGGAAAATAAATTTCCAGAAGAATTATGTGGCTAAATCTCTTCAAATGTGTCCCAAACATAAAATTTCTTTAATCAATGTATTTTACAAAAGTCTAGTATCTACATGATAGAGTCTTTGACTTAGTTATTATCTTCCTAGATAGGTATTTGTCATTTGAGCAATGTTGCAAACATCGTACCTGTGTGGTAGCATTCTTGTTTCTTAGGACTGCCAAAGTACAATTACTCCCACTCCCCCTGGGAGGCACATTCTATGGTGGCCAGTGGATTCCAGCAAGTGGGTGGATCAGAGCAAGAAAGAAAATGTGACTTTTTCTTTCTCTTGCATATGGATCTATGGCAAGAATTAATTTAAATTTTAGGGGCACCAACTGATAAGCCACAGCAACTAGTAAATCAGAATATCAATAAACAGTACATTATAATACAAGTTATTTCAAACATATGAATTATTTATTTTTAGAATTTTCCATTTAATGTTGCTGGACTGCAGTTGAGCATGAGTAGTTGAAACTAAAGGCAAAATTATATGTAAATCAGAAATGTCCAAAATCAAGATACCAGCATGCCAAAATCTCTTGCTGGGAGCCCATGCCCCAGGTTTGTAGGGCACTGCCCCTGCTCTCCCCTTTCTCCTCTCACAGCTTTCTTCCTTCTGCTTGCTTACTTAATTAAAAAGTCTTATAGTAAAAACATTAGTCAATAATTTAGAGTTCACTGTGATACAGGATGACTCCATCTTAACTGCATTTGCAAAGACTATTTCCAAGCAAGATAAGTAAGACCTTGAGAATCTAGAAGGGTAGGTTGTTTAAGGCTGAAAGCTCTGTCAGGTCCATCATGGGAAGGATGTTTAGAGTTTAAGTTGGACATTTCCTCTCAGTAAACGTGAAGAGGAAGCCACCAGCGTTATTGTTCCATTTGTGAGCTCCAAGCACCCAGAATGTCCCTAAAGCATTACCAATGTCAAAAATGGCTGCAAACCTCATCAGAGCTATTACACCGATTATAATTTGACACAGTTGGGAGCATTTATTTGTGTTCATCAGAATAAAGTTTTATGGATTTACATTTCCTTCCTATCATGTTTTGTTATTAGTGGAGCTATTTGAACAGATCATAAACCATTAAAATGTTTGATACAAGTCTCATCCTGTCAGAGTTCATGTAAGAAGAAGATAAGCAATGAGCCAATGCCCCTATAATTCATTCAACTTGTTAAAGCCCTTCTGGAAGTAGCTGGGCTTGTAGCACAACTTGGGTCTCTGTTTAAATGCATTTTGGTATTAACATAAGGTCTGCTTCTTGAAAGTTCAGAATATGGTTTGTAATACCCATCATTCTCCTAGTAAGTAATGTAAGTGGAGTGGAAATGAGACAATAGTATTCTCATGTACACCTGTAACTTAACACTGTGCTGGCACAGTTCAGTGAGAACTGTGTCCCACTGGAACACATGATACTGGATAGACTCAACTAAAACCCAGGTCTATCATCTTTTCTTTCTTTCTTTTCTCTTTTTGTGAATGCATAAGGGAGAGGGGGGTCTTAAAAGGGGGTCTGTTTTTATTTAATTTATATGTCAATAAGGAGAAAGGGTAAGACCAGGAAATAAGGTCAAGCAACAGTGTGAGTAGCATCTGTGAACCCATGTAGTCTTTAAGTTCACTCTAAATTCTTCTATTCTAGGGGATATATCCGGTGGAAATTGACACATATTAGCAAATGTGACTATCACAGGGCCAGATCCTCTGAGAAGATTGGTGGCTAAGACTGGAGTTAAATAGCTTCAGCTAACTGGATCAGGGTCAGACAAAAGTGAACACCTGTTTTATCCTTGTGAAGGATTTAGCCTTCACCATTCCTTGTCTATTGGGCTGGGTAATCTTGATTGTCAGTTTGAAGAGACTTAGCGCATCACTTAGAAGACAAATCTCTGAGTGGGGTGCTTCCCATTCCTCCTCCAGGGGACCTTGCAATCTTTACAAATTGCTAATGGCCAGAAGGAGAGGAAGTATTGGAGAGCTGCAAAAATCTATCAATAAAGTCTGACCCAGAGCCCTACCTCTAAAATCTCATCATTTGGAGCCTTCCCAAGCCTTGACAGAGAAACTTTGTTTTCTCCGATAACATGCTTGTTTTTGTTTATTTTTTAATTTATTTATTTGTTTATTTTCTGTTGTTGGTTGTTCTTCACTTCCGCATCTATACCCCATCTAGACTGTTACTTTCATTCTTTGGCATGGCCCATGATTTCCAATTATCACTGTCAAAGGCCACCCTCTCTTCAACTGTTATTTTACTGTCCTGTTGCTTATGGGTATTCTATGTGGGGCTTTTTTCTAGGACATGCAGTTTTCATGTGTCCCATAGAACAAATTTAGTGTTCTCTTAGAGGACCAAACCTCATCTAAGACCATATAATGACCACATTTTATTCACATATGATCTGATTCCCTGCATAAATCATTTTATTTTTCTAGATTAGCAATTACATTAAAAAGTCAGAATTCAGTAAAAATACATACATCATTTTCTTAAATACTTCTTTCATAAAACAAGGCTTAATGTGTAAACAAGAACATTAGTTTTCTTACCATTCTCCCAAATATACTTGTGAATTCTTTTTACCCCCTATGCATAGTATTCTGAACATAGAACCTAGATCAAAAATCAGTGACTTTAGCATTGAATGCCTCTCTAGTCTTAGTTTTATATTAATTAGTGTATGAATTTTTGCAATGTACAAAAATCCCACCTTCAGCTATCACTGTGAATTTTTTTTACTTATGTCTAAAAAGAAGGAATTGGATTTAACCATTTGAATATGAAAAAAAAACATTGGCTATTTTTTAATGTCACAATAAAATAACTTTTTGAAAACAACCATAGATGCTACAAATAGTTGCAAGAATGTAAAACATGTTATCTGAGTAATGAAATATAAGAATTAACAAGTATGAAAATATCTTAAAGGTTCAACAAAATTAATGAGTCTAAGAGAAAATCTTAGAAAAATAATTGGGATATGTTTTTTAAAGTAAATAAGAAAACACAACTAGCAGTCAAAATAAATAATAAGCAGCATGTTCCTCAGATTGGATTTTATAAAACTGGCTGTAAGTCAAATTTTCTCGTTTGTTTATGTTATCAACTTCTGAACTGGAATGGCATAGGTGCTTTTAGAAATTTGTAAAGGAAATATTTCAGTAATAAATTTAAATTCTAACCTTTTTATACTGTATTTGGACTCTTATTTAAATGTATTGTTATAGCTCTATAAATTTAAGAAACCCTTATTCTCTGTTTTATGACAATTACTGGTTTTATCTAGAGTTTTTCTTTCCTGTACATCTTTTTATACAAAGAGCTTTAAAACATAGACTTTAGTGTTTTTATTTTTAAATTTTATAGTTTCATAAATGTGTTTATTGAATTTTTTCTTTTCACAACTTATTAACCCTGGCTCTCTGTTCTCTCACGCTGGTGCTGTGCTCGCCAGCAAGTTGCCTTGTCTGTGGCTCTTATGTGTGTGTGTGATCATTCAGTGTAGTTTTCCAGCATGAATGGAGGTAGGAGGCGATTTACTTCAGCATGGGAAGTTGTTAATGGACACATTACTAAAGGAAGTGACACTGTTCCCCTAGCCAGAATCTTATGTCAATAGCCCTTTAAGGAGGAGTAGGGTTTATTGATTTGTTTCTTTCGTGAGAAACATTAAGCAAATCTTTAGCAACCATACATGTGGTGAGTGTGTGTCATGTCCCCAAGACATTGTTATCCTTGATCCTGGGGGCCATACATTTTTTCCATTACCTTCTTCCATGAGTTACTGGAAGAGAGGGGCAGTTAACACAGGTGTCTCACTTAAGGGTAAGCAGTCTACAATCACTCATGGTTTTTAATCATGGTTACTTACCTTTGTATTATCTTGTTAATTTGTTTTAAATGACATAACTATCTGGGTCACGCAAATACTTGGCATGTCTAGTGATACAATGTGACAATGTATAGAAAAACTCACAACAGTCCAGAAGTAGCTATAAACTATGCTAAGCTCAATACCTCTGTGTGCTATCACCTCAGCTGTTTAATTTGATTTAAGGATCATGTGTTGCTCTTCAAAGGTAAAATATATGTGTATGTGGGATAAGATATAAATGTAGGGTATATATATATATATGCATACATACTTATACACATATATGGGATACATACACACTATTTCCCTTAGTTTCTATGTATTTCTTCAAACATATTCCTCTCAGGTAGTTCATAGGAGCTGAGTGAAAGTTGCATATGTCATATCACATCAATTTTCCAAAGAAATTTAGCAGCCATTTTCACAATGTTACCAAGGTAAAGACAGGTTGTTTCCAGAAGAAAGGGGCAATGGGTATATATGCCAAGTGACATTTCTGTCTGGCACACAAATATTGTAACTCATTGCTTTTAAAGGTCCCTGCTTTGATTCTTGTATACTTTCTGGTATCTTTTAGACATTGATAGTGTCTCTGTCTCTCACTAGAATCTTTATCCACATCCTTCTCTTTGATTTTTGGACATTTTCCATACTTACATTTAAATTCACATCTGTGACAGAGACAGGAACAATCTGGTCACTATATTTAAACTTCTTTGACTTGTGCCACACAAATATTTCACTACTCACAAGTTGGATTATAAGTTCATATTTCTAGGGGAGTCAGTGTGTCTCTTGCAACTAGATTGAACCAGAAGAGGCAGCAATACATGGCTAGCCCTTCTTGATGCCCTGAGTAAGTGCACAAAGGCTATCTGGGCAGAAATATCCAGGCTTTGAAATGGAGCTTTCCACTCTATTCAAACAAGACCCCTAGACTCCAGGACATTGAAACCACCCATACTATATTACTAATATTGTGGGGGGTTTTTGTCCAAACCTTCACACGCATATAAGAGTGAAACCAAATAGTTACAAGGTGCAGGAGTAATTGCACCCCAAATGCTAGTAACTTCTATGACTCCACTGATTAAACCATTTGAACTATTGAAAATATTCTTGGCAGAATGTTAACTAAACTTTTTAAAATTCTCACTTGCCTTGTGCACAACAGCTGTTCTTAACCTTTTCCATCTTAAACATCTACCAGTCTGTACCTGTTCTGCTTCTCCCATTTCAACACTCCCGATCCTCATCTTTGCATTATACTAAGCTCAAGAATACAAGAAGAGGCGAGAAGGTTCATACTTCAAGATAAATGATTTGTTTGGGGGTCATAAGATAATTTCCCAATATTGATGTTTTGCACATACCAATGAAGTCATCTCAAATGACTTTTACTGCTCAAGTAATAAAACTTCGTGTTTTAAAATAATTTTCTCTTTACTGTGCTTTAACTGATACTTTCAGAGCAAAACAAGGTCATCCGATTACTCCACAAACTCAGCAGGGCCCCACGTGGCTTCTCTCCTGTTTCTCAGTCCTGTTATTCTTGGCCTTGTATCTGTGATTTATTAGTTCATTCTAGGCCAGTAGCATATGCATGTTGCAGGCGACTAGAAAGGTAGCTGTGCTCATGCTGCCGTCAACAAGAGGAGAATAGCTATGTGCTCCCTTTAAAAGATTCACTCACCTAACTTCACACAAAGGGGAGAGTTAACCGCAATGAGTCAGGTGTCTAATAGCCGTGAAATTAAATTAAGTAATATTTTAGGTTAAAATATTATTAAAACAGTTATCAAATTAAAATAATTATGAAAGTCTATAGCATCAGTTAACTTAAAATTAGGAAATGGGTCATACAACTGATAAAATACTTGACTTTCTTGATATTTAAAACCTAATGATAGGAAGAGAGAAGATAATAGCGAAAAGGAATCAGTTTCTGAACTCTAGTGATGCTGTTCCTGCTGTAAAAACGAAATCTTATCTCAATGATTAATGGTTGAGGATAAATAACTTTAGAGTTTAAAAAGGCCAACTGAGCGTTTGGTGACAGCACACACTAAGTGTGAAAGAGTGGTGACACGCACGAGCTGTGAGGAATAGTGAATGGGAAGTGTGTATGTTAAAGCAACTCGAACAGCGGGAAAGTAATCCAACAACACTGAAATGAGCCTGGGTGTTCTACTGAAGACGTCTTTAAATTACAGGTGATAGAGAGTCATTTATGATACAAGATTCTTGGTGTGGGAATAAGTAAACGCAAGTGCAAATCAGTGTCCTAGAAAGAAGCTTAAAGAATAATTGCCTTAATTATGAGACAGTAAATAATTTATTTTCATAATATCATCTATGCATCAAATGTATAAAAGACTAACTCTGAACTGGAAAAGAACACATGAAGGGATAAAAGTGGGAAAATAAATGGAACACTGACTACTGCAATGCCCATCAGCTAATCCTTTTGCTAATTTTTTTCCTATTCTGCTTATTGCTTTTAAGGCAGAGAAATAAAACAACACCATTATTTGATTACCATGATACTTGAAAGGCGAGTCATTGTCTTTATAGAAGCATTTGTTTTTAAGAATTATGTTGCTTATGCCCTATTTTTAGCATCTACCCAAAGGAATCTAACCTCAGTGAATAAATATTCACTATCAAAAAGAAAAACACATTCTTCTCTATTTGAAGCTTTCTGGCCAGGTTTGAAGAATGGTACATAATGATACTTATAAAATAAAGGAAATGAGCCATAATAAATAAATACATCAATGTGTCACAAACAAGTTTTGCATGGAAGGGCAAGAAATGCTCATGTGAAGATTAAGCCTTAGGAAGTCATTGTTGCTTTGGACAAAATAATGACAAATGGAATAATGATACAAGCACTCAAACATAGACTCCCCGGCTGCTAAAATTTCAGCACACACAGAATTATAGCCTGGGATATAATTCAAATTAATTGAAACTGAAATGCAGGCATGTAAAATACCTATTGTCTGCCAGACAGCTGTGTCTGGTTTTCTTCCATTAAATATATTTGAGATCCGGAGTGCAAAGATGATCAGCCATAGGTTCCTTTCATGTCTCCTTTCTGTTTACAGTCTCAGGGTTTTCCTGGCCGGTTTCCAGCTAAAGGGCACAATACACCTGATCTGGCTGTCTGTGAAAGTCATTGGTAGAGTTCAAACAGATCCTTACAACTCAAGGTACATCATAGGTGAAGCTTCCCCGTCATTTACAGGAGACTTGATCTCACAGCAAACGCCCTGGATTTTTGGCTTTTACTATTTTTCCACAATTACCATGATATTCCCAGAACCTTAGATATAGGTGTTGTGCTGTAGATGTGTTGATTGGAACTTGGCAACCCAAGATCATCCATTCTCTGTATTTTGACCAGTTATGACTTTCAGTTACAGCCTATGTCTGCCTAACAATAATTAACTAAAGAAAATGAAGCCATGAATTTGAAAGGGACAAAAGGAGGGGCATAAACTGGAGTTCGGGACAAGGAAAAGAAGGGAGAAAATTATGTAATTATGTTTTAGCTAAAAATAATAAAACAAAATAATCTCCAGATATAACTTGTGACTCACAGAAAGCAGAAGCCAACAGACAAACGAACTTCTTACCAAGTAAGCATATAATTCCCAAATACATGCTCATTTCCCAAAATACACAGACTAAAAGAAGGTCATACTGCCAAGTGGCAGCCCTAGTGCTAAATACATTTTACTGCTCCTTCCTTTTCTCTGCAGCCTTCCGGGAATCCTACTCTACCTGGGCATCTCTTGGAAGAGGCAATACAATGCAAGTGCCTCCTTAAGGTCTGCTTTGGTGGAGAGCCTAGCTGACAAAGACTCTTTGTGGTTTCCCTACAACCTGGGTGGTTCATGTCATATGCAGGGCAGTCTTGAAGCCCAGTGTGAGACAGACACATCTTTGATGATGTAATCTCTGTCCAATGATCTTGTCACAGAACAGCTCACAAGCACATCCTCTGATGATGTTTTGCATATACCCCCTTTGCATTGCTTTTCCTAGACCAGAATGACATTTTTCCTCAACCTGGAACCCTCCAGACCTTCACATTTACTTAGCATCCCCACTTCAATTAGATACATTTTATCATTTATTCTCCATATCTTTAGAGAATTATTTTTTTCAATTAACCAGCATATCTGTTTAACAGTTATATTTTTATTTACTTCCCCTACCAGGCAAATAATGATAAATTATTCCTCTTTAATTTCCAGGTAGCCTATCTTCAGTATCTAGTGTCTAATTTCCAAAAGGTAGATATAAACATTTATCCACCAAAAGACCAGACCTAAAGTTACCCCCATCTTGCTGTAGATGCCTCTCTGATGAACCCATGGTGTAGGAGGTCCTTCTGTCTATGTGTTACTTTCATTGGTTGAAAAAAGAAACTGCCTTGGCCTTTTGATAGGGCAGCACTTAGGTAGGCAAAATAGACAGAACTGAATGCTGGGAAAAAGGGCAGAGAAAGAGCCACCATGGAGATGCCAGGTCAGACATGCTGAATCTTTTCAAGTAAGCCATGACCTTGTGGTGACATACAGATTATTAGAAATGGGTTGAATCAAGACGTGAGAGTTAGCCA
>LOEQ01000287.1:22321-34266 GCA_001685075.1 Bramus lutescens
ATTACCTCCATTAATTCTCTTATTTCTCTGTCAGGTTTCTGTCTGATTGACCTGCCAATTGGTGAGAGAGGAGTGTTGAAGTCTCCTACTATTAGTGTGTGGGGTTTAATGTCTGCCATGAGTTCTAGTAATGTCCATTTTGATCCATTTATGTATTTAATTATCCTCATCCTCATATTCCACTGTCCCATTTACTATTTTGTGTCTTGCCATCCACTGGTGTATTTTTGTTTTTGTTAAAATTGCTTAATCTTTTCAGAAGGTTTATATTTTCTTATACATTCCATCCTTAGGCTGTATAATGCTGGCTCCCCTATTTAAAATGCCAGTTGGCCAGAACCAGCTTTCCTGTGCCATCTCCAGATCCTAAGCCTAGTTCTGGTCACATTGCTCCTGCATTTGCTGACCCTGTCCTGGGGCAACCTTAAATCTCACTGAAGACACACAGTTAAGAAAAGAAGTCAACATTCCAGGTTATAGCACAAAAACTTGAAAGGCCTGAATCCACAGTCATGTCAACATCAATAGCCAGAATTCATTTCTATATCATGTGGATCGAAAATGCCCAGAAATATCTCCCATTGATTAAATAACTGGTAGTTATATAAGCAGGTGTTGCTTTTAAGCATTTCATCACTACAAATGCTACTTAGTAAAGGAAGTCTCAGAAGTTCCTAAAAAGCTTTTACTGGAGTTCTACCCCTAGCACTTTTGTATGTCACAGGTGTTTATAGAGATTACACATGCCCTGGTATGTTAAATATATATATATANATATATATATATATATTTAAATTTTGGCAATGTTTTCCAAGTTAGGGATCAGGTTTAGCAGTTCAAGGCATTAAGAACTTTTGAGTTATTAATTTGATCCATTTAAATATTATCAAAACCACTTCTGGTTATACATTTGCTGTCTTTGAGGTTCAGATGTGTTCAGATAAGTCTTCCTAACGACAAATTTGGGAGTAGCAAACTGTGGACAAAGTCTTTGGACTTCCTGGCATGTACGATACCCTGCATTTAGATAAGTTTCTATTGGCTATTTAGTGTTCTAAATTGAATTGTTCTATAAGAAGAATTTGTTCCACTTAAGATGCACAGTCACTGCTTGACAATATTTTTGTAAACATTTGAAATCATTAGAATGACAGAAGAAACACTGACTGTTAATACACTTATATAGTGCCTTCTTATCAAAAGATACAATTTGGCCTTACATCTTCAAGGGTTTAGTGGATAAAAATTAATTTCTTCAGACACAGTGGTTAATGTGAGGATAAAGATCAGCTAACATGAATATTCTTTAACTTTTGTATTTGCTGCATGATCCTCTAAAACTCAAGTTCAGATAGATTCAGATGGGGAACCTGAGTTACTAACAAGGTTGGGTAGCATGTGGAGAGAAAAGAATGAGGACTTTGACATAGAAATCATTACATCTTTTACTGGGTTAACAGTGACTTTTTAACTTCAGCAAATACAACTGCCTGTAAATTCTGATCTTATATTAGAACATCTTCAGATTTTTACTTTTTGCTTTCTAAGAGTTTCATTATTTTAATTTTAAAATATTTAGTTCTTTAACCTAAAATATTTAAAAGGACCTATAATAATATCTGAATCTGTTATTATAAAAGATGCCATTATTATCTATTACAAGCATTCATATTTATAACCCATTTTTAAATCTGGTAGCCAATTTTGGCAGAATAACTTCTTGAATAAATCTTTATTTCTGATATTTTCTAAAATAACTTCCTGAAATGTTTAAATAATGAGATTGTAGCTTCTTGTATCTAGCTGCCTATAATTTCAATATTATAACATACTGTTGTTTTCTGGCTTAACAGTAAGTTATATACACACTTCTTTGTGTTTATGTGTCTTTTTGTTGTTGTTTTTTGTTGTTGTTAATGGACATTCTAGAAGGTACTGTGACAGAGAGAAGACAAGTAGTTACCTAAGCTTGGTTTGGGACAACATAAGACAAAAAAATATGACTGAAAAGTGCAAAGTTAGTTGCCCTGAAGAAGTATCTGGATGCACATAATAGTGATATATTATGTGCCTAAAATGTCAAGTGTGGTGGCACATGCCTTTAATTCTAGCACCCAGTAGATCAGATGAGCTCTGTGAATTTGAGGCCAGCTACAGTTATAAAGTGAGATCCTGTCTCAAAATGGATAGATGAATAAATAAATTAATAAATCTAAAAGGTAGATTTTTTTAACATTCTAACCACACATTAAAATAAATTAGTTGATGAGGTAATTGACATGTTAGCTAGCTTGATTTAATAAGTCTAAAATGGATCCATACGTAGATCAAAGTGTCAAAGTAAACTTCATAAATATATGCAATCTTACTTTGAGTAGAAGCAAAGTAACAACAAATGTTTATTATATTCATGTTTGAAACCATGTATAAGAAATAAAACAAATTTTAATTAAAAAATTTAGATTACACATAAACCTTGACTTTATGATATATGTCCGGGGGCACATATTGTATATTTTTGGCTTATTTTGTTAACTTTGCTGATTTATATAATAAGACAAACTGCATAAAACTGTATATTCTTTTTGCTCTTTTTGCATTTTAATTGATTAGAATTTTGCTTCCCGTTGCCCCTAAATCTTATCATTTTGAGTTAAAATTTTGTGTTACATTACAAATTTATGTAAAAATGTCTTAGGCCCTCATATTTCCCTTTGACTCATGTTTGCTTCTTCAATAAGTTTTTAGTGAAGTAACAAATACTGTGTAAAAGGATCCATCTACATGAAAATACATTATGAACAAGCAAGATTTATCCTTTTTCTTTTTTCTTCCTTTCTTTCATTTTATTTTGTTGTCGTTTTGCTTTTCAAGACAGGGTTTCTTTGTGTAATAGCCCTAGCTGTTCTGGAAGTAGCTCTTGTAGACCATGCTGGCCTCAAACTCACAGGTACCAAGCAGCAAGTAGAGGCGGGGCAAGGAGAATTCTAGGAAGAGGAAAGTTGCAGTCTGCAGTCGTCACCCAGATGGAGAGGAAGCCAGAAACAGAGCAAGCAAGATGTGAGTACCTTGCCAAAAAATGTACCAAGCCACATGGCTATCACTGACAATAATTATGGGCTAATATAAGTTATAAGAGTGAATAAGAAGCCTGAGCTACTAGGCTAATCAGTTTATAATTAATGTAGGCCTCCTTGGTACTGAATGACTGCAGGACTGGAAGGGACAGAAACCTCTGTCAACATCTGCTTGCTTCTGCCTCCTGAGAGCTGGGATTAAAGGTGTGTGCCATAACTTTTATGATAGTCATGTGTATATTTTATAACTAAAATACACATTTGAATATATTACACTAATTTAGCTTCTTCCCTTTACATATTGTTTTTTAACAAGGATCGCTTGTTGGTATTAAATTCCCAAGGTTTGGTACTCATAAATAACTCTCTAGGTCAGAGGCTAATGAGATGGCTGGCAATTAAGAATACTTGCTTCTCTTACAGAGGACCCAGGTTCAGTTCCCAGCACCTACAAGGCTCACCATCCTTATCCAGTTTCAAGGCATCTGATACAAGGTGCCGGCATTGTGTGTGTGTGTGTGTGTGTGTGTGTGTGTGTGTGTGTGTTTGTGTGTATATGCAGGCAAGATATTTATATACATAAAATAAAAACAAATAAACCCTTAAGAACCCAAAACTGCAGGTCAGGTCAGTTAAACCAGAAATCTCCAATGTTCTTTAGACAAGGTAAAGGAAGAACAAATGTGATCTGGGTAACACTGCTCAAGAAAGAGGTCACATGGTCTCTGTCAAGGACTGCCATGGTGGATGAACTTGTACAAGTAACCATGGATTCATTTTGGGACTATTTTTTTCAACAAGAGATTATTTACAAGTCACCATTGCTGTGCATGTGAAAAGAAACAAAGAAGCGCACAAGTGAAACTGGAAAGTACTTTATGACTAACTTTATTATGCGTTATCCATTTGTCTTTATACTGTGAAGAGAACATGTCTGCACCAAAAGGCTTATTCTCTATAATTCTTTGTCTTATCCTAAATAGTACTGAAAGTCATGTTAGCATCTTCAAAGGTGTTTCTATTCATATTTTAGACACAGCTTACAGAGCTGCCTAAGGGATGTCCAGGTGGACTTAAGGTGCTTCTCTGGAGAACTAGGGTTAGGGTTAAGGTTAGGGATAGGGTTAGGATTAGAGGTATTTTCAATGGCTGAAGTCAAACTATTTTGTTTCCTTCCCATTTCTCCTGTGTGCAAGATTTAAGACAGAGGGATGCAGTATGAGCACCTGAGATCATAATATATTTTATAATTTTATTACTGATATACGCAACTCAGGCACCCTTTATATATCCATGTACACTTTGGTATTTCCTAATTGTTATTTTAGAGTGAAGCCTGGAAAGTAGGAAGTGGGCTCAAAGTCCTACCTCTAACCAAGAAGCTGGTCCCAAATTACAGCAGCTGGTAGAGGCAAATATCAGTTTCTTTTACTGGAGTGACTCTGAATATGCCAATCACACTCCAGAGCAGGACCGTGTGTGTGTGTGTGTGTGTGTGTGTGTGTGTTTGTGTGTGTGTGTTGTTGTTATTGTTGTTGTTATTGTTACTGCTGTTGTTGCTGTTGCTTATTTGTTTTAAAGAGAAAAGAACTTGAAACTGGATGGGTAAAAAGGTAAGTGGGTAAATGTAAAGAGTTGATGGAGGGGAAAGAATTGATCAAAATACATAAAATTTCAAGGTAGAATAAAAAACATTTAAAAATAATTGCTGCTGAAAGTCAACATATTGCTGTATTATGCAGCTACCCACCTCCCTGAAAAAGGAATGAAGCCATCATGTTAGAGTCCCAGTCTGCTTCAGTAACACACAGCCATCTTACTGATAGACAACTGGCTTGCCTGGCTAGTCATTTCTTCCCAAGCCAAAATGTCTGCCAAAAAGGAGACCCGAAATTGTTTTCATGAAAAAGAAAAATAAATGTTGAGTAACTCAGTGCCCCTTACTTAGACATAGGGATGATGGCTTGCGATAGCGCTTCTTGGACACAGAATGTGAGGAAACTGTCTGAGAAGATCTGGATAGACTGTGTTGTTCTAGGAAGCAGTGGTTATAAAGAGTGCATTGAAATGGAAATGGGGCTACTCCTGTTCTATTCTGGAATCTGATCCTTGTTTTGTGTGTTCTTGCATAAATTTACTTTTTAAAAACCCATAATTCATTGTACAAGTGCAAAATGAAAATGCAGACTCCATGCTCAAAATTGTTTTTAAGGAGGCAGCTGTAGAGTATGTTGAACCAAGAACCTTCTTAGAGGAGGGCTCCATGCAGTTGCACATGCTGCATGCTCAGGAAGCTGACCTCTCCGTTCATGGGGTGTATGCTCATTATTCATAAACAAGAGCCCATATATATATATATATATAGATAGATAGATATAGATAGATAGATAGATAGATAGATAGATAGATAGNNNGATAGATAGATAGATAGATAGATAGATAGATAGATAGATAGATAGATAGATAGATAGAGACATATAGAGATATATAGATATAAAGATACAAATTTTCCACTTTGATTTTAATCATTGTCTAAGACATAAGAAAGTAAAGAAACTTTTAAGACAGTAAAATTAAAATAAAGACAAAAGCATGAAAGAAACACACACAAACACACACACACACACACACACACACACACACATATATATATATATGGGAGAGAGAGAGACATAGAGGAGAGAGAAAAAGAGAGATAATTTCTATGACAGGTATCCATGGGTCTCAAATTCTATGTTTCATTTTGAACAACACTAACTAGGGATAATGCTCAGTTTACCTGGAGAAACTAATAGAAATATTTTCTCTCATCTGTTAGTATGAGAAAGTTGGTTAAACTATAATTATGCATCTAAGCCATTTGCATTAAGAAAGTGTGTGTGTGCGTGTACAAGGAAGGGGTGGCCTATAGAAACATATTTGAAAGGATGAGAGGCCGGTGTTACAGGACATGTAAAGTGAGAGAATTAAGGGCTGGAGGAGTGAATGACAACCTGGCTGAAAAAGAGCTTATACCAGAGTATTCAGTATTAGATGCACTTAAGAATAAATAGCAGAATCAGAAAGAAAGAATAAAGCTGGCTTTACCTTTATTTTTGAATGGCACGGGTTAACATTCTGAAAGCATGTTTTATTCCTAAAGGTAATGCTGTATAAAAGGCATTTGGGCAAGGAATCGGGTTGGGTAAAAATGAAGAATTATGACATTGTCTTTCCTTTTCACTATCTTAATGAGATACACACTTTGTCCTCTTTGATTTTAATCATTGTCAAAGACAAAGGAAAGTAAAGGAACTTTTAAGACACTACAATAAAGACAAAAGCATGAAAGGAAAAAATCTATTCCATTTCAAAGATACTTCTCCTACAAAATATCAAATATCAGGTTACCTTACTCTAATCCCCAAAATGATTTCAGGAAACTTTCCTGCTGTCCTTTTACTTACAGGATCCTCCAACTGCTTCTAGACTCAGTTTTCCAGCACCCACATCTGTCTACTTAAGACAGCCAGAGGTAAAGGCTGCATTATTGACCTGTAGCTCACTCTTAGCTAAACTTCATTCCTTTGTAGGCTGGTCTAGCATTATACCCTGCCTCTTCCTCTTACAACCCTATAATAATATTTATGGCTTTCCAAATATTTCCAACCCTACTCTTGCCCAGATCATTGTCTGATGCCCTTCTGCTTAAGATGCTGTATCCTGTTTCATCCAGAAAGCCAGTTTTTCTTCATCTTTCATAAGATGTCCTCCTTTGCAGATGAATCTCTGCTGAATTTCAAAAGGAAGGTAGCTCTGAGGCTTTCCTAATAGTTACTCCAGCCCAGTACAATGTGATACTATTCAGGTATACTGTGCAACAAACAAGACAAGAACTTTTCATAAAGCATAAAGCATATCCCAATGACATATCTCTTCATTTTGCTAAAACTCATCTAGGAAACAAGTTGCTGTGGAACAATTCACTTTGTCTTTATCCTATAGATTTCGAGTGGAGACTTTCCATTAAGACGCTGAAAAGAGGTTTAGTAACAGAAAACTAGAGTTTGAATTTTCACATTGAGACTAATCATCATGACAAGATCCAAGGACTAACAAGCACAGGGTTCAAAGCAGAAATCAACCTTGAATACAAGGCAGAAGAGTGGTAGAAAGAGAAAAACATTAAAAGGATGAGCCAGAATAGACAAGTAAGTGCTATCCTTCTTAAACTCCATGTGGGAACCCTGTATGCCACACAGTTGAACCACCAGACAAGGATTACCCACAGTGCAACAGTGGCATGACTATTTTGACGCTAACTATGATGCTCAATCTCCATTTTCAATTTGACTCGATCTGGAATCAACTAAAATAAGAGCTGCCCGGAAATCCAGTGAGGAATTTTTATGATGATATTCTTTGAAGTGAGGGAATCACCCTAAATATGAGCCATGCCTTCTTTTGCCAGATCTGATAAAAGGACATGGAAGGATGAAACTAGCATTGTTTTTTTACTGCTTCCTTTACTCTTGATGTCAAGTTCATCCACCTTTTAACTGTTTCATTACTTTCTGTGTGCTTCTCTAGGCTTCTAAACCTGAATGAGGAGCAACAACTCTATGAATCCTCTAGGCCTTCCACACAAGACTGAGACTTCAGAGACATCCAGCATCACCAACCTCATGGATTGAACTACTATGGATTCTTTACCTCTTGAAAGTGAGACAGCCATTGTCGGACTACCCAAACTATATAAACCAATATATAAACCAATCGAATGAATATTCTCTCTACCCAAGTGTGTGCATGTGATGTGGGATTCCCCTCTGTATGCTGTGAATATCATTGGTTAATGAAGAAACTGCTTTGGCCTGATAGGGTAAAATATAGGTGGGCAGAGAAAACTAAAGTGAATGCTGGGAGAAAGAAGAGCAAAGTCAGAGAGAAGCCATGGAGCCACAGCTGGAGACAGATGTGCTGAAACTTTGCTGGTAGGCCATGACCTCATGATGATGCACAGATTAATGGAGATAGGTTCAATTAATATGTACGAGTCATCCAATAAGAAGCTAAAGCTAATGGGCTAAGCAATGTTTTAATTAATACAGTTTCTATATGATTATTTCAGTGTTAAGCAGCCAGGAACCAACAAACAGCCCCTGCCTCTTCCTGCAACAGGCATGTCCATTTGTACATATATGTTTATGTGTGTTAATAACAGATGTAAAGTGGATATTGTATCACTTCACCTTGGAAGATGTAAGCAAATATCTATTCACCCCACATATGGCATCAATGACTGACCCAAAAGACAATCTCACCTATGTCTAGCTTAAAGGAGCAGGTGAATTTATCAGGGTGTCTTATGGGATCAGAACTGAATGGTGGTAGAAGTGACACAAATGTGCCCACATCCCTGAAAACCCTACCCACAAAAAGTGGTGTTCCTGGAGCTCCTAATGCAACTGAACGGCAACTCAGCTGGACATACAATGGTTTTGCTTCCACCAATTTCTAGTTGGGGTCTATTGAATCTTCTAACTTTCCAGATCTTCTTTGACCCCATAAGTTTCATTTGTTTCTTGGGTTTTATGAGCTGACCTCCATTTGCTTTCAGCTTTTGGCTCCAGCTCTTAAACTGTTTTCTCAGTTCTTCTTCTGCAGTGTTCTCTGTGCCTGAGAGAGGTGACATAAATATCTGTTTTCTCCCATTTATGGGTGAATGTTGGACCACTGGGCCACAGCAACACTCATTCTCAGGATCTTGACTCATTATGAAAGCTGAAAATATGATCTATTGCAAACACAGAAGAATTTTCCTCAGTTACTGACTATAGCTGACAGTGGCAATAATAATTTGACTAAACACAAATATTTAGAAGGCACTTTGTGAGACGTATTGTATCCATTTAGAAAAACAATTGTTGCTTCTCTACTGATGTCTACAACCTCTCCAGCTATTTACCTATTTTGCTATTAATCCAGCTTACAGTTCCAATAGTGAGTTCCCTCTTTTTGGAGTGGACCTTAAAACCAATCAGAGAGTAACTGGTTGCACTTGTAACAATCATAACACTATTTCAGCAGTAACTATCAGTATTTTTTGCCTGGCAAGTTGGTGCTGTAGTATCCAATGTTCCTAGCTAAGCTGGACTATTAGTGATAATTCCCTAACAGCGCCATGAAATACAGCTACCAGGAAGAGAAATAGAACACTTTCCCAGCCTTATTTCTCCATGTCTTGCAGCCAAAGGACTTCAGTGACTTCAATAATAATGACTCACCCTCTAGATATGACATGCAATCAACAGCAATGGCAAAAGTCTTCACAATGATGGGCTCTACAGGATGTCCTTGGCCAACAAGTTGTAGGGAGGTAGTCTACCCTTTCACTGGGAATTTCTCCTAACAACTTTGTGGCTCTTGGGAATGGCCTTCCTCATTGATGCACAGTATCTTCATTCAGACTCTGGAACTGCTGTTTTTATTGTTCCTGCCAGTGTTTTTGCACATCTGTAACCCATGCAAGCATTATCATCATATAAATGAAACCTTTTACAAAGTATTATGAGGCTCTCTGAAGGTCCAAAATCTTAGATTCCAAGTAAGTATCAGTTGTTCTTGGTAGCTAAAAAACAAATTTTCCATCTTAGTTTGCTTCTCTGTTTTGTGCTAAAACACTTACCAAAACCAACCTTGGGGATAAAGAGTTTATTTCACCATACACTGCTCAGGTCACAATCAATTACTCCAGGAATTGAGGGCAGGAACTCAAGGAAAGAACCTAGGGCAGAGACCATAGAGGGATGCTGACTTGTTCCCCATCACTTGATCAGTTTGCTTTGTAATACAATCCAGAACCACATGTTGAGAGGTGTCACTGTCAACAGTTGAATGAGCCCTCCCACATCAATGATTAATCAAGAAAATGACCCATAGAAATGCCTACAGGCAAATTGGGTGGAGACAGTCTCTCAATTAAGTGAGTCTAGTCTGTGTCAAATTGACAAAATGAAATAGAACAGAACAGTTGCTAAAGACTAGTTCAAAATGAAAAGGTGCAATAAGTTGCCTCTATTTTTCTGCATAGGAGATTGGAGACAGTCCCTCATATGAGCTTCTATAGCCCAAAGTCATCATCCCTGAGCCATCTATTCCTCTTATTCTGGGGCATTCTTATTTCTGTGAGGCTTTGTATCTTCACGTTCCTGATGACCAGTTTGATAAAGCTGGCTCAAGCTGCATATTCCAATTCAGGTCTAATGTGGAGCAAGGCCATGCCCTAGACTGTCAAGCATGCTGCTAGAACCAGCTCCTTAGTTCTGACAGGTTCCTTCCCAGTGCTGTGTCCATTATTTCTCTATCAGGCTCAGGTGGTTGCTTAAAAAGATCTCCCGAGTAAATTGGGAGCATGGGGACCTTGGAGGAGGGTTGAAGGTGGAAGGGAGAGGCAGGGAGAGGAACAGAGAAAAATGTAGAGCTCAATAAAAATCAATAAAAAAAGGTCTCCTGAGTAAATTGGGAGCATGGAGACCTTAGGGGAGGGCTAAAGGGGGGGGAGGGAAGAGGCAGGGAGGGGAACAGAGAAAAATGAAATGCTCAATAAAAATCAATAAAAAAGAAAGAAAAAATAAAAGAAAGATCCATGGTTGAGCAAAGAATCCTCACCCTCAGTACACAATTTTAAACTTTTTCTATTTTATTATGTATATATATATATATATACATGTATATATAAATGTGTGTGTGTGTGTGTGTGTGTGTGTGTTGCCCAGATGTGTATCTGTACACCAGTTAGGCTTGGTGCCCAAGAAGCCAGAAAATGGTGTCAGATTCATTGTAACTGAGGTTAGAGACAGATGTGGTCCCCCATGTGGTTGCTAGGTACAGAAAACAGGTTTTCTGAAACAACAGTCAGGGCTGTTAACTGCTGAGCAACCTTCTCAGCTCTTCAATAGCAATTTTTCATTGAAGAAATGCAGATTGTAGAGTCTGAAACGATAACTGTCAGCCCCTAGAACAAGCCTAATCATTTTCGTCTGTACTATTTTATTGCGTAAGTTCTCTGTGAATTGTTGCTCCAGCTGTAAAGCTCACAGCAGAGCATTTGGCTTCCTGGGGTACCCCCACACAACACACACACACTTCCGAAAGCCCATCTAAGCAGATATCTTGGCATACCTGTCTTTGAGTGACCTAAACAGACCCGATTATCTGCTCTTCCCAACTCTCATACTCTTTGGGTTGTATGGCCAAACATGGATCACTAAGTTATTTATGACCAACAGTGCTTCTCCTGACACATAGAGATAATGTCCTGCCATGGAGCTCATCAAAACCTCTATACCAGTCCTGAGGTTCCTACTGAATTAACCTCTTTCTTAATTCTTCATAAAAACACTCATTTCCAGACATCAAATACTGTCCCTCTCATGCCCAGTTATCGCAGAGGTGCCTTTTGCACCTCTATTCTCTTCTCTCTGTTCATTAGGAGTTAGTCTGTGGTGACGCAAGTGTCCCTGGAGACTGGTATGAGACAGTTCTATATGGACTGATTTAGTTGGTATGGCCTCAGATTATGTAGTTGTTGTTTCAAAATGGATGAGAAGTTATACTGCTTAATTTCTCTGTTGGATTCTTGGACTTACCATAACTTCCTCATACTACATCCTTATGAGCTGGTCTGGAAGAGGATCTTTCATACATTTAAAAGTTTTCCAGCATAAGTTTTCATCAGTGTTTTTGATCTTGGTCATTCTTACAGGTGTAAGATGGGGTTATTTTGATTTGCATTTCTCTGATGACTAAGGATGTTGAACATTTCTTTAAGTTTCTTTCAGCCATTTTAGATTCCTCTGTCGAGAGTTCTCTGTTTAGGTCTGTACT
>LOEQ01000287.1:42758-56883 GCA_001685075.1 Bramus lutescens
CAGGGCAGGGAACCCTGACTGCTCTTTGGACTGGAAATGGAGGGTGAGGGGGAAAGAGGGAAGAGGGGAATTGGGAGGGGGGAGGAGGTGGAAAATTGTAATAATAATAATAAAATTAAAAAATAAAAATAAAAAATAAATATAAAAGAGGTTTAGGATATTGAAAAAATTGTTCAATGGTTGGAAAGTCTAAGTTACCAGCACTGGAGACCCAGCAGCCACATCAGGTGGGTTTCAGTCATGTAACTCCAGCTCCAGGGTCTCTGTCACCTCTGTTCTTCTTGGGCATTTGGAATCTTCTTCATAACTACAACCAGTTACACAAAGCCACGCACAATTAAAAATCATTCAAAAATGAACCTTAAAAATGCTGAAGTTCTCATTTTAAATAATCCAAAGTCTCTTAAGTTTGAATTCTTGTAAAATGGAAAAATAATTTATATGCTTTCTTGCCCCAAGAGAAAGAGCAAGTCACAATTTCAGTTTATATCAATGAAAAGCCAAAACATAGCACATACAAGAACAATGTGCAGTCTCACAAGCTTCTGGGCTCCAAAGGACCTGAACAATCCCCATCTCCAGCCCAGCTGTGCCGTCAGCAGCACATATGACTTGTTTGAAGATTCAGAAGCATCCCACTCCACACCTGCTGCTTTCCTTAGTGGTCACTTCGCCGTCCTTGCATTTACAATAGGCCGAGTTCTCCACTGCAACCAAGGGTGCATGTTTCCCAGTGACCTCTACTGTCCTCTCTTCAGAGAAGCTACAACCATGACACAGAGTGTCAACCCTCAGATTTTCTCTTTTCCTTTCATCTTTCAAAATAAATGTCATACAAGAGATTCATACACATCATTAATTTCAGCTACCAGTTTGTGCTGTATGCAGCCTTGGCCCACTCTGGACCACAGCTTCTGTGTGCTGTCAGGAAATACTTTTCAGAAAATTTCACCTCAATTATGATATCTTACGAACCACAGCTGAGTGTTCAGCTGCAGCTAACCAACACAGGTTGTCCTAGACAAACACCAAAAGATCTCATGTTCACAAATTCTTAACTGTGCTTGTAACGCAAACAACCTTGAGAGTGGTTTTCTTCTCTCTAAAATCTCACAGGCCTCCACCATCTGTGTTTTGCTCAAAATTCTTATCTTCCCAGTTTTCACATAACAGTTCATTGAGTTGTAGGCGTTCAATAATTTTCCAGTCCTAAGTTCCACTGAACATTTCCACTATCCTCAGCAAAACCAACACAATCATGTCTAAACAAGATCCTACTCCTGATAACAATTTCTGTTCTACTTCCTTTGCATTGCTATGATACTCCATGATAAAAAGCAACTTCAAGAGCAAGGGATTTATTTCAAATCCTACGTTACAGTCTTTCATCATTGGAAGCTAGGGCAAGAACTCAACGCAGGAACTTGGAGGTATTAATTAAAGCAGAAAACACAGAAAATCCTACTCATGAGCTTGTTCTTCCTGGCTTGCTCAAATTCAGTTCTATAAGCCAGAACCACCAACCTGTTGTACGACAAGTTTTCTCCTGAAGAGGCACACACACCTACTCACCTGAAAA
Organism: Bramus lutescens; assembly: GCA_001685075.1. Taxonomy (NCBI): domain Eukaryota; kingdom Metazoa; phylum Chordata; class Mammalia; order Rodentia; family Cricetidae; genus Bramus; species Bramus lutescens. Next base: position 44,338 of record LOEQ01000287.1, read on the forward strand.
AAAAGTAGCCAATGACAGACCAAAAGATGAATATCACCAGTCTTTCTTGCTTAACCAGTGAATATTATTGGACTTACATGAATGGGGGGGGTCTTGCAAGAGCAGAGATCACTCAATGTGAGTCACATCAACAACGTCCACCCCGGTATGTGTGACACTCACCAAAGCTGGAAATCTGCAACTCATTTTACAGCCTCAAGTAGCTCATCATGTTTGAAGTTGTCCTTGCCAGGTGTTTCAGTTAGTCTGAGTTTCTTCTTAGCAGCTTAGATGGACATTTTCCTTGCAGGCATTCAGTCAGTCTATTTCTTTCAGATGTGTTAGCATGTCTCTGTTTCTTGCAGACAACTAAGAGTGTCCAAAAGTCTTTTCTCACCACACTTCGCTGTTTATATACTTTTGGGAAGGGAGGGGCACAGTAAATCTAGTCAGTTTCAGGGACTTCCTGAATCTGTTTTGAGTTGTTTATATCCTGTCTTAACAAACTTCCCCATGGTATTTGCCCCCCCTCCGGGACATCCTGCTGTTTCATCTCCCTGCAAACATCAAGTCTTAAGAAGTTCTCTTCCAAGATAGAAAATTTTTATCTTGGTGGAAACAACTACATAGCCACACAGGAGTAGCACTGCACACAGTGGATGTGCCTTTCCCATAGCAACCATGAACCAAAAATGACAAAAAAGGTCCCACAGACATGCCCACAGGCCAATCTGATGGGGGCAATTCTTCATTTGAGTGTTGCTTGTCTTAGGGGAGTTTAGTTTGTGACAAGATGACAAAAGCTAAACAGCACAAACATTATTTCTGTATATTTCTATGAAGATATTTCTAAAAGGCAATGGCTGATAAATGAATAAGGAAACACAATTCCTTGCTCAATGTATACTCAAAGTAAAGGAATATCAACTCCCTCTCCCATCTAATCTCCTCTCTCTTTTGTGTCCTCCCCCTTCTTGCTCTCCCTTTCTCTCTATATCTTTTCCGCTTTCTCAGAAGGGGACATTTTGGCTCTAGAACATGTACTAGTAATCTTCTGGGTGTTTCATCATAGACAAAGACTTATGTGTCAGATCTGGCCCAATGGGTTCATACATTCCTGAGCAAGGGGGGGGTGTGAATTAAGAAAAGAAATAGACAAGAGACAGAAGGTATGTGTCAGAAGGTCTTCAATGAATACTGTAACAAAAAGCCTCAAATTTAATGTTCAGTCCTCATATACCCCAATCAAAAGGGGGGAAGCACAGACTTTCATGATACAAAGAGTAAGCAAGTGAAATTACCTCCTCCCATCTCAAAACACCTAGCAACCACATCGGTTTAAATTCTCTGACCTTTAGTCAAAATGGAATGGATCCAAAACTGTGGGCTCTCATAGTTATGTTACCAGTTTTCTTGATTCTGAATTTTCACAACTGAATCACGATTGAACTATGCCAATGACTTGACTTGGTTCTCCAACTTGCAAAACACCTATTATGGGGTTTCTCAGCATCCATAATTACATGAGCCAATACCTAATAAGTCCTTTCTTTCCTATATCTATATCCTTGTACGTAAATCCATTCATTTCTATATCAGTCTTTAGTATTCTAAAGGTTTAGCAGCCTCTTACAGATCTAAGTGTTTAAATAGTCCTTGTCTCTTAGCTTGAGATCCTGACTTTGGAGATGGTAACGTCTTTACAATTGGAGGCATGGGTGTTGAAAAAAAATGCTGAGTTTAATTCTATGAAGTCAATAGTCCAGCTCTGCTTTTGAGCCCTGGTTTGGCTCTGCCATAATGTGAACAGCCGCCTCACATTCCTGTCACTGCAGTCACAATGCACTCGCTCCTTCCTGACTTCCCTGCCATCATTGACAGTGTCCGCTGAGCCATGAATCAAATAAACAAACCTCTCCTCTTCTGTTTTGTTGCTGTTGTCAGCTAAAGGTCAGTTATGCAAAAGTGACTGACATATGTACATAGTCTACTGGTTTGTTTCCTTAAAGAACAATGCCCAGGTCCGTGAAGATGGTTAAGTGAGTTAAGAGCCCTTGCTGTGCACACATACAGACCTTAATTCAAATCCCCAGCACCTACATAGAAACATATGTTTTAGTCGTGACACCTGCCTTTAAATCCAGCACTCCAGGAGACAGAGACACGTGTATCTCTGTGAGTTTGAGGTCAGCCTGGTCCTACATAGTGGAATTTCAGTCGCAACTATATAATAAGACTGTCTCAAACAAACAAATGAAAACAGCTCACCCCTCTTGGGGGCAGTGAAGGGAGGATTTCTGACACTTGCTGGCCATGAGCTTAGCTACAGATTCAGAAGGAGACAGTTTCTGGAGGAAATAATGTGGACAGTAATAGAGCAGGATACTCAGCATCCTCCTCTGTACATGTATGTACATGGGCTCATGCACCAGCACACCCAAGTACACAACCCCACACACACATGCACTCACACACATGCTCACACACACTCATATATGCTCACACATACCTTACACACACAAACACACACACAACCACGCCTAATCTGGAAAGTTCTTTTCTCACGCATTCTTTGTGGTTTGACGAAGTGCTGTAAAGTCATAACTTCCAATATGGTCTGTACAACTATAATCATGTTTACAATATTTAACATTTATCAAAGTGAGAGAGTTCTTTCCCTTTATTTTTACTTTTTCTTTTCCTTTGTGTGTGCACATGTGTTCTCTACATGTACTTGTGTTTGTGTGTATAAACCAAAGGTCAAACTCAGGTGAAGTATTTCAGGTTCTTTCCTTCTTGAGCCAGTTTCCCACTGGCCTGGAGCTAACTAAGAAGGTTGGTTGACTGGCCAAAAAGCCCCAGAGATCTTCAAACCTGTAAATCCCTAGTTCTGAGATTATAATTATGTATAAATACATCTGTTTTGTTGTTATTGGTTTTGCGGGGAATTGTTTTATATTATGAGTTTGGGGATCAAATACTTTGATCCCAAATTCTGAATGAGGTATTGTCCTCATATAAAGAGGTTCTATTCTTTGAAGGCCACCACTCTCTATTTAACTTCTTTCTATTTTAAATTCTTCCAGGATTTATATTCTTATATATTCAAATTATTACTGGTACTTATTTTCTATATTCTAACATCTTCAGATTATTTTTTATTTCTATTTGATTTGTACAAATTCATGTTTTTTATTGCAAATCTAGACACCTATCAGAATCCTAAGCCTTAGAGATTACCATGGTGTGTCTCTTCCCTGATTGTATTGCCGGAAGCATTTCTTCTGCAAACCAAGACCTCTTTGGCCTTAATTGCCTAATCTAATTCCTTATGTCTTCTAAAGAGTTACACAGCTGCATTCCACACTCCCATTGCTATTTTTAGTTGGCCATTATTCTTTTTGAAATCTGTATGAGATCAATAGACCTCTCTGAAGGGCCATTCTTCTTGATATGAAAACAAATGTGTCTCCCTGACTGCTGAAAATGTTGAGATTTATCTATAGAAAGTCATCTGCCAATAGCATTTTGACATGTTTGAGAGGCCCTCTAACTCGGAAATGTTAGATTTTTTTATTCCATATGTATTATTTGTTAAGAAAAGCAAACCAATACAGACTTGGCAAGAAAAGAAGATAATTGGCATTGTGAAAAGTACTTAATACAGCTCAGAATCATAGATGCAAGAGTGAAAATGTGTATTTGAGTAACCAGGCAGCACTAAAAATAAAGAGTAGGACGATTCATCTTTTCTTGTGATCAACCATAGTTCAAACATACTTTTATCCAGAATCAATTTGTGCAGGTGTCTAGTGAAGCATTAAGAACAAACAAAAGTCCCCTCCCCTGTGTGCGTATCTCTGGCACTCAGTACCATAGTGGGCCTGCTTTGGTAGCCTGTTCAACTTCATTCTCTAAGGAAGCAATGTCTCTTTATATTAAATGTGAATTTTAAACATAGTTTTCTATATGTCAAGCTCTCCTGACACCACAGAGTATTTTCTTACAGCTTCTCTCTTTCTTCTTCTTCTTTCCCTCCAAATCATGACCCTTCTGGCCTTCTCAATCTATAACACTCCACAAATTTGTTCTTCCTAAAAGAGGAAGACTATACTCCTTTTTTTATACCTTTATCAACCTCCTCGTGGAATCAATGCCGTTTCTTTCTTATCAGACATGCTTATACTTTACATTCTTGGTAAACTTCTAGCTGCCGTGTGGACCATGGGTAGCTTTATAAATGTTCCCAGAAATGGTATTATTTGCATCCAACACAGGCTCCAATGTGATGGAGATCAATTTTCTCTCCTAAAAGTCACTTTCTGATTTCAGTACAATTTCCAGTTTCTTATCATTACCACTGTCCTTACTCTCTGTAGTGGTCAATTTCTTCCTCTCCTAACACTTGATATTTATTCTCCGGGAATCTTTCCATTTTCTACACTCTTCTTGCTTATCTTCCACTTCCTAATTTTATGAAGAATCGTGGAATCCTTGCATCCTCAGCCTCACAAGTCAGCCTTATGTTTCTGCTAGCTCTGCACACATGCTTTTCGACTACCCCTTGTGTGTTCCTACACAAGTAAATCGAAAGCAAGTTCTTGACAGAATGTTTGAGCCTTGCTTTTCTAGCCAAACTCTGACACAAAATTTTGATAACAGCTTATTATCCAAACTCTAAACTTGGAAAGTCCCCTTCCCACCCCTCCTGTCAAGTATGGACTCTGTATCACTTTGCATCTCCACTCTTTCTTTCACACATTTGATTCTTGCTGTTTGGCTGCCACAGCCTTAGTTGGGTTTCCTGTTCCTGTAGAAACTGCCCTAGCTCCCTCACCCTTTCTCTGGCAGACTGCAACACAATGTGCGTGCCTTCACTGCTGCACTGCAACCTGCTGAGGTGACGTCAGATCATAACTGTCTCTGAGCTGCTGGCTTCCCGGCAGTCTTTCTGGGTAAATATTACCAAGGTCTTAGCACCTCATCCCCTGGATCTTCTTTTGTCCCCAAAGTCACCAATCCTAACATGAGTATTATGGGAATAAAGGGCTGGTCAAATCCTGACAAATCACTGCTAGATTAAAATCAACTTTATTAGGACATGCTGGTTTCAAAATTCTATTCCATTATGATTTGAATAATTATTTATATTGAGTTTATATATATAAATAAGTAACTTATAGTTGTTTAAAAGAATATAATGAAGTTATGTTCTGGAAGCTTCTACTTCAGTAGTGGATCTCCCTGTCACATCTTTAGGTTCGCTGTAAGACTGCTCCAGAGGGGTAGCAGGGTAACTATCACCCCTTGGAGAAGACAAGCCCTCTCTTATGCATGTTCTTGGAAACAATGGCTGGTGTTCTGACAGGGGCAGTCCCACACTATTTTGTATTCAGGAAAACACTCTCCGTGGCAGGAAGAAACTGTGTACAAAGAACTAATTACAGTTGTGAGGTTGCATTCTTGTGGCAATTAGCACATCACGGGGGTGTGTATTTTGCAATAAATACCAGCTGGTTTAACATGGAAAGCCTTGTAATTTGAGAAAATGGCAAAAGTCCTGAGTTAGAAACTGTTGTTTTTAAAGGGCTTTGCTTAACATGGGAAAGATTTAATTTTAAAAAGAGAAAGAAGAAGGAGCACAAATTCAAGAACAGCAAAGTCTGATGCCTTTTCCGTGCAGCAGTTTTAATAGGTGGAAAGAAACAAAGATGAGACAATGCCTGTGTTGTCCTAAACAAAGCAGAGTAGCTCTCCATTATGTCTCATTTCCAGATGTAAAAGCACTGTGACTTGTGACATTAGCATCATCCTACAGACACTTCGGTTCTTTTTTCTCATCCTCACAGTGCATGTGGAGACCACCCTGATACCCAGTACTCACGGGGAGAAACACGGCTTTCTGACAGCTGCATGCTTGCAAATGGCAGAACAACTTAATTTCAGGTCTTCCGGCTCCAAAGACCAAGCCTTCTTTGTTCTTCCTACAGGATCCGAATAGCCGTCTTCCTTCAGGCTTTGTTCTCCAAGAGAAAGTTTAGCCTCACAAATATTGCTTACTTCAAGGAACGGCAAAGGTCAGCTTGCTTTGTGTTCTGTTGCTCTGGTCTGTCAGCATCTTGCTGCTGTGCCTCCAAACCAATAACCTCCCACACGCTGGAGAGGGCCTCTCTGGAGCCCTAGTGCTGCCACAGAAGACACTCCTGCTCGTTGCATTAATGTGCTCAGTTATTCTGGTGAAGATAAGACTGTATTTTCTTCTAAATAATTTAAATCTCGTGGTCGTCACATGTTGATGACTGAAAGCAGCCCACTTGCTGTTCTAGAAGTTTCAAAGCAATTGTTTCTTTTTCTTTGTATTAATAAATTCTAAATTAATACTATAGTAAGTATACATAATAAGCAATTAATATATTTAAAGTAATGATATAATTGCATCATTTCCCATTTATTTTCTTCCTCCAGGTCTTCCTAAGTACACACTCCCGTTCAAATTCATGACCTCTTTTCTTTGATTGCTGTTAAAAGGCTGTTTGTTTCGTCCCTCATGTGCCCCTAAGTGGCAATACTGAATTTGACTTTCATTTCAGCTGTTCTTCATTTCATTAGGATCAGACGCTTAAAAAAAAATCAGTCAGTGGCAATAAGTAAATAAATAAATAAGATTATGTTTTTAGTTTAACCAATCATTATCCCTAAAAATAAAAAATGAATGCTTAAATCAGAATGGGATTTGGGGACTGCTGAGCTGATGCTTTTGTTTAGCTTTTCCTTGCTCAGCTCTTACTCTTCGTTTGAAGCTCTTCCTTCCAGGGAAGATTTACTGAGTCACTACGCTCTGCCAGAAGCACTAGCCGTCTTACCCTGCTGTGAGTTTACTCATCACCGTGTGTATAACGCTGCATAGGATAGTGCTCTGTATTATTGCGTAGCGTTTTCTATAACGTTGCTGCCAGTGCCCACCATTCTCACTACCTTGTTAAGTGACCCATGTTTTACCTTCCGCAGTCAGCAAACAGCATCATCTAAAGAGTTGGTTTTCAGTGACAGTACTTCTGTGAGAAAAACAGAAATGATGCCATCTTTAAAAATGATGTGGCTCTTACCTTGAGTCTCAGCTTGCCTTATTGACTTCTGTTTTATGGGATTAAAGGGAGTGATAATGAATACTTTCTTGACTGGTAATAATGGTGTTTTCCAGTCATAAACGCTTATTGTTTGCATTCCCGTTAGAGAAAACCACGTGTCTAAAACGAATCACGAAGGAGTGAAACGCGCTTTGCGGATGCTGGAGGCAGCGCTCTTCACTGCGCATGCTCTGCAGCTGATAGTGTCCTCTTCTCCTACTGTGTACCATGGGGTTCTCATGCAACTTGATGATTCGTATGCCAATCACTCTACTTTTGCCTTCTCATCTTATCTAGTTATTTTTCTGCTTTAAGAGCTAGCTTATATGTTGACTTGTTTGATAACCCCACTGTAATTCCCTAGAACTGAGGAGCTCTATCTTTTTTTTTCCTGTCTTTTTTATGTTACCAAAGATTAAATTTAGGGTTTCTCACATGGGAGAAAAGCTATCACTGAGCTGTATGCCCCGACGCTTAGCTTTGGATCACTGTGGGAAGACTCTGGAAGCACCTCCGTCATAAAACTTTCCTTTACACTTCACTTTTTTGCCTGTCATGCCTGTTTTCTCCTTTAGGGTCCCTTTGGGAGGATGATGAGTTTAGAGAGAGAGAGAGAGAGAGAGAGAGAGAGAGAGAGAGAGAGATCCTCTCTCTTGGCAGATGTTTCCATGGGACCTGAAACATAATAAATGCTCAATAACTTCTTAATGAAGTAGAGATTTTTCTTATTGGCAGAAGTTATTAATCATCTCCATCTGCAAAGCATCTTATCGGCGCTGACGGATGAAGGATGATGCAAACAAATCTCTCATTAGACGTCGAAGGATGTGAGAAGCAATGGAGTAATCAGAGCAAGGACCTGGGCTGCAATGATGAGGGCTCTCACCAGCAATGGAGAGTTGGGATGTGGGACATGGTTGAGAGAGACAGGACCATCCCAGGCAGAGGAACAGCAGGATGTCACAGGACACTGCCGACATGAATTAAAGTCAAACTCTGTCAAATGCAAATAAAGCAGCAGGACTTTAAAACATACAGTGTACGATGTAGTAAAGCAGATTAGAATAGAGACAGCACTCTGAGAGCCCCAATTCATTTAGCATTATTTGAGATTACCTTGCTGTGTGAAAATTTAGACGGGCTGTCAGGGAAAACAGAATACCATTGGTCTGGCATATATTACTCTCTCTTAAAGCTAATTTACATTTGTTAATTTAAAGTTATAATTAGACTTAAAGTGATTATTAGCATTAGTAACTCTGATGCTTACATGGTTCATGGTTTATACTCTACGGTGTGTAGAGCTATGTGGAGAAGGACTATGCTTTTCCTGTTCCTCTACAGTTTGATCTGAGATGAGACCCTCCAAACCAGACTGATACCATGAAGAAGCACTGGGGGAGCAGGCTGTGCTGGACAGGAGTGTTGCTGATATGCTCAGGACAGATTAGGCTGGCTGCACTGTGCTGTTCTTTACTTTGTCCCCATTGTCCTATATAAAGCACCCTAAAAGACTTCCAGAGACTCAGGGATGGAGCCATCACTAACAGTTCAATTCTGCTGCTTGGAGATGTCAAAGCAAGCAAGAGACACAGGGAGATGTGAGGAAAAGAAAGTGGCATGCTATTCAGCTTCTTTTCCTGTTTGTGAGATAAAATACTCTGATAGAAGCAATTCAAGAGGAAAAGGTTTTGTTGTTGTTGTTTGGTTGGTTTTGTTTCATTTTGTTCTTTTGTTGTTGTTGTTGTTTTGTTTTGTTTCTGTCTTTTAGGTGCCCGTCATGGTGGGGATGTCAAGGCAGCAGCCCAGCCAGAGCTTATATCAGCTGGTCACATTGTATCCACAACCGGAAACTTCAGAAAGAGAAATACATGCAATCAGCCCACTTTCTCTTTCTTATACAGCCTCAGTTGAAACTGGTAGGATTGGTGCAACTCCCAGTGGGCGGGTCTTCCCACATCAGTTACCTTAATTAAGAAATCCTCCAGAGACACCCTCAGAGACCCATTACTCTGTCAATGGTAGATGCTGTTCACATAATGTTTCTCAGAGTCACGCTGGATGCGTGGTGGGTGGGAGGGAAGTCGCTGATGGCTGACGCATGCGGCGTCCATGTCTGGCAGGACTATTGAACAGTGACACGGTGATGAGGCTGTAGAGAACCGAGGTAGAAGGGCGGACAAAGAGAATGACTGACAACAGTGACAAGCTAGAAAAGACTGGAACACTGGATGGAGATGGCACCAAGGCCAGAATGGAAGAGGGACGGTAAGAGCTGATGTCTCAGGGTCATGCTCACCAACTGTCCCAACTACAGAGTTTAAGGACATGCTGTTTCAGAGCATCATGCTAAATGACTCATGCAGTGAACGGACCAACCAAAACCATGCTGAAGCTAACACCACTGTAAAAATTTGCATTCTAATGCAGTTTCTAGACGGAACCAGAGCCTGGGAAATGATGTCTGCACGCCTCCTTTCACCTGTTCTCAAACTGAGATTGTCATACTTGGAATTTGCTTCAATTAACGTCTTGTTCCAGATACTAATGCTCACACAGACCTGGGTATTATAAACTTTGGTAGCAGAACCAGCAGTCTGTGTCTTCAGTGCTCTACAAACGGTTCTGGTGTCACCAAATGTTTCAAGAACCAGATTTGTATGTAAGTTGATAGTCACTATCCTGCAATTGTCTTCTTTTATACTTCTAAATATTAAATATTTTTAAATACTTTCAAGTTTTTAATACTTTTAAGTGCTTTGTGAATTCAATCCCCAAATTTAAAGTAAGGCACTATTAGTTTTAGTTCTATGAGAAAGTGGCTCAAGCCCATGTAGGCTTCATTCTCCTTTGATAGACATGTTACAAGACCACTGTTCTCTTACAGACTGAAGGAAACAGGAAGGAATGAGGAGAGGGATATAATAGCCATGACTTTGGTGACAAACATCAACCATCCTTCTGAAATGCAAGTTGCTACTCATAAAATTTGACTATTAGAGACCTGGATTTTATTGTTGACTACTTTGCCCAACAATGGAAGTGGAAATCTTAAGTGGTCACAGAGAGATAGAGTTGAGGGATGAGATCTGTAGTTTCTTAAATGTGAAACTTCTAGTTAAGTCATCATACGTTTCTGGAGAACCAAAGGCTTACTCCAATTATAAAAATAATTCTTATTCTGTGCAAGCAAGTAAATAAAATCAACTTGATGAGGAAAACTGAAATATGCTATGGCCTAAGAGGTCGAGCTTACAAGCATAACTGTGTGTAAGCAGGAATACAAGACAGCAAACACATTTACAAATGCCATCAAGGTTTCCTGTGGATCTTCTTGGCTAAGTAAAGTCACAGGCCAAATGCATCTAGTTCCTCAGAATTCCACATAACTGAAAAGCCCGCGGTGCATCAATGCAGGGAGGAAATGGGAAATTGTACATTTGCCTATTCAAACTCTTCTCACTGCGTGTATGGAAATCCCATTAACATCCATGAATGGTGCACATGCCCTCTATGGGAGATGTGCTGCTCCCCATGCGCCTTCTAATGAACTCTGGCTCGGCAGGTAGGACCCGATAATTACACAGATAAAATCTGTACTCCATTGCTTTCTCAGCGGATGATGACAAAAGACAGCGCACACCTTCTGTCTGAAGAGAAAAGTGAAAGGTTTTTTTCAGGGTGAAATTTAAACATGGATTTGGATCCCCTAGGCACTGATGGTGATAGGATATTTGGACACAGTTATTTTGAAAGTAAAAATAGCAAAGTAGCAATAAATAAAACTTGAAAATCAATGGCCCCCTTTTAGCAACAGGAAAAAGTGATTATTACAAACACATACATAAAGACACAATTATATTTTCTGTGTGTGAGTTATTAATGTTGCAGTTTTTATGTTCAACATTAATGGAAAAATAACAATGTGAACTTAAAAAATGTTTTATATCTTTTTTCAAGAAAGTCACAACAGTAATATATATTGAATAAATAATTGCAAAATAAAACATGGGCAGATGAGCATTGCTGTTGTTGCTGTGGTTCTTGTTGTTGTGGTTTTCTTTGGAGTTAGAAACAATTATTTTAAACTTTCCAAGCATCACACTTTCTGTCCTCCTGCCTCAGCCTCCAGAGTGATGACTTTCCCAGGTATGTGCCAGCACACCTTGCTTTGCTTTAGGTTCTTGATGCAGCCAGGTCACTTTTTGAAGTAGGAGGCCAGCTGTTTGTTCCCAGCTTCTCAGCCCTGACATAACCTCACAGAAACTGTATTAATTAAATCACTGCTTGGTCTATTAGCTCTAGCTTCTTATTTTCTAGCTCTTACATCTTAATTTATCCCATTTCTATTAATCTGTGTATCGCCATGTGGCTGTGCCTTACCAGCAAGGTTCCGTCTGGTGTCTGTCTCTGGTAGGGCTATATGGCGTCTCTCTGACTCTGTCTACTCTCTCTCTCTATGTCTCTTCAAGTCTGGCTGTATTCTATTAAGTCATTGGCCAAAAACAATTATTTAATTGACCAATAAAAGTAACACATATATAGAAGAACTTTCCGTACCAACTTTTATTCTATATTTCTAGTGAAAAATAGAGAAAGCTTAAGGGTCATGGATGTAAAAAAAAATGCAACTCATTTTCAAAGTCAAAACACAAAGATGCAATTAGTATTGTGAAAGACACAGGATTGTGAGTGCCCATGAAACCACCCTTATCACCCTCAGTGACTCAACTTGGCAGGGTTAACAAGAATCTCTCTTTCCAGCACAGGTGATATTTGCCTGTTTTTTACATAACTTTTATAAAAGAAAACTATAAACTATTTGCTCTAGCTTGTTTGATGCATGTTTTATTTATGAGAGCTGTAAATTTTGTCTTATGTAATGGAGATTTGCAAATTCATGACTATTTCCTATTCCGTCACTGAATATACAGCAGCGTGATAGGTTGGATTTGATCACTGCTGTTTCAGGAATATTTCAAAGTTAGCATAAATATTCATTACATATAGAATGTCTGAATATATAGTAGAGGATTGAATGAGAAATGTGCCCCTGTGGTCCCCAGTTTGTGGTGCTGTTTGGAGAGATACAGCCTTGTTGAAGGAATTGCATCACTGAAGGCAGGCTTTGGGAGATTTTAACCTTGCCCTACTTCCAGTTGGGTCTCTGTATTTCATGCTTGCAGTTCAAGATGTGATCTCCCAGCTTATTCTTTCTAGCACATACCTGCTGTTGGTTGCCATGCCTCCCTGCCATAATGGATTGTTATTGCTTTGGAACCATAAACACCCAGATAAACCTTTTCAAAAGTTGCTTTTTTTCAGTATCTTTTTTTATTATTATTATTAAAAATTTCCACCTCTTCCCATTTTCCTCCCCCCCCCGCCCTTTCCAGTCCAAAGAGCAGTCAGGGTTCCTTGCCCTGTGGGAAGTCCAAGG
>LOEQ01000287.1:69025-104972 GCA_001685075.1 Bramus lutescens
CTCTCTCTCTCTCTCTCTCTCTCTCTCTCTCTGTCTCCCCTCTCTCTGTTTTCTCTGGATCCCACTTCTGATGAACAGGTTATGGTGATAAATATTTCCTCAGTTACTATTCAAGGACTTGAATATCACTTTTCTCTTCCCTGGGTCCTACTTCTCTAAGTGTTTAGTGATTGACTATTTGATGTTAGGAGTTCAAAAAGTATACCCTCGGATCTTGCTATCGCCTCCAATTCAAAAACACATTAAGTGAAGAGCCAGAAGCTTAAGCCTGGCCAGCACATGGGCTGCCTCACCTCCGGTCATTCATTCAAACTTCAGACAGCCAGCTTCCTCTTTCTGGATCTGTCCCCACTGTGTGCTCTTGGAGGTAGACTTGTCAACTTGAGAATTAACTTTTTTTGGCAAATCTTTGTTCCATAAATGGGAAACTATCCAGTAGGCTCATTTGGGGAACATTAGCAAGACCATTTAGCTCTCACACCAAATTAAGTTCTCTAATCATCTGCAAACAAAATAGCTCTAATTAATAGAGAAGTTTTACAAAACAAGGAGGAAGAAACATTCTACAGTTTGGAAACTATAAAATGAAAATGGCCTCCAAACCTCTCAGAGGGAAGATCAAGTTGGAAAGAGTTAATATATGGATAGAGAGATGTATATGAGGTTTCTTGGTAAATGACAGAAACTGCAGGAACAAGAGAGAAAATAGAAGGCCATAACTGGACAGTAGCTTTTGGTTCCTATGGAAGATAATATTTAGAAGTCAGCTAAACCAAATTCCCGGAAGCCTAAACCCATATCCCATTATTTTCAGAGTTCGGCAAAATACAGAGAGACAGGCAGACAACAAAACATGGAACTGGAGCTGGAATCTAAAATGGACCCACAGGTTCATGTGTTGAAGGCTTGGTTTACAGTTGGTTGGGACTTTCGATAGTGGGGCCGTCTGTCTAGTTCAGTAGGCATATGTGTGTGGATCTGTGTCTGTTAATGGCCAGTTCCTGATGTTTTCCCTGTTTCCGAGAAGCCATGAGGTGAGCAGACTTTCCACACACTATCCTCACCACAGTGCTTATTTCTCTCTTCAGACCCAAAGCAAGAGAGTCCGTCAAACCTGTAGCGAAACGTCTCCCTCTGAAGATGAGAATTGCCCTCTCACTTTTGAAACTGCTTCTTTTGGGCATTTGTTCCAGTGAAGGAAACCTGACAGACACAGGTAGAAAACCCCCTGAAGAATATTCACTGAAGCCTCAACAGTGCAGGCTCTCGGTCAGACCAGTAAGACTCAACTCCAGAGAATGAAATGGAAAATTTCAAATTTGGCATCTTTCCTATTTTAGATGTGTGTGTGTGTGTGTGTGTGTGTGTGTGTGTGTATGTGTGTTTTGCACATCATGTTCTGCCTTGATAATTCACACATAGTAGTTAAATATCTTAAGTTAACTAGATGTCAACTAATAAAAAGACAGGACAGTTCGATTGTTTGTCTACGATAACATGTTCATGTTCTTGAACATATTGATAAAATTTCTCAACAGTAGAGCATTTAAGCAATGAGGAATATTTGATCAATTCTTACAATAAAACTGAATGCAAACAGTGCTCAGAGGGTCTAACACTAGGTGCTAATCTATCAGATGTAGTTGAAGCGTGACCTACAACTATAGGATGCCTTTATTAATTTTTGACTAAAACAGAATTAATTCCAATGACAAATAAATATTTTCCTATTTTTGACACTTTTTGTCCCTGTCTTTGTCATTTTTCTTTATTTTCACTTACACAGACATATGGGAACTTACATGAGCATATGTACTCTGGATTTGTCCTTTTCCCTATATGGTACATATATGCATGATATACCTGCTTCTGTTTTTATCTTGTATTTTCACGCATATATGTACACATACACACACATTGCACAATGGTTAATATTAAGAAAATCCATAATTCATATTACTGATTTACTGATTAATGTATGCATCTAAGAACTGAGGTCAGGATTTCTAAGCAACAACAAAAAATACTATTTTCTTAGTCAACCCTATCTTCCATATAAAAAAGAAACAAAAAACTTGAATTTGATTATTACCTCAGGCATCATGTGGATTTAAAGCCACTCAACATCCTTAAAGATCAAACTTATTCTTAAATAACTGAAAGGAAATGTACCTCCACCAAAGGACCACCAAGAGTGTGCTGTAGTCCCTGGATGTGCTAAATGAATGTGATGGTTAGTTTTAAATGTCAGTGTGACACAGCCTTAAAAGAAACTCAGTGGGTGTTTATCTGTATAATAATGCCCTGTGGGCATGTGTGGGGGAGACTATCCTGACTATCACAATTTATATGGGAAGACCTAGCCTGAAAGTGGAGGTCTGGCATCATTCCCTGCCTTGCCTGAGAATAAAGAAAGCTACCTGGGCATTAAGCATGCACAGATTCATTCTCTCTCTGCTTTTGACAGTGGCTGTGATGTGACAACCAAGCTCTCACTGCTGTGACATCCCTGCTATGATGAACTGGCACCTTGATTGGGTCCTAGAGAAAACCCCTTCTCCCCTACCTTGCTTTTGTTTTTCCCATGGTATTTCATCACAGAAACAGAAAGTGAAAGTCGGAGGGTTTCCCTGCCATCTCCCAGCAATCCTTGGTTGTCCTATACTGATCATATATTCTAGACAAAGCAGAATTACAACAAAAAGATAAGTGATATTTATAAATGCAGTTGCTTTCTATTTAGAGATCAAACTATAAAGTTCATTTTTACTCTAATTTGACTTGGGAATGTGGCACTGTTATACATGAGAACATATGAATGTGAGGTTGAGGGAATATTCTTTTAAGTCAGTACTTCTCCCTTTGAAATCTACTCTTCCTGCTGGTATAACATACACATTGCATACACTCCCACGTGCTCCTCACCATCTCTGCTCTTGCCTTTCCTTGCTCCTTTGGTCCCTCTTGTTCCATCACACTGTGTCATTTACATTTCATATATGAAAGTATTTTATGTACCCATACATGATTTTATGTAAGTATAAAAATTCTAGGAGCCACAAGTGAGAGAAAATACTGATATATGTGGTTCTGAGGCTAACTTTGCTAATTTGATTATTATCTCTGTTTGCATATATTTTTAGTCCAATGACATATCTCCATTCTTCATTATGATCCCTGAGCTTTTGGAAAGTAGAGTATGGTATATAGGTTCTTTTTAGGACTGAGAATTCTGTAGTCTCTTAATTTTTGAATATTGGGAAGTTTTTGGTCTCTGAATTAACTATGATATACTGCAAATAGAAGCTCCACTGATAGAGTTGAGAGATGAATTAATCTATGAGTATAATGGTAAGTAGATAGACATTGGTTTAATACTATGTCCATTTAGTAGAATAATAGTAGTAAGTTTGCCCCTATAAATATTCCATGTAGCCACAGGGTTTGGCTCAATAATATTGGCAGTTATGGATTTTATTTTGTCAGGATGTAATTCTAATCATAAACTGGCTAGTTTACCCTCATGACATTTGTGCCATGCTACCTCTAAGCGAGCACAACCCTGCCACTACTGCTGGGTGCCAATAATCTGCACACCACTGCCAGGACTTTCAGAAGTGTGCTCCAATCCCATGTGAAATTACTGGGCTAAAGTCACAACCCTGCATCCACCACTGGTGCCACTGATTATAGTTGAGGAGATACTCCATTATGACATAAAGGGAGAATCAAAGTCAACATGGACTATCAAACTGACCCCTTAAGACATATCATCAGAAGAAAGCATCGTACTGGCAATATTACATTATCAATGCCATGTAAGCAAGTACCAAAGTAGGAGCAGTGGAAGAGTGGAGATGCAAGGTACTGTGACATCACATAGGAAAAGCAACATAATAGTGCATTTAACAACATCCCAGAAAAAGGGACATAGCATTAACAAGGTGTTCATAAGAAATGATTCTGAGAAGAATCAACGGCATTGAAGAGAATGCAGACATTTTAGTTAGATTGCAAAACCAATTTCTATTATTAAAGAGAAACTCAGCAAAGAGAGTGACATCATGAAGATGAAAAATACAAATGAATATTTGAATGGTCTAGACAAAATACATATTGAAAGCTTCCATCATAAACTAGACCAAGCCATAGATAGAATATCTGAGACCAGTCAGGTGTTTAAAATGCCTTAAACAAAATCACATTCTAATGCAGAAATTTTCTGAGACATCTGGAACATCATTTTAAAAATTAATACAACTCGAATGTTTCTGAATACAAAGAAAATGAGAAGAGCTAGAAAACCTACTCAGTGAAACAAATGAAAATTACCTTTAAGAGGGATGGACCTTTATGAGGGTCAAAGGGTCTCTGATGGAATAAGGGCTTCTCTTGACACCACATTAGAGTCCAGCTTATAAAAATACGCAGGATGAACAATTCTAAATACAGGAAGAGTCAAGCCCCACATCAAATTTAAGAACCTGCATTAGAATGGCAGCAGATCTTAATCAATAACCGTGGACATCAGGAAGCCATAAAATTATGCATTCACATTCCTAGAACAAAAATAGCATCCTAAAACAGAATTCTGTGTCTCGAAAGTTGGGCTTCAAAAACGAAGGATACTAAGCCCCCGAGATAAATAAAAGCTGGGGCAATTCGCCATTCTTACACTGGCAACTCAAGAAACACATAAAGGGATCTCACATCTGAAGCTAGAGGATGGCAAATGTGTGGGTATAGCTGCTCTGCTTCTAAGAGCAACTTGGAAAACCCAGCTTTAAGTAACTCTTACATACCTCAGAGACATGTCTACCATTGCTTCTGAGACATGTCTGTGTGAAAGCATGTGCTGTTCATACTCTGCACAAATTTGGAGGCACCCCTCCACTCGCACACAGTCTTCTTCCCTCTTCTCTTGTCCTGTGGTTTCCTGCATTACCTCAGGGAGTACCCCCTGGAGCAGCCAGAGGGGAAGCCGTGAAGGAATCTTGGAATCTAAGCTTTTCAGAGACCAGGTTTTCTGTCCCTTCTGCCCAGAGGAGGGACACAAACAGGGACACCCCTACAGCACAACTGTCAAGTCATCCCCTGAGATGCACGGAGAGTCAGCAACATCTGTTCCGCCCCTGCCCTTCTGCTAACATCTGCGAAGCACTTGCTTCCTTTGTTTCGGGTTTCTCTTCTCTAAAATGAAAATCACCATCCCTTCCTGGCTGTCTCCAGAGGCTCATGACTGCACCCAAATGTGAAAATGTTCATTAAAGAGTTTGGGAAAGTGGTAAGTGGTACAGAAGTAATGAGTCATGTCTGTAGACACTGAAGCTTGACTGGACCAACACCTATCCCAGGCTCATTCTCATTTTATCCTTTTCTCACCTCATCTGCAGAAACTAAGAGTGAAAGCGCTGGAAATTGGAGAGATGACTCACTGGTTAAGAGTACATATTGACCTTTCAGAGGACCTGAGTTTGATTCCCGGTACCAATGATGGACAGCTGACAACTGCCTATAATAAGATAAGAGCTATGTGGGGATCCAACGACTTTGACTTTAGGGGGATTAGCACTCACTTGTACAGTTACATACACACACACGTATTATATAAAATAATAAAATATTCAAATATTAATAAAACATATTCTAACATCCAATCAGATAGAAGAAGTAATTAAACATCTCTTATAAGAGCTGAAGGGCCAGAGATTTCTAAATCTTAGATGAGTTTGAGTTTAGAGTGTTATTATTTGCTCCATGTCTTTCCCCAATACAATTCAACCACAACTTCAAAGAAGAGCTAGCAACAGTACTTCTCAAATTGTTCCCTGAATTAGAAAAGGAAGGAAAACATCCAAATTCATTCAATGAAGCCTGTATTAACCTGATACTAAAACCAAAAGTGTGCAACAACAAAAAAGAAATAATAAGCCAGATTTTCTGATGGACGGAGTTGTAAAATTATTCTCAAAATACATGCAAATAAAATTCGAGAGCACATAAGAAGATCATTTACCATGATATGGTTGGCTTTATCCCAGAGATGCAGGGACAGCTCAACAAACATGAACCAAGAAATGTACTTCACCACACTGAAAAAATTCAGGGGTAGAAGTGACATGATAATTTTATTAGATGCACAAAAGGCCTCTGACAAATTACAACATCCATTCATGATATAAGCTCTGGAGAATCTAAGGATATAGGGACATAGCTCAACATACTATAGATAAGATAAAGATCCCACAACAGTCACAATATTAGACAGAGAAAAACTCAGTGTTTTCACTCAAAGGTCTAGATCTCATTCAGTGTTATCTCCCAGTGCACTTACAATACTTGGTGAGACATTCATTACTGCTTATTATTGGAAAATAGATTTTCCTTGGTGGCAATTTTAAATTGTGTTAACTATGTTCGCCTGCTCTTGAGCTGCAGATACCTCTAGAGCCACATGCCAGTAGCTATATATATATATCAGTAGAGGCACATACCAATAATATGAACATATCTAACAGCAGTTGCTGCCTAGCAAACCTTCCTTAAGGTCGCAGGGTCAAAATCAAACACTGCCGTTCACAGTTTTGCGGCAGGCAGTTCATACAAGACCCAGTTCTCCAGTTCTGTTTTCTGTCCACAGTCATCTGTAGTCTTTGGTGAAGTCAGCTTTGCTGATCTTCATGGAAATGTCTCTAAGTTTTGCAAATGAGACTACGACACATGGGTGATCCAGTCTCTTATACACCTGAGGTCTGATATGAACTTGCCACAGACAAAGGCAGAATTCCCAAGACAACAAGCAGAAGCTTCCCAGACTTCGTGAGGCTAAGCTTGAAAACTGTCTTGTTGGTTTCTGATAAATTACTTTGCTCCAAGCACATCAAATTCAAGACGTAGGGAAGTGGACAGGATGAACTAGAATGAGATCAGAGGGTTGTGGACAGAGGAGTGTGACAACTGGATTATTTGCTACAACATATGTCAAGCCATTGTGAGATCATACATGTTTCTAAATCTTAGATGAGTTTGAGCTTAGAGTGTCATTATTTGCTCCAAGTCTTTCCTCAATACAATTTAAACAATGCCTCTTAAAGTTAAGGGATCATTTCTCCAATCAATTTAAATATTAATTTCAGTGAAAAGTTTGTCATTACTGCAATTGATATTTCAAAAGCTAACCATTCCATCTTCTTTCTGAAGTCACTATTTTAAGTTCAAGTATAGTCTCCATTAAAAGCAAAGGACTATTTTAAGTCATTTTCTACAGTTGAACAAGTTCCTAATATACAATTTACCAAAGAGAGAAGTTCTACCAATATACAGTTTACCAAAGAGAGAAGTTCTAGAAAAAATCCTAAAGACAGAGTAAGGCAACTTATTACCTCTGTGGGGCTATGGTTTTATACTGTAAGATGGAACCTATCAGGTTCTCAGGCTAAAGAAGCTAAATTCCTATACTTTTATAAGTATGTAATACACACACACACACATATATATATATAACCATATATACTATATTTGAAAACAATAGTCTTCTAATGTAATCCCATGAAATAAAACTACCACAAATGGGAAAAATATATTCACTACACGAAACATCAAAATAAAATAAAAATAAAATTTTAGTATCCCAGAGCCCGTCTACTTCTTCCTTCCCCCAAAGTATCACTGTTAATTGCTCACTATTCTCCAAACCATTTCTTTTGGAGTTGTGTTAAAATAATATAGAACAATAGGACGCTTTACAAAGTCTGCTGTGCTGCAGAGAAATCAAACGCAACCTCTCCTGCAGTTCAGGTTGAGGGTTAGATGCTATATCTGTGGAAACATGGTGCAAAGGGGAGCATTTCCCATTTTCTTCAAAATACAACCTAGCATGGCACAGAACAAATGCATGCATGCTCTTAAAATCTTATCCGCTTTTCAACAAATACTCTGACTTCTTGACTCTGTCAGAAGCTGACCTGACATTTTTTTTTCCTGCATTCAATAACAGGGGCATGGAGGCTGAAGGCTACCTCTGCATTAGCTGAGATATACAGGGTACTCTTCAGTCGCCGCCACCTGAAGGGTACACTAACAAACCAATAGCTTTTCTACTGTGAATACAATTTCACTCATTTTATAGGCTGAAATGAGAAGACCTTCTTAAGAACGAAAACTGTCCAAGCCAGAGCTCAGGGAACTTATATTGCTGTTTATAAAGACTTGTAGAATTATTTAGGGAAATATACATCAGTGAGAAATTGATGAGTCACTTGGGAAATTTTCTAAAATGTTATAATTTCTCCATTCACCCAAGAGGGCGCTCATTATGCAAATGTCTGTTAAAGGTCTCCTATGTACCAATCAGGAAGATGTGGAGGAAGATAAATTTGGCCTAGTTTATGCCGCTAGGGAACTTTCAGTCAAGCCGGGGTAGGAATGAAGTGAAATATATTTACATAATTAACTACAACCACACTCCTAAAAGAAATGCACTACAAGGGAGAATTAAATATATGGCGTGCTTAGGTACAGGCATCATGCTGTGCTGTTAATGAGAAAGTTTCAGATTCCTGGAACTGAAGCATATAGCTAAGTTCATTCCGAAATTTCTAGACATTAGATAAGGAGTTTGAGAAGCTCTGGGATCTCTCACCAATGAGGTGAGGTAACTCTGCTCTTGGATTTTTTTCTCCTAAGGCCACACTAAACCAGTATAAGCTCTATTATTCATTGCATTTTAAGTGAATGTCAAGAATAGTAATGCAACTTTTATAAGAATAATGATGACTAATATTTATTAGTCTCTGTGATAATGAAGCACTGTACTAAGTATACTTATTTAATTTTCAAAAATAGCCCTTTGATATACTTATTAATATTTATGAACACAGTCACATGTCTTAGAAAAGGCAAAAGGAGATATAGGGTGATTAAACGACCAGAAATTGCTCAAGAACCAACACAGTTATGGGGAAAGGATTCTACACACTTCTCTTCCAGAAATTCTACTCCCATCCCAGCCAGTGTTCTTTATTTTGCCCCCCCAGCCATGGCTCTCCCCTTTAGGCCAGGTGCTCTTCTTCTTGTCTCCATTTCTCATATTTGATAAGTACATATTCCTATACTAGTCAAGCTTTCTTAAAGTATTGACAAGGGTCTGGTTTTAAATTGTAGATGTAATTAAATACAATTTCCTGCTGTCTCATTCCATCTTCTCATTTATTTATTTATTTATTTGGTGAATGGTGGGCATATATAATCTTTATTTCTCACATTTTGAAGCTGACAAAAGATAATCCAGAAGATGCACAGCTAATCAGAATGATCATGCCAGCTCCATTTTTATTGTATATATAGACTTTGAACATTCTAAGTCTTTTCTTAAGTATTTTTATGTCCACAAAATGTTTCAGAATTAACAATTTCTTATTATATCCACCAAAATGCAGTACCATGTAATTAGAAAATTCCTAACATCCTACCAGTTCTAACATATTTTAGTGTCTGTGACCTTAAAGTTTCCATTTCCATTTTGCCACTGAGGAATACATCCCTTTCTGGAGTTTGTTCATCACAGTTTGCTTTGCATGTATTAGGAGCATACAGGGGCCAAGGCCATGACCCTTCTCAATTTCATCCCTTCTGTTCTCTCTCCCAGATGCTGGTATGAGATTGGTTTAGGATAGATGCTCTATAAGCTACGTTGAAGTGAGTTGTTTAGATTGAATCCTTGTGAGCTTGGGTACCTATGAATGAAATGCACAAAGTAGGATGCTCTTATGCAGACAGAGATGATAACCAACACAATAAATTGTTAGACAACAGCGTCTTCTTCTACTGTCTCTCTTGCTTTGTTGACTTTAATAGTACAGAGTACACTGTGTGCATTACATTATTATCTGTCTTTTGCACTGCCTATAATCTGTGAGAAAGGAGCAGATTAACATTGAAAGTGTTTACATAAAACAAGTCAAAAGATGCTCATGGCCTGACTTGGACATTAGACTGTGTTCTCTTCAGCTATTCTACAATTACACAATATATAGTCATGTATCCAACTGTATTCGTATTATAATTTTCACTAATAGTATTCATGAGCAATACCACCAAATGTCTGCATTTAAGTTTCTATGTGTGATACCCACAGGGTCCCAATGTCATGTCTATGCACAAGTATCTGTACATACGTCCTATGACATTTTGTTGGACTTTGCAACAATATTGTAAATGTTTTACGACTGGCCGGAAATCATGTAGCACCGTACTTAAAAGTCTGTAGAGAAAACAACACAATATCTAGAAGACAGCAGTTTTTAAGTAGTCTGAGGTAGACTGGCTAATAAGGGCTTCTTGTATTCTAACTTTATTCACATCTGCAGGTCTATTTCTTGAGATATCCTCACATGAACCTCGTATTTCAAATGAACGGCAATATTGACTGCCAATTCTCCCACCTGCAAGTCTTGGAATATGCTGCCTGAAATAGCTATTTGCACCTGTCAAAGGCTTCAAATTCCTCAGACCTATTCAGTTGATATTTCCTAAAAGCCATAGTAGCAAGCATTAATTGGTCTTTGCCATGGCATCCTTGAATTTCTCACGATATGATTGTAATAACCATAATAATGATAATAAGAATCTTGAGCATGTTAAATCTATTTTCTCTTTGAATATTTACAATAACATTTTAAAGGAATACATTACAATTTTTTCATTTACATTTCAGACACTAAAGCTGAGAAGCCAAAAATAGTTTTCCAAAGACAGAGCTGGGTTCTAAGCCTAGGTCATCTGCCTCTATAGACTAAATTGTTATCCACAGCTGTGTTGTCCAGTATCTTTCATGTGACTATTGCTATGTCCTTTACCCCTGATACTAGACTCTGTAATGCTTTGGAAGACTCATTTATTTACTCTACTTAATATAAAGTAATTTGTTCTTAATTCACATGTAAGTAATGTGTGCTGTCATACTGAATTTTAAGAGGTTCTTGCTTCTACAAGTTTGTAAGAGAAAAATATGAACAATAAAAAATGTATATTCTTTCAAACAGTGGTTATCAACCTTCCTAATGTTACATCCCTTTAATACAGTTCCTTGTGCCATGGTGACTCCCAACCACAAAATTATTTCTGTTGCTACTTTATAACTGTAATTTTTCTACTGTTATGGATCATAAAGTAAGGATCTGTGTTTTTGATGGCCTTAGGTGACCCCTGTGAAAGGGTTGTTTTACACCCCAAAGAGGTTGGACCCCACATATTGAGAACCACTTGATGAGATGATCTGACCTGAGCATCTTTCCTATGACTGGAAGATCATGAAATTATTCTTTATACACATCATGGCTTTATGTGGCCTGTGAGTTAATGCAACTACCACACATCAGTTGCAATAAACAGATGCTTAATGAATTTTAACATGAGGAGTTATTTTCAGTTTTAACAGCTATCTCCACAAAACCTGTTTTTTGAACCATTTGGTGTCCTCTAACTTCAGAGATTACTGTTCACTCCACTTTCCTTAGTAATACATTCTGTGAATGATTATTTTGTGGTTAATTTATTGAAATCTATTCAGTTATTCAGCATCTCCTTATTAGTATCTGCTAATATTAAACATTGATTGAAAATCAGCAGAATGTACTACATGCATCTCAGTATACACATCATTTAAGGGCAATGAATGTAGAAGTGAATACCTCCACAATTATAACCAGGATACGTAAAAGGAGAAGAGAAGCAGAGTTAGTACAATCTATGGCATAGAGGTATTTTCAGAGAGACCCTGAGTAGTATTTTACAAGATTACACTTTCCACAATGGGCAGCTTCTAACACACACACACACACACACACACACACACACACGCACACACACACACACACACACATTCAAGAGGGCAGAAGAGCAAAATGGTGTATGAGTATAGAGAACAGAAAATGTTTTGGTATGGCTAAAGTATATGTCATTTATAAATTAGAATACTCAGAATTGAAAGAGCCGAAGACCTTTTCTCACTGATTTCTTTCTGATACAGTCTAATTTTCAATTTACTCAAATTATACTCTAGGCTGTAGCCTGTATTTATGTATTTGGAAACACTGACTTATCATCTCATATTCTTGTAAGAGTGTGTCTGAGGTCATCTAGTCATGTTTCCAAGCCAGAAATTAAATCATTTGGAACTTTGAGGTATACATTTTTCTCTGTTGCCCTCCCTTTCTCTCGCCTCTCCTTCAACCCTCTCCCATGGTCCCCATGCTCCCAGTTTACTCAGATCTTGCCTTTTTCTACTTCCCATGCAGATTAGATCCATGTATGTCTCTATTAGGACCCTCATTGTTGTCTAGGTTCTCTGGGATTGTGAATTGTAGGCTGGTTTACCTTGCTTTATGTCTAAAAGCCACTTCTGAGTGAGTACATATGATATTGGTCTTTCTGGGTCTGGGTTTCCTCACTCAATATGATGTTTTCTAGATCAATCCATCTGCAAATTTCAATTTGCCCTTATTTTTTTCTGCGGTGTAGTACTCCATTGTGTAAATGTACCACATTTTCCTTATCCATTCTTCTGCTGAGGGGCATTTAGGTTGTTTCCACATTCTGGCTATGACAAACAATGCTGCTATAAACAAAGTTGAGCACATGTCCTTGTGGTATGATTGAGAATCATTTGGGTATATACCCAAAAGTGGTATTACAGGGTCTTGAGGAAGGTTCTTTCCTAATTTTCTGAGAAATCACCATACTGATATCCAAAAGGGCTGTACCAGCTTTCACTCCCACCAGCAATGCAGGAGTGTTCCCTTTAGCCCACAACCTCTCCAGCAAAAGTTGTCATCACTGGTTTTGATCTTGGCCATTCTTACAGGTGTAAGATGGAATCTCAGAATTGTTTTGATTTGCATTTTTTTGGTGGCTAAGGATGTTGAGCATTTCCTTAAGTGTCTTTCAGTCATTTTAGATTNGCCATTCTTACAGGTGTAAGATGGAATCTCAGAATTGTTTTGATTTGCATTTTTTTGGTGGCTAAGGATGTTGAGCATTTCCTTAAGTGTCTTTCAGTCATTTTAGATTCCTCTATTGGTAGTTCTCTGTTTAGGTTTGTACCCCATTTTTTGATTCAATTATGTGTTCTTTTGATTACCAATTTCTTGAGTTCTTTGTATAATTTGGAGATCGGTCCTCTGTCTGATGTGGGGTTAGTGAAGATCTTTTCCCATTATGTAGGTTGTCATTTTGTCTTGTTGACCATGTTCTTTGCTTTATGGAGGTTTTTCCATTTCAGGAGATTCCATTTGTTAGTTGTTTTTCTCAGTTGTCTGTGCTACTGGGGTTATATTTAGGAAGTGGTCTTCTGTGTCAATGCGCTCAAGTATACTTCCCACTTTCTGGTCTATCATTTGAAACTTTATATAACTCAGATTTTACTTTAGTGTGTTTGCAGTTGAAAATATGTATTCAAAGAAATTCATTATATAACACACTTAATGAACAATGCCCTTTACTATTTAATGGTAAAGACTATTTCTTTGAAGAGGTAATCACTTACCTCTTTGGACAATCCCAGCTTGACATATTCCTTACCTGCAGAGATCACCAAGATATTTTTGAAGATATTTGAGAGTCAAGACATTGATTTCTGTTTGTTCATGTTGCTTCTTAATTTCACTCTTATTTATAATTAGATTGCTTACAATCTTGATAAAACATCTTTCAGAATATTTATAGCAGCGTGTATATCACAAAAATGAACATCTTAGCCGACACCCAAACTTCACGGGAAATATCATTATTTGCATATTTACAGATGATAGTAAATACATATATATGTTCATACTATATATGTATCAGTACTCATTGCAAAGTTTTATATTAGACAGGTTTACTTACTACAATCTAAATACAGTTTTAAATTATTTTGTATAATTTTACCTATTTTAGGAAATCTTAATTTTACTTAATGAACATTTGACAAAAATATTAGTAAGTAGACTTTCCTTTATCAATTATGAGTTAATGGCTTAAAGCAATGTTTCTCAGTCTGTAGGTTGTATTCCCTTTGGGAGTTGAAAAATCCTTTTACAAGGTTGTCTAAGAGCAACAGAAAACACAGATAGTTTTGATTCATAAGAGTAGCAAGATTACAGTTATGAAGTAGCAATGAAGATAATTTTGTGGTTGGGAGTCATCACAACACGAGAAACTGTATTAAACAGGTCGCAGTGTTAGGAAGGTGGAGGACCATTGATCTAGTCCAATCATCGAGCTAATACATCATTTTTGTCACATTTTCTAAACAACGAGTAATTTGCAACACCAGCACTTTGTAAAAGGGGAGCTCTATTGGATCCTCGTGTGCACCCGAAAAAAAGAAGCAAGATGAAGAAATAAAGATTTGTCAAGTCAGATTTTAGCAAATGTGCTACAACTCCCATTCTGGTCTATATTCATTGCAAGCAAAGCAAAGCAAAGGAGCTGAGGTTAGGGGCTGAGTGAAGTTTCCTTAGCGATATATAAAAACACCAGTTTATCCCCTGAGTTACACTCCCCGTTCTTTCACGACTTTATTTTTAGAAGCAATTTGTCTCTGAATCAGGCTCTGAATTGTCCATTTATTTCCTGTTTGTTATGTTGGCTCCCAGGAATCCACGCCTCCCCTCCTGCAGCCTCAGTAGGAGGTCCTCATGCTGAGTGGTCTCTGGATAACTGTTCCAAGGTTGAAGGACTGCTTGGGCCTAAGTGCTAATCCACACGCAGCAGATACTCCAACGCGTTCTCGTATACAAGGAACTCGTATACAACTAGATGTAGTTGATGGAGGCTAGACCAATAAAGATCCTACTAAGAATATGACTTACCCCAAATCCTTAGGTCGGATATTTTAAATTTTTCTTTTTATAAGGAAATGTGTAAGAACACTAAAAATTAACACCAAACTCTTATATAAGCATTTGAATAGTTGGTTAAAATTTATAGAAAATGTTTCCAATGTCCCATTATTTGCCCTTTAATCATATTTAAAATATAAATACTAGAGCTGATAAATGGCTAACAATTCAGTTAAGATGTCATTATATTGTCATATGCTGAGTGAATATAAAATTGTGGGTGCATATACTTTATTAATATAACTATCAGTTTATCTCAGAAAGAGTCTTTGTATACATATGCCTAATAAAATAAATTAAATATAAATGAGCCTTACTAACAAATAAGAAAAGTGCCTAATAGGGATTTCAGTTAGCACAGAAAATTTTTAATCCACCCTTTTAAACAGTCTATGCTTTATCCATGGTTGGTTCTTAAGTGTCCCTCAATGGGCCATATGATAAAGGCTTCATCCCCAGCTTCAGGCAGTTGCAAGGCAATGGGAGCTTTCAGAAGTCAGAGTTAAGGAGGAGTCACTTAGGTATTAATTGGAATTGTGGATCCTCAGCTCTTATGCCCATTTCTTGGCGGTCTTTTGTCCTGAGCCCTGGCCATAGTGTGCTGACAGCCCATTGTCCAAAACAAAGGGGACTGGACCTTTTAAGGAGAATGAGACCCAAGTCCCCTTTCTTCTTAAATGTCGATTTGGATAATGATAGAAAGCTATTTATCACATGGTTAAAGGGAGACTTTTATTTCCTTTATTAAAATATTCAGTAGTACTAATGGAAAATATGAGGTCTTAAACACTAAATGCTGAAAGCCACTACTGAAATACAGCCCAAATAAAGCCAGTGCTATTTGAATTGTGTAAAACTTGACACTATCTATTCAAATACTCCTCACATGCAAATATTTTATGAGTTTATTATTTACTTTTAATTGTTATTGTTTTCATGTATCCCAATCCACTTTCAAAAAAAAAAATCAGAATCATCAGCCCTTAGGAAATGGCAGGATTAGTCTCTACAGGGTTTTTCATAAAATATGCAAATCATACTGACACTACCTAATTTATATAATTTAAAGGTATTTTAATTTATGAGTGTGTTCTAGGCACCAGATGCTTATGAATATAATTAAGGGTAATAAATACCTCCATTAGTCTTAATCTTATTGTGAGAAGCCTAAGAGAAGAGTCACTGTCGTATCTGCATGTCCTCTGAGAGCACAGGGGCCTCTTCTCTACCCCTGCTCCTGCTTCTGCATCCTATCACATGTCCAGGGAAAGCAAGTGTTTTGTCTGTCACCTGAAAGTTAAACCTTACCAGCTCTCTGCTTCACTTCCTGCAGCAGCCTGAGAAAAGAAAAAAACAGACAGGGGAAGGGCTGCGCCCGCCCGTTAAGACGTTCACACATGCCTAGGCCGAGATGTTCTGCAAATCAACAGGAGCCGCAGAGAGATGCAGAACCTTTATCCACTTCCCCCAAACACCTCGCTAAAAATGTCCAGAGTCTGCTCCAGCCACTCACTGGAGCCTGTAACTTGAGGATTAGATCTGGAGAGCCACAGAGAATGTTTTGCTTCAGCTAAAAATCTTGTGGCTGGAATGCATAGCCGTGTTTATTTATACCTTGCCCGTGAACATTTTGAGAGCTGTAGATTCAGCCATGACATATGGTCTACTGAGGCCTAAAAATCTATTTTTTTTTAACAAAGATGTTCCTGTTCCTTGGCTTCTTTTTTTCCCCTCACCATTCATGTTACTAGAAGCTGCTGTGATAACTCTATTTTTATAGGACCTTAAAAATAAAATCCTGATAAAATACTACACTGTTTAGAAGTTCCCATAATAACATAATCTGTCTACTACTTGTAGAAATATGACTCAAATAAAACCATGCATGGCTTGGTGTATACCCACCCTTCTCCATATCAAATAAATATGCATGGAGTGCTCTATCACTAGCCATTCTCCAAGCCAAATATCTGAGTGCTCGACTTGCTTGGCGGAGTTCGAAACGTCCACGGCCTGCTCTACTTCATGTTGGTAAGTAAATCACAGGAGCAGTAATTCTGAGAGAGTCATTCCACCGAGGTCTGGGATTAACAGAGGGTCAGGCCTGCACTGCCATTACCTGGTGGATCTTCCTCTCAGGGACAGCAATCCTGACAGATGTTGAATCCCACAGGCTCTTTATATTGTAGTTCAATCGTAGGAAGGGAGTGTCAACTTTTCAAGCACAAGTTTTCAATGAAATGGGAGAAAGTACTGGAATTTAGTGTGAGGAGAAACAGGCTCTTTTTCGTGAGGTCATTTCCAAAAAATTCATCGTGCAAGTGTGGTCATATTGTAGCTTCCAGAAACTTCTTTATGTTTTATGGGTACAGAATCACCACACACCTTTTAATACTCTGTTCGACAAATTTAGTGCAGTTATAAAAAGCAGTAAGTCATCCTGAAATTAAGGAAAAAAATCAAACTGAATTAGAGAAGGACCTAACTCTATGTTGAAATGTTATAGTTACCTTAAGCATGCCTTGTTTCCCTTTTCTTCTGCCAATATGGTGTTTTGTCTGTTGTTTTATTTTAGATTGGTTATTATCCGGTTCCTTATTTTATATTAAAGATAACTTTTTAATTTGAATTTATTTTTTTAAATTTAGTTTTACTTTCCATCCACAGTTCTCCCCCACACCCCTCCCCCAGCCCCTGCCCTGCCTCCTGTGGATTGTAGTCTGGTTATCCTTTGTTTTACAACTAATTGTCCACTTATGAGTGAGTACATACCATGTTCATCTTTCTAAGTCTGGGTTACCTCCCTCAGGATGTTTTTTCTAGTTCCATCCATTTGCCTGCAAATTTCATGATATGGTTTTTCAGAGTTAACTAGCACTCCATTGTGCAAATGTACCACATTTTCTTTATCCATTCTTCAAGTGAGGGGTATCTAGGTTGTTTCCAGGTTCTGGGTATTGTGAATAATGCTGCTATGAACATTGTTGAGCAAGGGTCCTTGTGGTAGGATTGAGTATTCTCAGGGTATATGCCTAGGAGTGGTAGTGCTGTGTCTTGAGGTAGATTGATTCCGAAATTTCTTAGAAACCACCATACTGATTTCCAACGTGGTTGTACAAGTTTGCACTTCCACCAGCAGTGGAGGAGTGATGCTTGCCTTCTTTGTCAAAAATCAGGTGTTTGTATGTGTGTGGATTAATGTCAGGGTCTTCAATTTGATTCCATTGGTCTGTTTTTATTCCAATACCAAGCTGCTTTTATTATTATAACTCAATAGTATAGCTTGAAGTCAGGGATGATGATACTTTCAGACGTTCCTTTATTGTACAGGGTTGTTTTAGCTTTTCCGGGTTTTTTGTTTTTCCATATGATGTTGACTATCGTTCTTTCAGGAGCTCTGCAGAATTGTGTTGGGATTTTGATGGGGATTGCATTGAACTTGTAGATTGCATTTGGTAAGATTGTCATTTTTCTTATATTGATCCTACCTATCCAAGAGCATGGGAGAGCTTTCCATTTTCTGATACCTTTTTCAATTTCTTTCGGCAGAGACTTAAAGTTTTTGTCATACAGGCCTTTCACTTGTTTGGGGTAGAGTTACCCCAAGATATTTTGTATTTGTGGCTATTGTAAAAGGTGATGATTCCATATTTCTTTCTTGATCCATTTATCACTTGTATGTAGGAGGGCTACTAACTTTTTAAAGTTAATCTTGTATCCTACCACATTATTGACAGTTATCATCTATAGGAGTTCCCAGGTAGAGTTTTTGGGGTCACTTATGTATGCTATTATATCATCTGTGAATAGCGATAGTTTTATTTCTTCCTTTCTAGTTTGTATCACCTTGATCTTCTTTTGTTGTCTTATGGCTCTATCTAGAACTTCAAGTACTGTATTAAACAGATATGGAGAGAGTGGACAGCCTTGTCTTGTTCCTGATTTTAATGAAATTGCTTTAGATTTCTCTCCATTTAATTTGATGTTGGCTGTCGGCTTGCTGTAAATCTTTTATTATGCTTAAATATGTTCCTTGTATTCTTCATCTTTCCAAGACCTTTATCAGGAAGGGATTCTGAATTTTGTAGAAGGCTTTATCAACATCTAATGAGATGACCATTTTTTTTCAGTTTCTTTATATGGCAGATTACACTGACAGATTTTCTTATGTTGTACCATCCCTGTATCTCTGGGATGAATCGTGGTGGATGTTTACTTAATGCGTTCTTGGATTCAGTTTGCCTATTTTTTTGAGTATTTTTGCATCAATGTTCATAAGAGAGATTGCTCTATAGTTCTCTTTCTTCGTTGCATCTTTGTGTGGTTTGGGAACCAGGGTACCTGTAGCTTTGTAAACTGAGTTTGGCAATGTTCCTTTTGTTTCTATTATGTAGAATAATTTGAGGAGTATTGGAGTTAGTTCATCTTTGATATTCATGTAGAATTCTACATTGAAGTCATCTGATCCTGGGCTTTTTTTTCAGGGGTTGTGGGGGAAGACTTTTATGACTGCTTCTATTTCCTTAGGGGTTATAGGTCTATTTACGTTTTCAGAAGACTAACATGCTATTTGGTGACTAAATGTTAAGTTCACAGCCCAATGTGTTTAACAAGAGCCTCAAAATAACTCGTCTGTGTTGCGCAGTTCTCACAAATTACTCAACTTGTCCTACATCATTGCTCCTTTCTCTTAAGGTGGGGAGGATTTGTCATGGCTCACAGTTCTAGCTGACGCAGTACACCAGTGGCAGGGAAAGCATGGCGCCAAGGAGTAGTCGTTAGCTAGTCACATTTAATATGCAATCGAGAAATAGAAATCCACGCTCAGTTTCTTTTGTCCTTTCTAACTAGTTGGTGCTGCTCATGTTTAGGGTGGGTGTCTTTAATTAGTCTAGAACATTTAACTAGCCCAGTCTAGAAACTCCCTCACAGGTTCACCCCAGGTTGGTCTCTCAAGCATTTCTAAATCGTCTCTGGTTGACAATCAATATTAACTAACACAGGCAAGAAGTATTATATGCAGAAATAATGAGAATAAATCAGTGATTGAAATAAAACAATTCTAGATATTGAAGGTATATAGTAGTTTAATGTTTTTAGATACCTCTTCTAAGTTTCTTGTGCTCTACTTTTGTTTTCTTGGTTTTTTGTAATTCACAACATTTTAATATTTTTGATAATTTCATACACAAGTGTGACATTTACATTACTTCTACTCTCTGTGTCTGGTGCTGACCACATTGGATTGGACCACCTGTTGGGATGGGGAGTTCCCTGGACAAGACTGACTCTCTCAGCAGCCATTAATGGTTTGTAGCTCTTCAGGTAGAGGTGGACATTGATAAGATCACCCCATCCACCTGGCGTGACCACTGATACCCTTTTCCCAGGTCCTGTGTACTCAACCATGTTGGTCAGATTTCTTGAGTGTATCTTCCCCATCATACACTGATGGCATCATCTCACAGAAGACATCCTAGTCCTCTGGCTTTTACATTATATGCATTATCATATAAATGTAATGTGTGCTTCCTTATGAGTTGTTCAAACATACATACGGTTATTTCTCTCTCCTCTCCCTTCTCCTCTGTACTGCCCTCCTCTCCCCTTAGTTTGGTTACTTTCAATATGTTTCAACATTCTCTGTTCTATCTTCCTTGGACTTCAAAATGCTTTGGATTTTAGGATCCTGAAAAATGAAACCAAATTTCTCTGGCTTTCTCTTTCATTAGTGAAAGGACAGGATGGTGAGGAAGGAGAATATCTGTGTTTCAACACTACTTCAGGAACCAGTATGAGAAACAAAACCTTGGGAAGAACTGTAATATCACAGTGAGTATCATTACTCATTATTTACATCCATGTCTGTAAATGATACAAGTTAAATAAGAATACTATCACTTTCCTTACCAAATTATAAGATTAAAATAGTTAATATTTTTGAAAATATCTGGAAAATTAAATATATTACTATTCTTAAAGTCCATATTTTGAAGTATGAATTGAAATTCCGTGTAATTTCCGTATCTCCTCAGTTATCTTCTTATTCATAGAACAGTATTTATTTTAATTCTTATTTACATGTCAACTGCTATACTAGCATGTTAAGGGTAAATCAATTAAACACAAAATGGCTTGTAATATTGAAAAGCATGTAATCTATGCCTCTTGATTAGTGGTTCAAACCTGTGGGTCACAACCCTTTTGGAGGTTGAATGACCCTTTCATAGAAGTCGCCTAAGACTATCAGCAAACACAGATATTTATATTATGATTCGTACCAACAGCAAAACTGCAGTTAAGACAGTAATGTGTGGCATACTTACTGTTCCAAACCTTTAGACCTCATGTTCTACTATAACCATGAGGTGACATTTCAACAATTATTTTCTCACAGAGTATCCAGCAAATCAGCAGTATAAACAAAGCCGATCACAATCCCAGAGACATTCTAATCGCACTAGCTCTTGTCTTCTTTATGAAGCCAGATTCACCTCAGTTTGAACAACAAGCCTAAAATTCTAATTTATGCATCATTATTCGAGGAAACCCAAGTCTATCACTTCTCTCCCAGGATTGCTCCGGGTAAACTATTAGCCTCCCAGCCATTTCATGAGTGCTTTAGTTTCAGGCTGATGGCTTCAACTCCCACTTTCAACCTCACTCCCAAACCATTTCCTCTGTGTTTGAGACCATCTTGTAAAATCACTTAACCATGCAGGACATAGTCATCCCCCGGTTCTGTGCCTGTGCAGTCAACCATGCTTGTAAACACTGGGAAGCTTCACATTTGTTTCTGTTGAATAGAGTCGAAAGTTAATCAAGATGAAGTCTGGCATCTGACTACTAACCTGAAATTGCTTACCTCAGTGGTATCCCATTTCTGCTGCTTCCTAGGAGGATGTTTACAACTCTCCTTGATATTCATGGCTTACCTCGCTCCCTGTTGGTCTTACAGTATATTATAGATTTTGGAAGAAAACAGTCTCCGAGAGGAGGAAAATTGATGCAGGTAGGAGGCAGTTAAGTGAGAGTGGAATCACCAGAATGAATTATGTTCACGAAGGAAATTGTCAAATAATTAACTTTTAAGAAATACAAAGTTTCATTTATAAAGGAGTTCAAAGAATCTGACACACAACATGGGTTGAGATGGATGTGTTAATGAAGTTGATTGTGATTGATACCACAAAATGTATACCAAGTCATTATATCTTATACTTTGAGCATTTATAATGCTTACTTGCCAATTAGTTATCTTAAAATAAAAAACAACAAAAACTAAGTCTCTATCAAAAAACAATGGCCCCATCCTATTTTCTAACATGAAAGGCCTAGATCCAAAAATTGAACACTAATTCTAATTCTGGTTCTTTGCCACCTGATGAATATTATATTACGTTCATGAATACCCATCAAATATGGTTTACTGTCATGTTTTTGAATATAAAAGCTTTGATAGTGTGAAAGAAAAAGATGATGCTAAAAGAATATTAAAGCAAGATGACAGGAAAGGACTATAGAATACCATTTTGAAGTACTATAGGTATTGGCAACCATGAATTCATAGCAGTTGTATATTCAGAAACTGTGGTGCAGGAGTTGGGCTTGCCTCACAGCTATTAAGGCAGGGGGACCCCTTTGGATACAACCATATGGAGCTGATGAATTGTCAACCAACAGATTCTGGGATAGGCAGAGGCACAATGCTCAGCAGTTGTGTATTCGTAGGTGAGCTCATTAAACTGCTGGTTAAATCCAAACTCAGGATCCCACAGATGGCCCCACTGAACCCCATTTATACTAAATAAAAACACAGTTTGTCAGAAATACTACTGTATTTAACTTAATGAAACTGATCACTGTGGGAATGGAAAGATGGCTCAGCAGTTAGGAGCATTTGCTGTTTTGAAGAGGGCCAAAGGTTGGTTCTCAGCAGCAAGGTCAGACAGCTTGTAACTCCCTATAACTATAGCTCAGGGCATCTGATGCTGTCTTCTGAACTCGGAGGATATGTGCATTTATGTGTGCATAAACACAAAGGGGCACATGAAATAAGTATAAGTAAAGCTTTTCATAAGGAAATACCTGGCGATTTAACTCCTTTTCAGTCTTCATGGGACATTGATGTGAGCATTGGAGATTGGATTCATTATTTTCTAATTCTTCATTAGCTTTTAATTCTTGCATTTAATGAGTACTTACTAATGCAGTGTCACTCCTTTCTTTCTAACCCACATCCCATTGTCTGTATTTAACTCTGCTCTGTTCTCTGGGTCTATAATCTCCCCTTCAGTGTGTGTGCTCACTAGCGTCATGAAGACAACCTCACTTTTCCTAATAAGTAAAGCTTTCTTTTTGTTCTCTCGGTTTCCCAGCTCACCACAAATTATTAGTCAGAACTAGTTGCTCCTGTTCCCTGAATACACTTCTACTCTTTCTTTTTCAAATGTTGGAATCTTACCCATCCCTCAAAATGAGCCCAAATGTCACCACCTATATGGTGCCTCCTCTTTATCCCTTAAGCAGAAATAGTTATTGCTCCCACAATATACCATTAATTTTGGTACACCCTAAGACATTTATTGTTGGTGTTTTTTTCACTAGACTGTATGCTCTTTAAAGAAAAGTTTGTCCTTAACACAAAAGTCACACTGCCTTGTGCAGAATCAGTGTTCCTTCTACCATACATTTACTGAATGGGAACTGGGATACAATATGTTACAAGTGACACTTCAAAAGTTTTGTTTTACTTTCTCCAAAGAAAAAGGGCTCTTTCTAAAGTAGCAGGTAAAACGATGAAATTATCACAATGAAAGTGTAACCTTTATCTGACTATGGAATGCTGGCACCAGCATTCACTGTTGGGGAACTATGTTAAGAGGAAGGGTCATGCTGAGACACTCTAGGGAAACACTAGCGAAATGTCCATGCCAGTTTTCCCTTGGGGAAATATGAACAGTAAATTTCTTACAGCTCATCTTTAGATAACCACTGAAGCTATGAGAAACAAATAATCATCATCCTTGTTTTTCTATCTTTCTTCTTACTGACAAATTCAGGAGCTCATTTTCAAAGATGTCTAATTGATTTAATCAGAAAGTGTTACATCTTTTATATAAAGAAACAACATGGGGTCCAGAAAATATGGGATCCAGAAGTAAATGTGACATGATATTTAGTGAATGGAACTACAGGCACACTAATATTTTTACATTGAGTAAAGGTTAATATTATGAAGTGATGTAGCATGAGTTCATACTGAATGAGCATCTTAGTGGATGAAAAAGGGGCTTTAAGGTGTTTGGTAAATATCTCCTTCATAGTAAAGAACAGTAGCTGTTTCTTTTTATTTAACGTCAGAACATTTCCTCTAGATGGTTACAACAATACTTAAAGATGCAGAATGCTGATATTTCAATGACTCAAATTAAAGTATTGTTTCTAATTAATGGTATTCTAAAATATAGCAACACAGAAAAAGGAACATATTTCTTAGAAATTAAGTGTTTTAAGTTTTCATAAACTATTAACAAGCTTTAATTTGAGACTTTTGAAAGTGCTTGAGTCCCCTTTATACAAAAATTGGCAGAGATAATTTAACACAAAAGCTAAAAGGTTGTTGACCTCCACCCAAATGATTTGCTAAATAAAGCAAGCAGCCTTCTGGTATATTATTACTTCCACTTGTCATATTCCAATGATCATACTTTGAGACAAATGTACAGCTCTTCACTGAAAGATCATTTAAAAAAATATATTGGGTTAGCTTCAGTAAAGCATCAATACTGTTACGGGTGAAAACAGAGCATCAATTCTGAGCTTCAGAAGAAATGTGAAGGCAGCAGTCATATGTACCCTTAGATCTTCAGGTCCATTGCTTTCAACTGAAGCTTTTGCCTTGACATCTAGGGACACTATCCCTGTGTCTGAGATAAGAAATCACAGACCCAATAACATTTATTATCCTTTAAATCCTTTTGATTTCATACATTTTTAGTTAGTTTTTATTTCTACAGGCAGATTGAACAAACATGAGTATCAAATGAATGTCAATTAATTACATAATCTGTCTAGAGCACCAAAGTCAGATCTAATCTAATTTTGAAACTTGCCAAATTTAGAATATACAGACACTTTGACCAATCTGTGAGTCTGCTCCCTGTTCAGGACAAAGCAGACAGGTTAACTAAAAAGATGTGTTGCCACTTGTCCTCTCAAATTAAACTCATTCTTAGCTGAAATTAAATTATTTTTCATGAATTCTATCTCCTAAAATCAAATAATTCTCTTTATTGTCAGTAGTTATGTGTTTTCTCATGCCTTTTCAGCATAATGGTAGCATTAATTATTTTCCTCAAGAATACGAGCTGATAATATTTATTTACTCAAAGTCAGAGTTCTTTCCGTTACCATTAAAAAACATGAGTCAACTACATGCATGCAGATTTCAGATATCTGTACTAATGTTTTTTCTCCAGGTTCCTTTCTAGTTAATCCATCATATATTTCCTAGAATACTACTTTGCACACACCAATACTCTGCAACAACTATGTTAGGTGATATTTAGTGCACAGAAAATCAAACCCAAATTTCTATGCTTGGTTTGTGTCTTGATAAGTGTTCTGTTGTGAAGAAACACCATGACCACAACAACTCTTATAAAGAAAGCACTTAAATGAGGTTTGCTTACAATTCCAGAAATTTAGTGCATTGCCATTACAATGAGGAGCATGTTGGCATGTAGCCAAACACGGTGCTGAAAAGGTAGCTGAGAATTCTACATCTGGATTCACAGGCAACAGGAGCCGAGAGAGAGACTGGGCTTGGGTGGACTTTTGAAACCTCAAAACCCACTCCCAGTGACACACATCCTCCAACAATATCACAGCTCCTAGTCATTCTCAAGTAGTGCCACTCACTGACGACTCTTATATTAGTTGAGTTCTCTAGAGTAACAGAACTTTTATTAAATATGTAAATACATATATATGATAAAATTATATATATTGAATTGAATTTATTGGAGTGATTTACAGGCTACAGTTCATCTATTCCAGCAATGGCTGGCTGTGAATGGAAAGCCCAAGAATCCAGTACTTGCTCACTCCACAAGGCTGAATATTTCTGCCGGCCTTCAGTGTATGCTGGAATTCTAAACAGGGAGGATCCAATTTCAATGAAAGAATAGATGTGTTAGCAAGGTAAGAGCAAGCAGGCAAAGAGCAAAAGCTTCCTTCTTCCATATCCTTATATAAACATCCAGCAGAAGGTGTGGTCCAGATTAAAAGTGTATCTTCTTACCTCAATATCAAAGGCATGTGCCTTTCTACCTCAAAGGTAGAGAAGCGACTCACCCACTTCAAACCAAGCAAAAATAATCTCTCACAGGTGCGCTCTCAATTTCTGAATTGTAGTTCATTCCAGATGTAGTCAAGCTGACAACCAAGAATAGCCATCACATCTATGCATTCAAATATATGTAAGCCTATGGGGTCCATTGTAATTCAAACCAGCACAGCTTGAAAGACTATGCAGTGTACATGTTCTCTATTATGCAGCCCTATTCTTCCTACCATTTCTCATGAATGGAATGGTGAGTGTAAATTATGCTCATTGTTATACACACTGGTGTGATTAAATTAAGAATTTGGACTACAGGCAAAATATGCTTCTCCTGTGCTTCCAGACTTCTCTGTTTATGTGTGCATGGATGGTGTTTGCTGGGAAGTGGACCTGTACTATCACCAGTCCACAATGACTTCCATTTGATGGCTGAATATCTTCCATTTGATGGTTACATATAATTAAAAACAATAGCTAGGCACAAGAAGTAATGCTTTGTGGCTTAAATTTGATATTCATTCTGGAGTATTTTAAGACAGCCATCCTCTACTCTTAAGTTCATAGACCAGGTATTCTTTGGAATCAATTGGATATCAAGGAAATGTTCAGATATAAAAGCTGCTTATGTAAGATTTCCTTGTGCACTTCAAAAGTTTGCTACAGCTGTGTAGTATTTGCTTTTTGTGCGTTGTACAATGGGAGTCCCATTTACA
The DNA here is from genome assembly GCA_001685075.1 of Bramus lutescens. Classification (NCBI taxonomy): domain Eukaryota; kingdom Metazoa; phylum Chordata; class Mammalia; order Rodentia; family Cricetidae; genus Bramus; species Bramus lutescens. Next base: position 95,968 of record LOEQ01000287.1, read on the forward strand.
TTTCTGCAGTCAATATGACTTACTCCAGAATGGTGCCCCTCACAGTCTGGAGAATGTGCAGTGTCTAATGCATATCCTTTTCTGTTGATCCTACTGCTAACAGGCACAGTACCATTGCTGAAATTGCTGCCCACTTACTCCATCAATTACTGAGAAGACTGTGTTGAACTGTACTCTTAGATCAACATCTGTGCTTTAATAACATTGTAGAATTTTGGATTATTTATTTTGAGATTAGATTTGTTATATATTTCTAGTAAAATAAGGCTTTATTAATATTAAATAATGATTCCTATATTTAAAAAATATTTTTCTTGCTAAAGATCTATTGCAGTTAATATGAAATTTATTAGCTTTGCTTTATTTATACTGAAAGATTTTTCTTCATAATTCACTGTTCTGTTGTGACCTTTTTTAATTAAGCAACATAAAGTACATTTATTTTGCATTTGTACTATCTGGAATCAAAGAACTGTTTAACTTTAATAAAATACTTTCTTTCCAATTAATATTATAACTAGTATGTTTATATTTATCACTGTTATTTTTTTGCATCTCAACTCTTTTTGGTATTTTATTATGTTTATGCCTTCTAGATGGATGATGTTAACATTATTTTCCCATTTTCCCCCATATACCTGTTCAGAATTTATACATGAATTAATAATACAGTGGTACATTAAAAGTTATAACATGTAATTAACTTGCCCATGTATGAAATTAATTTTCTCCAGTAATATGAGGACTAAAGCATATTTATTGCATTTGCTTTTATTCTTGACCTATTGTTGTATATTTGGATATTTTAATATCCAAATGAATACTGTTTCATGTAACCAATGCACAATTTTGCTTCCTGCTTACCCTTTGTATGTTTGTTCCCTCTTATAGCTCCGATCTGCTTTGTAAGACTATATTATATGCAATATGACAATGTAAAGTTTTATACACATGACATCTTTTGTGATGAAAGCCTGCAATGCTTTTGAAAATAATTGTATTTAACCTTCAACTGTAGAGATAATATTATTAAGGAATTAATTCTAATTTTACAACTACTGCCTTCTCAGAACATTACATATTATATTATAGCAAATTCTAGCATCCAACTCTTAGTATTCTGAAAGAAGTGTTAAGTCTAAAAAAGATTCCTTTAGAGAAAACTCTAATGCCGAGCCAATTGTTTTAAAAGTTTTCTGTGTCTAATGTTCTAAACTGTCACTATCACATCAAGTTGTATCCTTCCAGGTGTCATTGAAAGCCCTAAGTACATTCATTCATTAATTCTTGGAAATTATTAGCCCATTCCCTCATTAGTTTTTTTCTTAGATAGGTTTTCCATGTTCCTCTAGCTGTTATTAGTCTGTAGACCAGGCAGCCTGAAAAATTACTCTGTAGACCAGGCTGGCCTCAAACTGAGAGATCCACTTGCCTCTGCCTCCTGAGTGTTGGGATTAAAGGTGTGTGTCACCACTACTTGGCTAGCCCTTGTCTCTTAAATAAAAAGGGAAGCATGCACACAACACACACAACATACACACACACACGCACACCTCCAATGCCAGCAACAGCAACAAAATAACAAGAATCAACAATCATTGCCATTGATATCTCTCCATATCAGTGATCTCAATTTCCCTCAAAAAGGCACAGGCTAACAGAATAGATGCTGAAACAGGATCCAGTCTTCTGCTATGACCAAGAAACACATCTCAACAACAAGAACAGATATTATCTCAGAGTAAAGGTTTGAAAAAGTTATTTCAAGGAAGTGTATCTAGGAAGCAAGCTGGTGTAGCCATTTTAATACCTAACAAAAGAGACTTGAAACCAAAACTAATCAGAAGAGATAAAGAACACTGCATACTTATCAAAGGAATAATCCACCAAGAGGACATTTCAATTCTTAACATCTTATGCACCAAACACAAGGGCATCCATGTTTGTAAAAGAAACACGATCATAGTTTCACTCCATTTCTACAGCTCCTTTAATCCCTATGGAAGCCCAAGAAACATGTCTTCAGGCACTCTATTCTCAACCTGTCACTTCCTTCATTTTCAGGCTGCCTGTGCTAAACTGATTCACCAACTTTTTCTTTAGCTATGCATAATCTCCTATTTCTTGCCTTCCATTGACTTTGTGTTTGCTGACTTTTATATTTGGAAGTTCAAGAAGTTGGAATTTTTTACGTGAATTTATCGTAGCTTCTATATTTTACAACTCATTTACAGCTTTCATGGCCACGGTGACATAATGGTGTAACACACTGCTGACTCTGTTTCTGCTTGTTTCGTTATGGTATATGATTTCCCTGTGTGCTCGTATGGCACTGCATATTTTGCTTGGGTGAATTGCAGCATCGCCTGTGGGATTTGGGAAATTTGAGAGAATACAGGTTTGCTTCTTCAAGGGATATAGACCTGCTAAGTCGCTTTTCTGTTGCCTTTTCCAATTTGATTTGCTTTTGAGACTCCAGAACCATGAACTTGCATCGCAGTGCAACTGATGCACGTGTACAATTTCAGACATTAGCTTTGTTGTTTCATCTTATTGTAGTGAATACTAAGGCCCCTTCCTTCCTATAGTGTTATAACTAGGCTGACCGTGGGTGAGAGCTGACTACGCTGCACCATTTTTGTCTTAATATTGAAATATACTTAAATGTTTTCCAACTTAAACCATCTTTCAGAAGGAATGTCTCACTTTGTGATAAAATGACTGACAGTGTATTAATTTCCCTGTTTGCCTCTCCTCTATATCCCCCATATTAGCTCTAATGATGACTAACCTGACTTAGGATACCTTATCATTAGTTTGTAATTCCACAGTTAATCTTAGCTCTACGTTTAAAAGTCAGGGAAACTGATCTCTAAGTATTGAAACGGTCTTTGCAGTTCTTTCAAAACTGGACAACTTGATGTTTTTAACATTGATTTCTAGTCACTGGGGTCTTTACTTTTTCACACACAGGTCACAAAGAAGCTAAAGGTAAAATTTTTGTTTGTTTTTCACATCTATTTTCATCAGATTGCTTGCTTGGTGTCTAGAATGAGCTTTTTTTGACACTCTTAGTTTCTGAAAGATATATATTTATTTCTTGGAAAGTTAAATAAAGTAAATTTCAGAAAGCCTAATTAGCTTTCAGGAAGTTTAACAAAAATGAATATATGAAAACACTTTACTTAGACAAACTGCTTCCTTATTACAATTTGCTCTGAATTTTCTCAGAATACCTGTGCGTTTTCATCTTCTCAGCGTAGACTGTGCTATGTATATGTCTCCCTTCCCTATGCACCCTACTACAGCCCTATTATATAAGTCAAAACATATTCAGTTGTGCAAACACACATACACACAATCTTTACCGTTTTCTGCTTAGTTTAAAGAAAATAATCCTACCAGGGTCAATTTTATTATTTCAAAGGACATGAAAACTTTTAGGCTTTGAAATGTTAATGGGGAATGATGAAGGTAAGGAAACTGGAGTTTACAGACTAAAAGTTTGTGTGCCAGGATTTGTATATCCGAGAATAAATGACAAATTTGGATCTATTAGGAAGGAATTGGATTAAAATACACTTTTTATAAAAGTTCAACCTGGAAAATAGTTTGTGATTTAGCTGAATGTTGAAAGAATATTTAACAAACTTTAAAAGATGAGCCCTGGTTTGTTTTCTACTCCACCTCCTCTTTAACCAGTTTGTGATCTTGGTCTCCTAGCCAAACAAAATAATTTAAAATTTTTCTCTAGATGCATGGTCTGCTGCTGAACTCTACACTTGCAGTAGGGAACACATGCCAAATTACTGGTGCGAACTCTTTGTTTGTACTGACTTTCAGAAGTTGAAAGAGAAGTGTGACCTTTGATGAACTCATCATAATAGGATATTTGAAAGAATGGATCATTTAGTTCAGTAAAAAATCGGTACCAATACTCCATAGCAGTTCTGTCTTTCCCCAACAGCCATCTGCTTCCCAAGGAAAGAAAGATGTGGTGATTGATATTCAGTGTCCAGTAATTGCAGTAATATGAACTCTCACAAAACACCTCAAATTGTCTTACTTTTAATCTTCTAAGAGTTTTAGGAACCCAGTGTGAATGAATGCACAGTCAGGGAATGAAGCATCTTGGCCTCTTAGCAACTAGAAATCACTAGTAAATTTTGTCTTTAAGAGAAGATCTTATGCATTTTATAAAATGTGGGAAAATTTCAGTTAAATCCACTTTTTAAAAACTTGGGTTGGCTTTACATACGTTCAGGGGTTCTATCACCTTTTATTAAAAGCTTTGTTCTCTGGGTTCGGAGAAGTGATAATAAAACATACCTGGCAGCCCTGCATCTATAAGGACCATCAAGCTTCACGTTGTAGCGCAACGCCTGCTCTATGTGCTATGGTGCCGTCTCGAGTTGGGGAGGGGCTGGAGATTGAAACACACACACACACACACACACACACACACACACACACACCAAGAATGCCCCAAGAATGCTGTTTTATTTTGTTTTAGGGCAGCTCATATAGGGTCTCCTTCCACACCCTAACTCTCAGCTTCAAGCCCACCAGAAACCATTACCCTGCCATCAGGAACTCCTGAAGGTCTCCTGCTCATTGCAGCTGCAAAACAAGTTGTTTGCTCAGAGCAGCTGCAAGCATAGGAAAACGAGTTGCTTACTCCAGCAGGCAGGAGGTCACATGAAATCCAGGGTCTGTGGGTCCGCAGTCCCCAACATCACATAATAGATTAACCCTGATGAAGAATTATGAAGTCATATGCTGAATGACAACTGTAGACACTTGCAAGGATGCCTCGAGGTCTCCTCACTTCCCTCGTTTTCTGCTTTTTTGGTTTCTGTTTTTGGCTGTTTTTGTTTCTGCAAACTTCTCATGTAAAGTAATCCAATTTTTTAAAGGAATTTGGTTAACTAAACATCTAACTTCCTCAGTGGAACGTTGAAACGCCACTTTCACTACTCATATGACAGTCACAGGGATGGGGAGAAGAGAGTCTTCTTCTTCTGCTCCAACTACAGTAGAAAGAGAAAACGCAGATGTAATGCCAACAGCACCAAACTGTGCATGACAACTGTCTTAGAGAACTCCAGGAAGTGTATAGCTAGAGAGATGATGGCTTGCTTCTTGGGTACAGTAACCATATTCTACACACTGACAGATTAAAGAAATGAGTATGCTATGGAGATAGAGTAAAGAACATGAAATCTTCACAGATTTAATATAAACCAGTTTCTGAAACCTGTGCATGTCCTCTGACTTTTGGTGGAGCATCCTGTCTAGTGAAACAGTAGACCACTGGGCCAGGAAGGGCAATTTCTTTATGGTACTCATATTCTGAAGGGAGTTATTTCTCATCTTAATGTAAAGTTTGTTTCTCAGGTTTTTTAAACATCTCTTTCACCCCATCCTTTTGTTTCACCTAACAATACCCAAGACAGTCTCTTCCCTGAAACTGACTGGCTTTTCTGGCCAGGAAGTGAAGTAGGTGATTTATCCTTCCCACCTCCAGTTCCAATTCTCCAGTCTTATCCCCAGCTTTGTAGCAGGACCACCTGTGGTAATGCCTTCTTCCTTTCTGTCCTCACTCCCAGGGAACTGAGCAGATTCCCCCCCTGGGCAGCCTTCCTTTCTCACCCCAACCCTTTGTCTTACTGCCAACACCCTAGAAACTCTGCCCCAGGAAATCCTTTGGCCCTGCCAGGGAATCAGATCCTCCTGGCAGATTCAAGTTGCCCACCTCCTGTGGACTCTCTCAGTTTTCTTCCCTTCTAGCCCATCCACCTCCAACCCTGTATGTTAGTTCTCAATAACAAAAACAAGTTCTATCTACTTCTACCTTGGATACCCAATGGCCAGACAAGGCAGAGACTCAAAAATAAATAAATAAAAGAAAGAAAGAAAGAAAGAAAGAAAGAAAGAAAGAAAGAAGTCAAAGAAAAAAAAACACTTCCTTACTTGGAGACCACAAAGACTACATGCTTCTCAGATCCAGAGAGGGCAACAGAAACCAAGAAATGGAAAACTCACTCAACAAAGACAAAACTAGGTATCAACATAGAGACTTACAATCACCCCAAATACTGATGCCTAGATGACAGCATAATATGCAACATACCTGAAGCACAAAACAAGGATTTCAATATAGTTGTTATGAATATGATCAAGCACTATATAGAGAGGATATGAATAAATCAATTAATGAAATCCACAGAAGCATAGAGTAATGAAAAGTTTTCAAGACATAAATGTGGAAACAGAATCAATGAAGAAAGCACAAGCGGGTGGGAAACTGGATAAAAAAAAATGTAGGAACACTAAAAAAGAAAGTTTCCAGGCAAGCCTCACCAACATCATATAAGTAAGTGATAGAAGAGAGAATTAGGCACTGAAGCAAAGATAGAAGATTGATAACTTGGTCAAAGAAAAAAATCTGAGGAACAAAAACCTCTCACAAATCTAGGACTCTATGAAAAGACCAAATTAATAGGAATAAAAAAGTGAAAACTCAAAAAAATCATAAAAATAATTTCCCTAACCAAAAGAAGGCACCTATAAATTTTCAAAAAGCATATACCAAATAGACTAGACCAAGAAAAGAAAGTCTCCTTGGTATGAAATAATCAAAGCACCAAACAAATAGAAAAAAAAGAGTATTAAAATATGTCAGGGAAAAAGACCAAGCAATATAAATAGGAAGGCCTATTAGAATAACACCTGACTTTTCTTTCCTTTCTTTTTCTTATATAAATTGAAAATAGGCATTTTTTCCATACAATATATGCTGATTATGGTTTCCCTGCCATTGACTCCTTCCAGTTCCTCATCACCTTCCCTCCCACTTAGACCTTCCCATTTGCTGTCTTTCATTGGAAAGCAGGCATTCTAGGGAACAGTAATAAAATATCATAAAACATAACTAAAGAAATCAGAATAGGACCAAACAAACAAACAGAGGGAAGAGAGCCTATGAAAAGGTACATGAAACAGATACAGACAAAGAAACATATGCACACACTCAGGAATCCCATAACAACACAGAACTGGGAGCTATATAAGCAAAGAAACTGTGGTGAAAAACAAACACTTCACCTTTTTGAGCAGACTCTTAAAAAGCAGAAATAACTATATAGATTCTGACAGAGTCTAGGAGACCACATTTGCCAGTCCAGGCTACTATGTCTAGAAATATTTCGATCACAATAGATGCAGAAAGAAGGCATTCCATGAAGAAAGCCAAATTTCAGCAAATATCTGTCTACAAACCTAGCTCTACAGAAGACACTAGAAGGAAATCTCCAACTTCACAAAGTTAAACACATCCAAGAAAGCACAGGAATAAATGTCAGAACAGTACATCAAAAATGGGAGAAAACCTACTCTACAACAGCAAAATGATAGGAATCAACAAACGCTTCTCACTGACAACTCTCCACGTCGATGGTATAAATTCCCCAGTATAAAGACACAGGGTAACAGAATGGATTCAAGAGCAGTATCTGTCCTTCCATTGAATCCAAGAAATACATCTTAATATCAAAGTATTATCTAAAGGTTAAGGGAAGGAAAAAGATATTCCAAGTAAATGTACCAATGAAACAAGCCAGTGTAAGCCATTCTAATACCTGATAAATTGACTTACAACCAAAATTATTCCAAAAAGATACAGATGAATACTACATATCCATCAGAGGAAAAGTCTGCTAAGAGGATCTTGCAATTCTAAACATCTATGCCCCAAATGAAAAGTTACCAAAGTTCATAAAAGTAATATTACTACAACTTAAATCACATATTTCTCATCATACAATGATCCTGGGTGACTTTACTACTCCACTTTCACAATAGACGGGTCATCTACATAAAAATTAAACAGAGAAGTGCTTGAACTAAATGACACAGTAAAGTAGAAGAACCTAATGGATATTTATAGGACATTTATATAAACACACACACAATTCCTTTTTCTCAACACCCCATGGGACTTTCTATAAAACTGACCACATTCTTGAACATTGATTATGTCTAAACAGAGACAAGGAAAATGAAATAAGATCCTGATGTGTGAATGTCCTTCTGGATATGTGTTGCTTTTATTGGTTAATGAATAAAGCTGTTTTGGCCAATAGCTTTTCCAGGCAGGAAATCTAAACAGAGATATAAAGAATGAGTTGGTGGGGTCAAGGAGGTACCATGTAGCTGCTGAAAGAGACAGATGCTAGAATCTTACCAGTAGGCCACAACCTCATGAAGGTATACGGATTAATAAAAATGGGCTAATTTAAGATCTAAGAGCTAGGTAGAAATATGCCTGAGTCACCAGCCAAACAATGTTGTAATTAATATAGTTTCTGTATGATTATTCAGGTCTAGGCAGCCAGGAATGAAAGAGCAGTCTCCTTTTGCAAGATCCTGGATCCTATTTAATTTTAGGAATTAAAGTTCATAACCATAACAAGAATGATAACAAAAGAAACCTTACAAACCCATGGAACCTGAATAACTCATGACTAGGTGAAAAATGGAGGAAAAAAGAAATTAAAAGATTTTAGAATTGAATGAAAATTAAAATGCAACACATCCAAACTTATGGGACACAATTAAGGCAGTTCTGAGAGGCTGGTTCATAGCATTGTCTATCTATATATTTAGAAGATAGAGATCTCATACTAACAAATTAACAGCATACCTGAAAGCTCTAGATCAAAAAGAAGAAATCACACCCCAAAGGAGTAGATGGCCTGAAATAATCAAACTTGGGTTTGAAACCATAAATTAGAAACAAATAAACAAATAAAACAAAACAAAAATAGAAAAACAAGAACACAAATACAATAAAATCAATGAAACAGACCTTGTTCATTGAGGAAATTGGTAAGATTGGAAAACTCTAAAAATTAACTAAAGACAGAGGAAGAATGTAACATGAGGGGCTGGCTTGTTGGGGTTTCTGTCCTGTCCAGTATCCCACAGCTGGCAAGCCCCAAAGA
>LOEQ01000287.1:105115-137835 GCA_001685075.1 Bramus lutescens
CCTATACTTCCTGCCTGGCCAATCAGCGTTTTATTTAAAACATGATTGACAGAATACAGACAATTCTCCCGCACCACTTTCCCCTTTTGTGATCCAAATTAACAAAAAGAGAGACAAAAGGGAACAGAGTCAGAGAAAATGAAGAGATTCATAAGGATGCACTTGAAAAACCTATACTCCACATAATTGGAAAATCTAACAGAAATGGGTAATTTTTCTTAGGATATACCACCTACCAAAGTTAAATCAAGATGGCATAAGCAATTAATAAAACCTATAATCCCCAGTGAAATAGAAGTAGGCACTAAAAGTCCCACCCCCCACTAAAAAAAGCCTAGGGCCAGATTGTTTCAACATCCAATTCAACCAGATGTTCAAGGAGTGATTAACTTTAGTACTCAAATTATTTCCCATAGAATATTGCCCAAGATATGAAACCAGAAGGAACATAATCTACTTAATTTTACAATTATGAAGTCACACTTACCCTGACATTGCAGCCACATAAAGATGCAACAAAGAAAAAGAAGTACAGATCAATTTCACTTATGAACAAAGATGCAAAAACATTCTATATAATACTTGCAAACTGATTCCAAGAACACATCAAAAAGATCATCACCATGATCAAGAAATCCACCATATAAACAGATGGAGAGTCAAAAACTCTATGCAAAGACCACACAATCATCTCATTTTGACAAAATTCAATACTCCTTTATGATAAAAGACCTCAGGAGACTAGGCATGCAAGGGACATATTTCAGCATAATGTAGGTGATCTACAGCAAGCCCACAGCCAACATCAACTTACATGGCGAGAACCCAAAGCATCTCCACTAGAATCAGGAATGGAACAGGGTTGCCCACTCTCTTCATATGCATTCAATATAGTATTGACATCTTAGTTATAGCAGTAAGACAACTATCAAAGCTGGTGTAATTCAGGTTGCACCAATTGATCAGAAACATCCCAACAAGTCAGAGAACACTGTTTCTTCAAATTGGAAGGGCAGCATTCTAAAAGAGGGTCTATATACAACACACACAAAATGTAGTAAAATCCTTGCTAATAGTCAGGAAACACAAACCTCACTTTGATCTGTTAATATGAGTAAAAGAAGGCAATAAAGTTGGGTCTTCAATGAAAATAGGCAAATTTTTAAAAATCTGGATGTAAATGACAACCTAACTTCAAATTTGGGGAAGAAACTGTCTAAATTTGAGTTAATTCACTTGAGCATCAAGGCTTCAATTTTCTCATCTTTCAACTAGAGACAATAGTTGCTAATGTGAGGCATTGTGGGAGCAAAAGGCAGTGACTTCCATTTGCTTGAAGACTGTCAGCAGTTAGAAAGGTTAACTGTTAGTTATCAGTGGAGTCTTGTATGTGATGGTGAAGGCCTCTCACAATTTGTCTTCCTTGTGTGTCTGTGATGGCACAATCTTTTGTTGTTGTTGTTGTTGTTGTAAGTTTCAATTCCTCATCTGAAAAACAATGCAAGAATTTATAGGATCTACCACAGAGATTATTATGGGAATTATAGCTTCATAATTAGAAACTCAAATGGCTTTTTCTAGCAACACATAAAAAGCCCTGCCCTTGTTCAATTAATTTTAATGAAAACATCTTTTAACAATATAAGTGCAAATGTTTGTGTGAAAATTGAAGTACTTTGTCAAATGCTGCTTTCGCGGAATGATTCCAAAGCTGCTTTGTCAGGGTTCCTTGAGGCTAAGATCCCAAGAATCTCTATTTTTATTTGATTTCTTGGGTGATTTTTACCTCAGAAAGGAACCGGCACAATTGATCCTGAATCACTTTTGAACTTCTATACCTTCATTATCTGTGCTTCTCTCCTGGGCTTAGTTTACCCTAAGTTGAGGAGAAAAACAAGGCATGCATGCAGTGATTACTGCACAGGTCAGATGATGCAAATACTTTGATACCACTGATTGATTTGGCTAATGCTGAAAACATAAAGATAATTTGCCAAGCACAGTTCTAAACACTTTATATTGCCATTTATTCAATAATTCAGTCATGCTTTCGGGTACTAATTAATTAATCAGAATGAGAAAATTACAGCAGGAACACGATGTCTTGGCCATGGCTCAGTTGGTATAATGCCTGCTGCAGAAACATAAGAACCTGCGCTTGCATCTCCAGCAACCAATTAAAATCTGGGTGCAATGGCATGTGTCTCCCCCTTTAATTCCAGGGAGATGGAGACAGAAGATTTTGTAGCTCATTGGCCAGTCAACTTAGTCAAATTGATGAGCTCCAGGGTCAGTTCCTATCTCTGAAAAATGACAAGGAAAATACCTACCGTCTGCCTCCATCTCCACATGCGTGTGCACCCGTACACATTTATATATGGGAATGCCATATACCTTCAAACACATACACAAACAAAACACCCCCCCCACACACACACACAAAGACAGGGCCATGTTCATCCTGGGAAAAGAAAAGTGCAGAATACGAAACCCATTTGAGATAAGCTCTAATGATACTCTGTGTAGGACTGATGCAATGATGTGCTGAGAACTATTCAGAAACAAAAGTCCCCGTGTGGCGTCAACACCGACTTCCATAATATACACACCGTGGAAATGCTGGTTTTGAAAAACAAAATTTTAGAAACGCGCTGATCAAAGTTCTGAATAGCTTATCGTTTGGGCTACAGTTGTTTAAGATGCAGCACCACGAATAGAAAAGTCCTGATTCATAAATCAGGAATGTTTACGGGTCTGATAATAAAGCACTCGTAGGGTGTAGAGCAGAGAGTGTGTCCTTATAATTGAGGATGCCGACGGTTTGTGTCTGTGCACCTGTCCTCCATTCTGAGCTTTGAAGTCAATGGCAACAAAAGTCTCTTTTAGTTCAGGAGCAGGACTGAGCCAACCAGTCTTTGCCGTGACAGGCGGGAGTTCTAACCACTATACTAACGAGGAACCGTGAGTCAACCAGTCTCTAATAACCAACAGTACAACAGTTTAATTAGATTCTCCTTTAGTGAGGTTCATTGTGAATTTCTTTCTAATGCAAATATTCACAGAAGCAAAATTTCCCTGAAAGTAAGCATTCCACAGGGCTCCTAAAACTCCTGTCTTTGATGCTAAAGTGTATTAAAAGAGCTACTGTCTGCTCAGTTCATACAAAAAGACTTCCTGAGTCAGTACCGCGAGGGGTGCACCCACCCACTGAGACGATGGGGCTGATCTAATNCAGGGAACCCTGACTGCTCTTTGGACTGGAAAGGGAGGGGGAGGAGGAAGGGGGGAAGGGGGGAATTGGGAGGAGGGGAGGAGGTGGAAATTTTTAATAATAATAAGGTTTTTCATCTCAGATCTGCAGACATGTGGGAAATGAGGGGAAAAACATACAAATGTTCAGTTATATAATCTGCCAGTATTAAACACCAAGGAAGTAGGAAATTTTAAATCTGTGTTCCAGGCAAAATCCCTTCACGGTTTTGTAACAAATATTTCATATGTGACCATTGGAAGACTTCCATTCATCTGTTTCTAATCAATAGTTAATGATCATGTTTTTCTATAAAATATATCATAAGCCTAAAGACTTTATAAAAAGTATGTTTGGCATAAATACCCCATAAAATAGAAATTAATGACTTCAGATGTCTTCATCATTAATTAAAATCTCATTCAAAGGTAGATGCACTAATCTATTTTTTGTTAGATACTTATTCTGCAGAGACAGGATGCTTCAGAAAATATGCCCAGGTTTGGGGATGGTGTGATAAGCAATAATGACCCTCTCAGGCCGGTGTGTGAGTCCACATAATGCGCTTTGTCAAAACCCGCAGCGTATAAACCAAGTAGTCCTGAGCGTTGCTCTAAGACTTGATATACATCTGAAACCAAACAGTAAAGGAAAACCCTTCCTTCTCTCATCCTAATTAATCTACATCGCCTTTCTTTCATTTGTACATATTTTCTGGTTTAAGCTGTGATTGTTTCTCACATCGGTGATTTAGGTTACATTCTAAACAGATTCTTGTCTCTGGTTCTCCTCCCTGCCAGCCCACACAGCATCCCCCTGCTAGGATAATCACCTTAAAAGACAGGCTTTGCTCCTGTTTCCTGGGAACAAATAGTTCCATTTGCCAGTAGAACAAAGTTCTGTCTCTCTGGCTTGATTTTAAATTTTCTGCTTTATTGTAAACAAACCTACTTAGTTTTGTGAGCATCTTCTTCACTTAGAAAAAGGCATTTGGGAGTGACTCTTGATCCTTTTCCTCCTACTGGGTTGTGCTCTCCAGCCTCAATATGAGGGTTTGCGGCCAGTCTTATTGTATCTTGCTATGCCATAACCCTGGAAGACCTGCTTTTTGTAGGAGGGGTAGTTCTGGGGTAGATGGGAGATGGGAGGAGGGGCAGGGAGAAGAGGCAGGAGGGGAAACTGCAGTCTGGATGTAATGTATGAGAGAAAAATAAAGTTTAAAGGGAGGAGGGAGAGATAAATCTGTATCTTTCCTTAACTGGACACACATGTTACTTTCCCTCTTCCACGTCCCCATTTCTCATGGCCAAGCTCTCTGTAATTAAGATCCTTGTAATCACTCACACCTGTTGTGCCATTTTCAACCTCCGTAATGACTTGTACTCATCCTGTGTTATTTGGACTAAGAATGTGGTTGTTTTGTAAACTATTAAACTCGAATGCCAGAAAGAATTCGTGTTATCTCTTAGTGTAAACCACAATACCATGAACCCTAGAATTAATTTATTGACATGCCTATTATAGCTGCCCGGACAACTTTTTGAGTCAGCAACTGTGCTACACTATCGAAAGAGATTTTAACAGGGAATAAGGGCAGACAGCCTGTGAAATGAGAATTCACAGGCTCCATGGTCAGACACTTTTCGCCTGCAACTCTGCTTTTCCTACCTGCTGTTTGTGTTAGGGCTCCCACTTTGATTGCGTGCCATGAGAGGGAAACAAGACGAGCCTCAGAACGTCAGGACGCACGGAGATACGTCATTTAAAACTTTGAACAGATAGTAGCAGGCCAGGAAATGTAAGCTGCTTCTCCATCCAGTATTTCCTCCATCTAATTGGACTACAAACAGCCTACCAATGAAGCCAGAGTCAAGGAGAAAGTTAGGAACCAAGACAACAACTACTGTACCACGCCCATTCACAGGGTAGCTGGAAATCAAACAAGTAGACTTTATTCTGACGTGTCTGTTCTAATTCAGCTGTTTCCTCTGGGCTGAAAGTCAGCAGCGCTATCTTGAAACAAGGTGTGTGTGCTGATATGTCGACTAAAGACAAAGTCATGCTAAAGAAATCAATCAACTAATACAGATAAAAGATAGGTTGACATTTTGTTTGCTCTCCATTAATGTTGGGGTAATTTTATCAAGTTAGTATGTTAGACATATTATGTATATATTCTTCTTGGTTCTATCTTTAGTCCATCAGTTTAGATCATTGTGCTTTTTACTCTATATCAGTCTTCTATTTTTTAACATGTGAGATCTGTCAACATTTAGGTCAACTATTTCTGAGAATTGTTTCTTATGAATTTTCAACTCCATTATTATTAAAGTAGTTTAGCATTTATCTCAGGCAAATGAGAAACAAACAGACCTTTATTCTTTCCTCTCTGATGCACACGCTAATTATACACAGAATAAAGGTACCACCCTCCCTGAAATCAGCAAATATTTAACCCTCAGAGCTACAAATTGTGAGGAATTACAATTACAAAGAAGAAACGAATGGCTGGCATATTGCCCTGGTTGTATAGAGCACAGGCCAAGATGCTTGCTATGCTGGCGTGGGACAAATTCATGAAGTCTAAACTGAAGCAGGATGTGGCCGTCATACATAGTGATGGAAGTCCCACGGGCAAGCTTCTACATGGATGATTGCCAGAGACTAAAGTTCAAGAGCTCAGACAAGCAGTCTTTGCAGCACAGCAGATTTAATTGTGGCAAGTTAGAAGAAAAAGAGCGGATTTGACAAGTTTAGCAGCTACTTCTGTCAGCAGCTCAAAAGCAATCTCATTTCTTTTTAACAAAAATCTGACATATGGACCTCATAAGAGAGTACGTCTACTCAATAAGGAGAAAGAAGAAGAAAGAAGGAAGGAAAAAAATCTGGCATTAGAGAAATTGGAAATTTTTGTTAACTTTACCAACAGCGAACATTAAACACACAGACTTTAACTCTAGATTAACGTGAGTCCTCTCATGAACTGCCTATTTCTTTAGTCTAACAATGCATACAGCTGACCTTCAACAAAAATTACAGTACATTTAAGTCAAGGTAAAACATCATCATAACAAACAAAATAATCATTAAAGGACTGGGCTTACATATTTCATAAATGCTGAAAATGTGCAACATATTGTTTTTAAAGACCAGGGTTAATACTTAAATGAAGGGAAAGGAAAAAGTGGAAAACATGTGGGTAACATTCAATAGAGGTAGTATAAATCGTCAAGAATTGGAAGAAAACAGAGAAATTACAGATGCAGGGAAAAAGTGAAGAATACTTTTGATATTCTTAACAGAGATCTTGTAAAAATGAATTAATCTTGAAGATAAATTGATTGAAATTTTCTAAACTGAAACAAGAGCTTAAATAATAAGAATGAGTGGAAGAGAATGTATGAGTGTATAGAATGGTGACTTGAAAAGAACAGGAATAACATAGCATGCTAAATACTTTTATAGACACAATATCTTAAATTGATAAATATTAAAGAAAGTAAATCCTAGAAAATATCAGCATATATGTTTTGATATCTGGATCCTAATCAAAACTTATAATAAACAGGGATGTAGTTGAAGAAGATACTAAAGTTCTGTTAAGAAAATATTATGGCATTTGCTGTGCCTGCTTCACGGGCGCCGACTCCATGAGAGGAAGCTGCACAAGTCACAGTTCCAGATAAGATTGTAAACTTTGTGCTGTAAGAGATGGGGTCGTCACTGCCGTCTGATGGTTTCCCGAAGAGCTGACTCAGATGCTTACAGTATTAGTTGCTTTCTGTTGCTATGGTAAAACACTATGGCCAAGGCAATTTAGAAAAGAAAGCTCTTAATGGGGCTTNAAGAGCTGACTCAGATGCTTACAGTATTAGTTGCTTTCTGTTGCTATGGTAAAACACTATGGCCAAGGCAATTTAGAAAAGAAAGCTCTTAATGGGGCTTATGTTTCCAGGGGCTAAGAGTCATGAAGGCAGAGCGAATGCATAATGGTAAGACCCGCTGAGAGCTAACAGTTTGAACTATAAGCAGGAGGCAGAGAGTACTCTGTGGATGGTGTAAGGTTGTTCAAACTTCATGACATACTTCCTCATGACATACCTTCTCATGACATACCTCCTCATGACACACCTCCTTAAGCAGGCTATACCACGTAGTACTTTCCAAATACTTCCACTAATTGGAGAAACAAGTCAAACATACAAGCCTATGGTAGAGAGTGGCATGTAGACGGTGGCATTAACTTGGACTTAGAAACAGTAAAGAACTATGAACAATAGCACAACCATGACCCTAAAACAGTATGTTATGTGAAGATGGCACAGAGCTACCTCAGGAAATCAGACATGTTTACGAGAACAGTTCGTGGCAATAGGTTGCCAAGAACTCTACTTTTGCTCACTCTACTGCCTGAAAGATTCAGTTGACTCCAATATAGATCCTAAGAAGACACCTGCTTCCCACCTACTTCCTGATTTTAAGAGTATATGATGAACGTGAGGACAATGAGGGCTACAGTGCCTCCAACCAAGCCTGAGTCCCTTCAGATACAAGACTCTCTGTAAGCATATCTGTTGTTTCTTCATCCCCATGGCCCCAGTCAGGTCAAGCCCAAAACCATGCAAGTCCTGGCACTACTGCACTTGCCCAAATTACATCCTACCTCTTGTATTTCCTATAGAAGACACAGGCTCCTGGGTAGTATTATTGAAGGGTATTTAAACAGAAAATACATCCATTATATTACCCAAAGCCAACAGCCACCTGATTAAACATCTATGATCTGGTAAAGAAGTGTAGTTTAACAGATACCCTCTTGTGGACTTTAGTATGTTATGCCAATGTTTCCAATTTGAATTATAGTTGAGAAAAATATACATTGCCTCTTTTGTCTTTGTTCTTTGGAAGCAGGAAATGATAAGCTCTGGTAATTGGTTTTGTGAATAACATTTTGAAACAGTCACACTCATTTGTTCATGTATTGTCTAAGGCTTTTTAGTTGTTTTCTTGTGAGTGTGTGTGTGTGTAATACTGTGGAAGAACTTAATAACTGTAACAAGAAATGTTGACTCTTTCTCAGAATGCTTTTCTGATTTTTCCCTTGTTTTATTTTCTTTAAAATAGGCCTTAAAGAATATTGTTTTCAGAATATTTCTGTAGTTTTCCTCTTGTTTATTAGGAAGCTCAGGGGAAATTACCTTGCATCATCTGTGCATTGTTCNGTGTGTGTGTGTGTGTGTGTGTGTGTGTGATACTGTGGAAGAACTTAATAACTGTAACAAGAAATGTTGACTCCTTCTCAGAATGCTTTTCTGACTTTTCCCTTGTTTTATTTTCTTTAAAATAGGCCTTAAAAATATTGTTTTCAGAATATTTCTGTAGTTTTCCTCCTGTTTATTAGGAAGCTCAGGGGAAATTACCTTGCATCATCCGTGCATTGTTCTACTTTATTTTTCTCGGATAACCTTCCACAAGGTAGACTCGTCTGGAAGTTACCAGATAGCTCGGAATGGCTACAAACTCATCACCTCTTGCCTCAGTTTCCACTACTACAGCCAATTTGAAAATTCTTCTTCAGACACATATTTTAAATATTTTGTGCCACAATCTCCTTTGGGGACTTGGTTTATTTACATATTTAGTGAGGCAAAGATTTTTTATTCTGTACATAAAAGATTGGTTTTTTTAAGTCTTTCATTTTTGAATTCATGTCTTCAATTATTTATTCAGTTCAGTGATTTATTTGTCTGGGACACCTCTTTCTGTGGCATCAGATGGTTTCCTTGCACACACATGTTGAACACTGCTTTGCTGAATACTCAATGGGGACCCTCAGGGAACCTTCAAGGTCCACCTCTTTATCATTCTTTTAGAGAAAGTGCCGGCTCTGGCAGAGTTCTAATTCCCTTCTGCATGACTAGAAACATTCTGTAAGTGGAAGGTGAGATGGTTGTCACATTCTTATAAGAAACTCTCTGGGCTTATCTCATGTAAGAATGAAAAGCAAGGAGCTGATCTATTTCCAATATGTGGTTGGTATTTAGGTCAAGGACAACGAGATTCTCTGAGAATTAGAGAACTGTACTCAGATGAATACATCCAAGTATGCACAGAGGCCGTACAGAACAAGAATATGAAGGAACCTGTAGAAAGGACTGCTACAATGTCTGCATGATGGACTGCAAAAGACAGGCCTGGCATTTCTGACCATGTGAGGGATAACATGGAGACACCCCTGCAGCTGCATATAAGCAAGGTATCACATGCAGTTTGTAAATACCTGGAAAGTTCTATCCTTCAATTTAATTATTTCCTTATTTAATTAAGTTCAATTCAGTAGACTCGCTTTGCCCCACTGTGCTCTCTCCAACTGGCCTCGTTTTCTGTTTTTGTTTGTTTGCTTGTTTCGATGTGCTTTCCACGGGACACTTTGACCTGGAGTTGGAATTCTCAGGGTTTTAGGCTTTGGAATGCTCATGCTATTCAGATGTTTAGTGGATTTCTTTACCTCTTTGTTCTCTCATTCTACCTTTAGCTGTGGCCTTATATATCCTGTCTTCATCTTTATTGTTTCCTTTCTATGTAATTTTCATGTCTCTATTTCTTCCTTATTGTTCTAATATTAAAAATTGGTGTTACTCTACTCATTTCCATTCTGTTTATTATTATGTTAAAAATAATATTCTAGTACATTCCATACGATCCTTGTTCCTTTTCTTCTTCCAGGTTATTAGAGTTTAAAGCGTGATTGTTTTTAAATGGCTATTACTATATAATTCATGAGCACAGACAGAGAATGGAAAAGTTGAGAGAATAGGATAAGGTGGAAATGATACAATACATATAGTACAAAAGATGCAAAAAGCAAAATAAATGTTATAAAAGATCTAAAACCGACAGAAATTACTTCCCGAATTAATAAAATAAGGAAATCAATATAGTTTATGAAAGATGAAATCAATAAAGGTTTGTAACTGGAGGTTTCTCATCCTGCCTGGTCCCACAGAGGATTTTAAATAACCAATGTAAAGTTAAATATTAATTAAAAACTCTTTGACTAGTGGCTCAGGATTCTTACTGGCTAGTTTTATATATTTAAATTAATCAATTTCTGTTAATCTCTATATTGCCATGTGATTCATGACTTACTGGTAATGTTCTGGCATCTTACTCCTTGGGTGGCTGTTGGTGTCTCCCTGACTCTGCCTTCTCTCTCTCCGTATCTCTGTTCAGATTTCATGCCCAGCTATATTCTTCCCTGCAATAATCAAAAGCAGCTTTATTTATCAACCAATGAAAGCAACACATATTTGCAGCATATAGAAGGACATCCCACATCAAAGGTCTTTGAATATTTTAATAACTCACACTAAAAGCTTGATAATAAAAATCTTAGTGAGGCAAACTTTTAAAAAGATCACAGAAAGTTCTCATCAATAGAATGAATAAAGTGGAAGACAAAATATCAGGTAGATGAATTGTAACATTTAGATAATGGCAAAGAAAAACTAATAAAAAGCTACAAATACACCATGTGTGATCTAGGGGATGCCATTAAAAGGTTAAATCTATGAATCATGAGCACAGACAGAGAAAGTAATAGACTAAAGGCATAGATTGTATATTAAACAGAATCATCGCAGAAAATGCCCCAAATTTAGAGAAAAAGATGGCCATGGAGATAACAGAGGTTTTAAAACACCGGAGAAGACCACAAAAGAATTTATACAATATTATCATTAAAGCACTAAATATATATAGAAAAATAATGTTGAAAACTACAGTAGAGGAGCCTCAAATCACATATGAAGGTAAAATTTTCACGAGCAAGTCTAAAAGCCCGAAGGGCATGGAACTATCCACTTTAATTTCTAAAAGACAGTAATTTCCAGACAAGATAAAACATCCAGAAAAGCTGTCCATCAACCTAGAGAAGAAAGAAAAATGTTCCATAATAAACATAGACTAAAAAGAGAAAAAATTCACCATTCCAAAAGATAATATTCAGTTCAGGAATATAATACACTGAAGAATAGTAGCATTTTCACACAGTACAAAAAAGAATAAACTGAACTAGGAGACCAAGCAAGCAAATGATGAATAAGAAAATACCAACATGGTTTAAAAATACGAAATTAAAAAACTTATGACACACATTTTAACAGCTGGATGTTGATGGTATCAATTTTTAATCAAAAAGATATAGACTATATATAANTGGTTTAAAAAAATACAAAATTAAAAAAACTTATGACACACATTTTAATAGCTGGATGTTGATGGTATCAATTTTTAATCAAAAAGATATAGACTATATATAAGTTTGCTGTTAAAAATTAACCATCTCTTTGTTTTGAATTTTGTTTATTGTTGTTGTTTGTTTTTAATGTTTATGGGTTTTTTATTTTGTTTTATTTCATTTATCTGTTTTTGTTTTGTGTTCTTGTTTTTGTTTTTCAAGACAGGTTTTCTCTGTGTAGCCCTGGCTGTCCTGGAACTCACTCTATAGACCAGATGGGCCTTGAACTCAGAGATCTGTCTGTCTCTGCCTCTCAAGTGCTGGAATTGAAATGTGTCACTATCTATCTGTTGATGATAAAGAACACATTTTACTGGCAAAGATAAGCACAGCCTTAGGGTGAAATGGTGGAAAAATGTATTCTAAGCTAGGGGAAGTAGGAAGCAGGCTATTGTTTGCACACAATAGACTTCAGATAAAAATTAGACTGAAGGGATAAAGAAAGTCACTTCGTGATGAGTGACAGAAAAATCAGTAAAGACTCTATCATAACTCTAACCATATATACACTGAAACATAAGAGCATCATATCTTACAGAACAAATGTTACTAGATGTAAAGGCACAAACTGACTTTAGCACAACACACAATATTAATGGATGACTTTAACACATGACTATCACTAGTAGATATGGCATCCAAAAAAATAAAATAGTCAACATTAAATAAAATTACACTAAATTAGGCTCAACACACATCTACTGAACACACATTCTTCTCAGCAGCCTCAAGAGCTTTCTCTAAAGCAGATACTATTTTAGTTTATTAATCAAGTCTTAACATATATAAGAAAATTGAAATATTTCTAATATTCCATTTGATCACAAACGAACCAACATCTAGGGAAACTATAGAATATGTACCACCCCCAGCAGGTTGAATAACACACTATTAAATGATTAAAGACTCAGTCAAGAAAAATTTAGAAATACTGGGTCTGAATAAAAATGAAAACAAAATATAGTAGAACCTGTAAGGCAGAATGAAGGCAATCCTAAGAGGAAATTTTAATGGTGCAAGTAGAGGCATTTGAAAAAGAACAAGTCAAAAATTAAATCAGAAAAGTGAAAAACAATAATGAAGATCATTGCAGAAATTAATGAAGTGGAAATAAAATAATCACTACAAAGAATCAAAGAATTTAGTCTTCCAAAGTCCAAAATTCAATCAAAATTAAAAAAGACGGAGAAACAAATTAAATCAATATAAATTAACAAAATTAGCTATGAAAAGGGAGACATTCAACTATTACGAACATGAGGTCTGCCCTAGAGTGGTTGATAAACCTAGAGTCACTCCATTAAAGACAATGGATTTTCAGGAAGAAATGGAGAACAGAAGGGACAAAAAGGGGGGGTAGAGACATGAGAAAGGGAAGAAGGGAAGAGAGGTGCGGAGAAAATCTTTCCAAGCATCAAAATGACATAAATCTAGAAGGAACTATAGAATTTAAAGATTACCAGTTATCAACCATAACCATAAGTGAGAGCCCAGCATGGTGGCAAATACCTCTACTCTCTTCATTCAGGAAACTTTGACAGGAAAATTGCTGTCAGTTTGAGGCCAGCTTAAGCTATGTACTAAGTTCCAGGATATCCTGGGCTGTATTGTGAGATCAACCACCCCAAACCAAAATTAT
This sequence comes from Bramus lutescens, assembly GCA_001685075.1. Taxonomy (NCBI): domain Eukaryota; kingdom Metazoa; phylum Chordata; class Mammalia; order Rodentia; family Cricetidae; genus Bramus; species Bramus lutescens. The sequence goes on from LOEQ01000287.1 coordinate 118,304, forward strand.
AATTATAATAATAACTGTGCTTAAGACAGCAAAAAATCTTGTAAAACTTGAATGTGTGTGTGTATGTGTCTGTCTGTCTGTATCCTGACTGTACAATACAGTACAGAAACATAAAGGGATATGACCTTGCTCAAAGAGTCAAAGTTAACATACCAGTCATAAGACAGAACAGTCTCAGGTACCATCTGATAGATGTAGCAAAAAAATAGCAATCATCGTGGTGCTTGTATCCCAAATCTAACAATGTGTTGAATACCAGGAAAAAAGTTCAAATTCTGAAAAATTAATTACAATGGAATTTCAAATACCTTTAGGGATTGAAGTTCCAAAAGGACCTGGAAACAACCATAGACGGAAAGGCTCTGAAGAAACATGACACCCATATACATTATAGGTTTTTCGACCAAGTCTCTTTGTTTAAAACAGATCTCAATGTAATGGTTGGTGCAACTATTCTATAAATAAACCTTTGTGTGAATGTTCCAAAAAAAAGGAAAGAAAAAGAAAAGGTAGACATTATAATAAATAATAATGAAACTCAGAGGCATGTTAATAAGCATACTTTGAAATTATATGCAATACAAATTGGAAAATCTACAAGAAACAGACACATTTCTATAACCATTTAATCTAACAAAATTAAATCAGAGGATAAACAACTTCAATAGATCTTTAATGACCATTGACATTAAATCAGTAATAAAAAATGTATTTCAATTGAGCAAAGTCCAGTTCTGTGGATTCACTGCTAAATTCTGAGGATGTCTTTAAAGATGAACCAGCACCAGGCTCCTTAAACTATCTCATAGCATAGGAAGGGGAGGAACTTTCTTATGAAGCTATTTTTGCACTAATATCAAACCTAACAAAGAAAACACAAAATATAATATTATAAAATCAAAATATAAAATAATCTCTCTGATGAGTATGGATGCAAACATACTCGGTATTATATTTGTAAGCAAAATTCAACTATGGATAAAAAATTAGTAAAGGCATAAAGAGGTGGCCATCTTATTTGATGCCAAAAGACTATGTCTTAAAAGATGATATGCAAATAGCCAACAGATTGAAAATAATTTCAGCATCTTTAGTCATGTTGGTTCTTTGAGAAAATCAATAAGACAGACAAACCCTATTCAAACTAACTAAAAGACAAAGAGAAAACATCCCAATTAACAAAATTGGAAATAAAAAGGATCCATAACAACAGACACTCAAGAAATCCAGAGAATCATAAGTACATACTTAAAAAAAAAACTGTACTCCACCAAACTGAAAAAAATCTAAAAGATGTGGTTAATTTTTCAATAGGAACTAACTCCTACAGCTAGTAAACATTTTTAGCAAAGTATCTGGATCCAAGATTAACTATCAATAGCCATTCTATACACAAATAACAAATGGGATTGAGAAAGAAATGAGGGAGGGTAAATCATAATCAGGATTCATTGTATGAGAAAAGAATTTATTTTCAATAAAAGACCTATAACCACTAGTAAAATAAATCAGTCATTAAAAGTCTCTTGACCATGAAAAAAAGTTTCAGGGCCAAATGGTTTTAGCCCAGAATTTTACCAGACATTCAAAGAAGAATTAACATCAATATTCCTCAAATTATTCATTAAGTAGAAAGAGAAGGAACACTGTACAATTTTATTAGGCCACAGTTACCCTGATACCTAAAATACATAAAGATTCAATAAAGAAAGTTACAGATCAACTTCCTTTATTAAAACAGGTAAAAAATACTCAATAACATGTTTGCAAACTATCTAAGAACACATCAAAAAGATCAGCCATGAGGATCAAGTAGGCTTCATCCTAGAGATACAGGTATGGTTCAATATATGAAAATCTACCATATTTTTAAAAAATGAAAGAAAAAACCTGCACGATCATCTCATTAGATACAGAAAAGACCTTTGGCAAAACTACCACTCCTTCATGATAAAAGTGTTGGCAAGGTTATGAAAGAAATGGTCATACCTAAACAGAATAAAGGCAGTTTACAGCAAGCCTATAGCCAACATCAAATTAAATGGAGAGAAACTCGAAGCGATTCCTCTAAAATCAGGTACAAGACAAGGCTGCCTACTCTCTCCATATCTATTCAACACAGTACTTGAAGTTCTAGCAAAAGCTGTAAGACAACTGAAAGAGTTCAATAAGATAGCAATTGGAAAGGACAAAGTCAAAGTTTCATTATTTGCCAATGTTATGATAGTATACATAAGTGATCCTAAAAATTCCACCAAGGAACTAACTCCTACAGCTAGTAAACATTTTTAGCAAAGTAGCTGATTCCAAGATTAACTATCAATAGCCATTCTATACACAAATAACAAATGGGATTGAGAAAGAAATGAGGGAGGGTAAATCATAATCAGGATTCATTGTATGAGAAAAGAATTTATTTTCAATAAAAGTAGAAACACAGAAAAAACGAACATGTGTGTGTGCTTCTGTGTGTGTGTACTTTTGTATGTGTGAGAGAGAGAGACAGAGATAGAGACAGACAGAGAGACAGAAGAGAGAGATAGACAGAGACAGACAGAGAGAGAGACAGAAGAGATAGGGGATAAAAAGGACTAATGGAAATTTACATAGGAAAGAAGAAAAGGAGGGCTATGAGGGACTTAATATGGCCAAAGTACATGATGCAATAAAAAGAAATTGTCTTTATGGAGTCCAACATATTATANTATATATATATATACTTACTGAAAGTGTCAGAATATTCAAATATGTTTAAAAGCATATGTAGAAAACAAAGCTTCAAAAGACAAAATGTGAAAACATAGTTGTATGTTTCGCTATATTACTGGAACAAAATCATTAGATTGTGCTATTTTCTTGTGGGAAAATAGATAAGGTAAAGCTGATGGAAAATAAGTTGCTATGTTTTAGTGTGCAATTTTAGGGCATTGTATGCACTTCTAATAACATACCTACCAGCCCTGAATGTTTCTTTGTGTCCATTTCTAACTTATCCCTTTTACATTCCTGAACCTCTGTCTCTCAGATTGTCATTAATATACTTCCCATCACTGTAAATGGACTTAGAGTTTCTTGAACTTTATATAAGTGAAATAATACTCTGTATATATTTGATTAGTATGGTTATATTTATTCTTATCAATCTTCCTAACCAATGGTTCATTTCCTATTAGTTTGAAGTAGCATTCCATTGCATTTATATGCTAGAAGTATATGATTTGTTTAGGTAAAGAGAAGGCAATGTCAGTAGTAAATCATATTATTTTGATAATGAGTATTTCTCTTCCCATTTTGATCAGACACTGGCCAAAGGACTTAGCTAGGGAAGTGAATGAGATGGAAAAGCTTCATGCATTGGTAGAGTTTAGAATTTTGTAATTTTAAAAGAAGAAGTAAATCACATATCCAAATAGACAGATTTACAAATGTTCACTGCAGTTTTATTAGCACGGAGTTGTGGCAGACATTATTGGAAATAAAAGAGAAGCAGAGCAGATGCATCATATTGTGGATTATATTCACACTTCTAAGACCCTAACAGACTGGTTTAAAAGTAATGGCAGTATTTTATGTCCCCACCAGCAGTGCGTGCGAATACCAGCCCTATGCATCCTAACATTTGCTGTGATCGATGACTTTAATTTGAGCCATTTTAATAGATACTTAGTGGTATCTCTTTGGGGTTTTCATTGACACCCCTAATGACTAATGATTTTGAATATTTTTTCATGCCCTTATATGCCATCTGAAATAGTCTTCTGTAAAGAATCTGAGTCTTCTTTCCTGCAGATCCTGCTTCTATTAGATCTGTATCTGTTGTTAATGACTGATTTTTCTCCTCATTGGGGGTTATATTTTTCTGCCTTTTGAATTGTGATAATTTCAATGGATGTCAGATTGTGATGTTTAACTTTCCGTACTTAAAAATACTCCAAAGCTTTTTTTTCGGGAGGGGTTGCTATTAGTACCCTTAGGATTGGTCTGATCCTGTAGGGTCTTGATTTTGTAATTTGTTATCTAGCACACACATAACACCCTGCACGTATTTAAAGTACTAATTGAATGAGAATTTTTCCAAGAAAATCAAGACTTTCTTTTTATTTAAAACTGTTTTTATACAATATATTTTGATCCTGTTTCTTTTTTTTTACCTATCTCCCCCTCTTCCCAGATCTTCCTACTCCCTACCCACACAACTCTTCTTTTTCTCTTACTTTCTCACACGCTTTCTCTCCTTTGAAAAACAAACCCACTAAAACACACAAAAATGAAAACCAAAACAAACAAAAACAATAAGAAAAAATGCCAGGCAAAACAAAATGAAGCAGAAAGCCTACTAACACAACAGCAAATCATATAGAATTCTTTTTGTGTTTTCCTGAACTATGGTCAATACAAACAGTGACACGACACTGCAGAACATTGATTTTCCCTTTGGCCAACTGATATCAATTTCAAACAGCTTCTTGGTTAGAGGCAGGACTCCATGTCTGCTTCCCCTTCTCGGTGCTGGAGCCCCATCTGCCTGGAACCTGTATAGGTCATGTGTATGGTACAACAGTCTCTGTGAGGTCACATGTGTGGCAGTCCTATTGTCTGGAAGAAACTATTTCCTTGGAATCATCCACCACCTCTGGTTCTTACCATCTTTCTGCTTCCTTTCCCATAGAGATTCCTGAGTCGTGAGGGGAGGGGCTTGATAAAGACATCCCCACTATGAGTACTCCAAATCCTCTGATTTTCTACACATCGCCCAGCTGTGTGTGTTGATGTTAGTTCCCATCTTTCCCACAAAAAAAGCTTCTCTGGTGAGGGTTGAGTAAAGCACTGATCTATGAGAATAGCAATAGGGCATTAGGAGTCTTTTTATTGTTATGTTCTTGTAACAAAACAATAGTGGATTTTTGATCCTAGACTAAAGACTTTCTTGAGTCTTCTAACACCTGCTTCCTCAATACAGAACTCTTTCTATGGGTTATAGTCCAAGGCTATATCTAGGGCTCTTTAATCTAGGGCACTGTTACTTCTAATTTCTCCAATCAGTCCTCTTCCCAATCCTAGGTAGCTTTTGAATGGACATGTGGAGATCATGACTGCTTTGTTGCAAAAGAACATCTACAGATCTCAGTACCCTCTTTCCAAGCATATTGCTTCTATTTCTATGTCTTTCACCCCCCTCTCTCACAAGTTTTTGGACAGGGTAACTCGGTATAGCCCTGGCAGCCCTGTAACTCATGTATACCAGGCTGGTCTCAAACTCAGAGATCCTCCTGCCTCAGTCTCCTGAGTGTAGGGATTAAGGCATGAGCCACAACAATTTTCTTTGTTCTATATCTTAATTCAATCTTCTTCTTCTTCTCCAAAGTCTGTGTCTTTGACTATGATATCTATGGGTTTTGCCTTTTTTCATCTTCCTGTACTGTATCTGAGAGTCTTTCTCAGAAAAGTACATTAGGAAGAAATCATATTCTCTCAGAGATAGCTGCCCTTGTCATTGGAAGTCCAGGGTTTTAAATATGGTTGGTTTGTGACTATTCTTTGCATTGTTTCCTGTGGGAAAATCAGTTGACTTCCTGATAATCTGTCTGTAAATGTCTTGCTTGGTTGTTAAATTGCTGATTTCACTTTTTCTCATAACCAAAATTTTCTTACTTTAACTTTCTTTTTCTATATTAGAGAGAGGATTATTATTTGTATCTTTCAGTATTTCAAGTTGATATTTTAAAGTTTCATAAGATCTTTACACCAAAGTCAATATTTTATTATCTAAATTTTAATTATTTAACACTTTATTTAAACACATAGAAAAAATTATAATCCCACTGAAAGACCTTCTGAATGTGCTTACCAGCTATAGCACTAATATTGGTTGGGGAAGGGGGAAATAAATATTCAGTTGCCCAGAGATTTCAAAGCTATGTGAACTGAGAATGCGGTAGAGTTCTTCCTTTCGCCCATCAAAATGCACATCAGAGAAATATAAGGGCGGGCAAATGGATGGAGCTAGAAAACATCATATTGAGTGAGGTAACCCAGACCNAAGATCTCCTGAGTAAATTGGGAGCATGGGGACCTTGGGAGAGGGCTGAAGGGAGGGGAGCAGAGAAAAATGTATAGCTCAATAAAATCAATGAAAAATAAAACATGGACCAGGACTACGAACTAGACAATGAATACTATATTTCCAGAAGTGCAAAGGAAATTTTATGGCAATTACAAGGTAAAATTAGAAATGAGTACATAAGCTAGTGACGTTTTATTAAAAACCGTATGAGCAGCATCGAAGAAGTTGGGAAAAGCTATTCATCAAGCTTGTCAGCTCTGGAATTCTGGCACTCAGAGTGTTTGCTTACCTGGGGATAACTTCACATCTCCAGCCCCACTGTGCCTCTTGATGGAGCCAGTGATAACTAAAGCATCTTGTCCCATCCATGCTCCTTGTTTTCAGAATCTCCATGGAGATTTCAACTCTCCAACAAGGCTGAGCACAGGAGCATGAGAACGGTGGTTTATTTGTTCTTAGGATGTGAAATCAGGTCGCATCTAATGTCACATCCATTGACAGGATGGTTTCTGAAGGGGTGCAAGTAAGAAATAAAGATCTTACACTCGGGTCTATTCACAAAACGTCTGCTTTTATAGTCTAACAAGTTTACAAAATGCATTTTTTAAAACATTGTTTTAGCCTTTCTGCCTCACTGTTTGTTTCTTTAGTTAGTAAAATGAACAAAGTATGTGGCATTTACACAGGAAGTCACACACAGTAAAGTTCACTAAACCTTCGTTACAGTCACTGTCATTGTCAGATCACCATTGTCATTTTCTTTAAATTGTGTAGAAAAACCATCAAGAATTGGACATACTGAGAGAAAAACATAATCCAAGTGCTAAAGCACCAAATTCAGCATCAAAGCTCTGGAAATTAACACAGTATATACTGGCTTAGATGGCTTATTTTACAAATGTTCTTCAGAAATTGATCTTAGTTATGAGTAATAAAGATTTCTTCCTCAAGAAGATACACTACAAAGAAATGCAAACAAATCTAACTACTAGCTTCATGAAAATGATAAATAAACTGAAATGTTATATTCTTGTCATGTTATGAACAATGCCCATCACTCTATACCCCTTCACAGATGTCACATTTAACAGAGAAGTGGAGGGAAGCTTGAAGCTAGAAGCTGGTCCCCTCAGTCTGGAACAAATAGCAGCAAAACAGGTAAGAGCTGCCCTTGGTGTCCAACAAGAATTCATCTTCAAATTTCAGACACACTCACAGTTAATGAGGTCCACAAATAACATGCTGACTAAGAAAAAAAGATCCTTGATGAATATAAATGTTAAGATAAAGCTAAATAACTGAAATCAAATAGACAGCGATTCTGTCCCAAGTTAAGGAACATAATTTAATTGTCATATTAAGGGTATAATTCAAATACTTTGTTATAAAAATCTGAAAGCTTTTTCCATTCATCAAAAAGTTAAGAGAGCAAGTGACAAAATGAGACCAGCAACTGCAAAATTTACTGCAGAAAAAAATATCATTATATTAGAGAGTTAGAGTGAATTCTTGGGACTGCAATGTTCCTTTATGCCAATGGAAAAGCATGGTTGTTTAGTTAAAAGAAAATTAAAGAATGTATATCTGGGTGTATATACATATATATGCATATATGTGTATATACATATATATGTGTATACATACATATATATTGGAAATATATAGTAAACAGTCATAAAAATTGAAATAAAAATAGATTATTCCTTAGTTTATTGGCAAATATTTGATGAAATATGCAAATTAACCACAAATGTTGTTATTATTAGCCTAACACACATTTTATAACTGATGTTTATCAAGCTGTTATTATATTAAGACTTTTGCATGCAGCATGTACATAAACTATATTAATTACTTCATTAAATAGTCATACTTTCATCATGAAATTGGTATTTATTTGTATCACTTTACAAATAATACATAAAGGAAAGGAACAGAACAACCTAAATCTTGCCTAAGTACACAATCATCTGTAACATGAGGGCCGGCTTGTTTGGGTTTCTGTCCCGCCCCGTCCCCCCGCTGTTTTAGTCCCAGAGAAAATCACACAGAGGTCTTCATAAGATTATAAACTGATTGGCCCATTAGCTCAAGCTTCTTATTAGCTCTTCGTTGAGTTTGTTTCTTTTTGTTCTTTTTGTTCTAGAGCTTTCAAGTGCACTGTTAAGTCACTAGTATGAGACAAATCCTTTATGTGGACAGTTAGTACTATTAATTTTCCTCTTAGCACTGCTATCATAGTGTCCCATATATTTGGATATGCTGTGCCTTCATTTTCATTGAATCATAGGAAATCTTAATTTCTTTCTTTATTTCTACCTTGACCCAGTGGTGGCTCAGTTTCCATAAGGGCTTCTGTATTTTGTGTTGCTGTTGAATTCTAACTTTAAGCCATGGTGATCCAATAAGATATAGGGGGTTATTCCATTTTTTGTTTATATCTGTTGAGATTTGTTTTGTGACCAAGTATGTGGTCAGTTTTAGAGAAATTTCCATAAGGTTCTGAGAAGAAGGTACATTCTTCTGTATTTGGGTGAAATGATCTATATATGTCTGTTAAGTCTATTTGAGTCATAACATCTGTTAGTTCTCTTATTTCTCTGTTAAGTTTCTGTCTGGCAGACCTGCCCATTGGTGAGAGTGGAGTGTTGAAGTCTCCCATTATTAGTATGTGAGGTCTGATGTTTGCTTTCAGCTTTGGTAATGTTTCTTTTATAAATGTGGGTGCCTTTGTATTTGGGGCATACATGTTTAGAATTGAAATTTCATCCTGAGAGATTTTTCTTGTGATGAATGTGAAAAGTTCTTCTCTATCTCTTTTAATTAATTTTAGTTTGAAGGCTATTTTATTAAATATTAGGATAGTTACACCAGCTTGTATCTTAGGTCAATTTGTTTGGAAAGTCTTTTCCCAACCCTTTACTCTGAGGTAGTGTCTGTCTTTGAAATTGAGATGTGTTTATTGTATGTAGCAGAAGTATGGGTCCTGTTTTAATATCCATTCTGTTAGCTTGTGTCTTTCTAGGTGAGTTGAGTCCATTGATATTAAGAGATATTAATGACCAGTGACTATTAATTCCTATTGTTTTCTGGTTTTGGTGGTGGTGGTAGTCTTTGTGTGTTTCACTCCTTGGGGTTTGCTGGTGTGAGGTTATCTGCTGCCCATGTTTTTGTGGGTGCAATTAGCTTCCTTTGGTTGAATTTTTCTTTTAGTATTTTCTATAAGGCTGGATTTGTGGTTAGGTATTGTTAAATCTGGTTTTGTCATGGAATATCTTGTTTTCTCAGTCTAGGGCAATTGAAAACTTTGCTGGGTATAGTAGTCTGGGCTTGTATCTGCGGTCTCTTAATGTCTGAAAAATGTCTTTCCAGGACCTTCTGGCCTTCAGAGTCTCCATTGAGAAGTCAGGTGTAATTCTGATAATTCTGTCTTTATACATTACCTGGCCTTCTTCTTTTGCAACTCTTAATATTCTTTCTTTATTCTTTATGTTTAGTGTGTTGGTTATTATATGGTGAGGGGGCTTTTTTGGTCCAGATTTTTTGGTATTCTGTAAGCTTCTTGTACCTTCATAGACATGTCCCTCTTTAGGCTGGAAAATTTTTCCTATATGATTTTGTTGCGCATTTGAGTTGGAACTCTTATCCTTTTATCCCTATTATTCTGAGACTTGGTCTTTTCATGGTGTCCCACATTTCCTGAATGTTTTGCATTAAGACTTTGCTGGATTTGACATTTACTTTACCAATTAGTCCATTTCTTCTATCGTATCTTCAATGCCTGAAATTCTCTCTTCCATCTCTTGTATTCTGCTGGTTATGCTTTCATCTGTGGTTGTTCTTTGTTTACCCAGATTTTCCATTTCCAGAATTCCCTTGGTTTGTGTCTTATTTATTGCCTCTATTTCAATTTTCAAGTTTTAAACTATTTTCTTCACCTGCTTTTCTTGGCTTTCCTTAAGGGAGTTATTGATTTGTTCCAGTGTTTTATTTGTCTTTTCCTCCATTTCTTCAAAGGAATGTTTCATTTTCTCTTTCATCTTTATAAAATTATTTTTAAGGTCATTTTATTCTGCTTCATCTGTATTGAGAGGTTCAGGTCTTGCTATTCTAGAACCACTGGGTTCTGGTGGTGCCATATTGCACTTCATGTTGTTGAATGTATTCTTACACCTCCTTCTACCCATTTGGGTTTGGAGTAATTATAGGTTCAGGCATTGATCTTCATCCAATTGGTGCATTTGCTGTCTGTGCCTCAGGGGGCCACTTTAACTCCAATTTGTGCAGATAGAGCCTATGCCTCCAGAGGCTTCTGATGTGTCTGGGGAGGGTGGTAGATCAACCTCTTCTTCCATTAGGTGTAGGTGAGGGTTAAGCCTCTAGGGCCCTCTGATGCTAGTTTTTTTCCAGTTAGTCCAGGTGGGGGGCTTTGCCTCCAGGGTCTTCTGAAGTAACTGGGATGGTGGTAGAGCAGCCTGACCCCACAGACACATTCTTAAGCAATAAACCTAATATTAGTCATAGGGCAGCCCTTAGTGGCTATGTCTGTTTGGAACTTCTGGAGGATGCTGTTACCTATCTTCACATGCTCTCCTTCTGTTCTTAGTCAGAACTGTATGCTTCTGTCTTATCACTGATAGCTCTAACTTACAGTGGCCCCTCATGCAACCTCATCATAGTCAGTAGTGGATTCTCCAATAAGGCAGAGTAGAATCTCTAGCCAGCCCATCCCTGATCTTTACCTCTGCTATTTCTTCAATGTCATTAGCTACCATCTTCACTATTTATTTTTCTTCAGTATGAACCTTAAAATGCCAGTGTTCAAGCCCAAACATCTTCATCAGGAAGAAATACAAGATCAATCAAATATTTACTTATCAACCTTTGCCTTCATCCTGTTTTTAAAGAACACATTGGTACCCATCTGTCCCATATAGAATATTTAATAGAGGGTTCTAAGTTGGCACTCTCCTGATTAATTTCTATTTTCTTCTCTTCTGTGGATGGATGACTAAAAGTTGGTGGTGGATTCCTGGGATGGGTGAAGGCAAGATTGAATCACTCTGGGTCCTAAAAACCCATTGCCTGGGTCTGTGAGGACTGATTTATTCCTACTGGAACCTGGATTTTATAGTAAGAGGATGTACCAAGGTTTGAAGGATCCACAATGGGACAGAGAATCATGTTTTCATGGCAAAAATCATCTATATGTCACAGCATCTGATACATCTGGTCAACCAGAGAATACTGTGAAGGTTTGACTTAGTTCCCACTCATGTTCACAGTCCTCAAAAAGTGAAATACATTTTATGAAGTACGGAATCAAGTGTTTACCAAAGGCAGTCTTCAACATCAGTCCTACTGTTTAAACCCTAATGTCACTTGCATTAACTGAATTATGAAAACCTATATTTTATGGCTTCTTAATTTTTTATTTCCTAATTAGAAAACTTAGAAGAATTGAACACACTTGCTTCAACTCCATAATTCTGTTTTCAGAAGCTTATCACCACAAAAATGCACATGTAAATATTGACTTCTCCATGACTGGTTGCAGAAGGAGCCACTCTAGAGAAAAACCAGTTGTCCTTCATCCAGCAGCCCAGTGTAAATAGATGTTTAAATATAGTGCAGAAAGACAACTAACTATAGCTGGGCTAAGCCTCAAAACACAGACATTAAGCAAAATTATTTACCTACATCTATTGATTCCTTTGTCCTATTTAACATTTCGTTCAGAAATTAAGTAAACAAGACTGATTTAAATGAGGATGTAGGTCAGCAGATACTTAGCATCTATAAAGCCATAGGTTCAATCCCTGGTACACAAGGGAGTGGTAATTCTATCCTATTTAATCCTCATAATCCCCATTTTCTGCAAGTCTTTTAATAATATAACTATCTCTGTTTTCACACTGTTTCAGCCCAAGTATCCTTGAGTTGCAAGGCGTCTCAATTCTCAGGATGTCTCAAAGTGCCCACACTCATGGATCAACATTCTCCATTCAGCAGTTTAGTTCTTCTTTGAGTGGGAAGAGAAACTTGTGATTGGGAGCAATGATTTCTTCCTGCTCTCCTGGGGAAGCTCAATGCCAGATTTCCCAGAAATTTTCTTCCTTTCACCGAACATTCACCAGACTCCTGCTTCTAGTATGACCATGATGAGGATAGTCCCCCTCAGTTAGTGCCCCCCATACAAGAGCTATCACACATGTAGTTGTAGTGGATGTACAGTACTCGCAGTACAGGTGACTCACATGGTACTACTTACTTCATGGTGATAAAAAGTGTTGCTTTCCATCCAAGTCCTCTGCATGCGTCTTCAAGATGCTGAAGTCCTGTGGAGGCCCAAAAATGTGAGCCTATTTGCACCTTGTCTGAAGGTCAGAGAGTTTTAGCTTGCTCAAAGTTGTTGCCATTTGACCCTGACCTGGTCAGAACTTTGGAACTTACTGCTGTTCCTTCAATGTTATTGTCTGTTTCTACTGCAACCAAAAGTCCCACCTACATTTAGATCAGAGAGTTCTACTCTCTCAAGGTTATTGTCAACAGGTATGGGTAATATCCAGACCTTTTATATCAGGTGTAGAGAAGTAGATCTGTTTCTTCCCCAAACAAAAGTCTAAGGATCCCACTAAATTCCTACTCCCTTAAAGAAAATAACAGTGGATTCCACCCAAGGAGTAGTTTGCCTACAGAATGGTTTGGTCTAGGGTGTGAGCTTTACTTGTCTTGTTCTAGCAACAGAATGCTTAACTAAGAATGTGACCCTCAACTTTCAACTGGTATGTTCATTTCCTAGTATCATGTTAATGAGTTTTTTAATCTTATACTTACCGTTTTTGGTCGGGGTATTTTAAGCAAATGGGAATTAATCAAATGTGAGTGCTTTTCAGTATTCACTGGAACTCCCTCCCAGTGCTATTCTCCTATGTTTTCTGTTTTATTGTTTTCACTCACATCTTCATCCTCTTTACTATTTTCCTAATCCCCAAACCCCTACCTTGGTAAGTGATATTTTTGTTGAAGCTGCTCTCTAACAAGTCTGATATGGTGGCGTATGTTTTTAAATCTCAGTATTTGTGAGGCAGTGGCAACACCGTAAGTTTTAGGCCAACCTGGTCTACAAAGTGACTTCTAGAACAGCCAGACATATTCTGGATAGACAGCAAAAACCTGACTCAAAAATACCAAAACAAAAACAAAAATAAAAAAATTATATCAGACAATGTAGGGTTGATAACCAAAGCCCTTCATGGAAGAAAGCTGAGAGTTTTTTCAGAAACTAAAACCTTAACTTCTACAAGGCCAGATTCCAGGCTCACACTGGCACTTGCTAAGTCTGTTCCTAGGAAAGAACACAGAATATTATTCCCTTTGTCCTTTCATCAGGACCGCTGAGAAAGCATTGTTTGGGTGTGGCTCTCAGATTGAGAGTCTTCCATGCCAACACCCGGGAAATCAGGCAGGTATGTGAGCAGCTATTCTCCCAAGGAGCCTATTCCTCTCCTTAGAAATGTTCTAACTAGGACTAAGGTGCACTCATATCCCATATCCCAGCAGCTCCCTGTGCCCAGGGTGGTGGCTGTGGACTCTAGTTTTTTTATTTATAACAAGACTGACTATTTCTGATTCACCTTCCAAGAGGATAATTGTGATAACTAAAAGTTAAACCTGCTGGAACAAACTACATGTAAATGCTAGCTACTAAGATGGCAGTAAGGAACTGTTTATAGCTCAAATGCATAGAGATAGGACTTTGACTATACTTATCAATGACTGGAAAGTTCCCAACTTACAATTCCTTATATTTAAAAGTTGCATGAGGCTTGTGCTAAAGGGAACATTTCAAATTCTAACATTTTATGTACATGCCATAAACCCCCTGTTATAGTAACTTTTTTGATTTTGATTTTACTTTAAACAGAAAAGTGAAAAATTATGAAACGTTAGCATTTATTAAGCATGCATGTATAGGGTTCAAAGAGACTTTGAAGTTAATACTCCCTTTAAGATGAATCCATCTGGAGCCTAGAGCATTCACACATGAGTGCAATGAATAATAATATTCTCTAATTGCATAATGCTTTTTCTCTGGTAGCTTAAAGCGCCTTACATATTACAAAATCATGCAAATTTATACCTTTACATAAAGTCAGAAGCTAAATATGTCCCAGCAAAAAATGTTACTTGAGAGAACAAAGTAAGACTGACAAAAATATTGTACACTTTTCTGTGATAATGATAGCAAATATTTATAAAGCCACCAATAAGCCACAAACTCACCAGGTTTTGTCTGTATGTGTGTGTCTGTGTGTGTGTGTGTGTGTGTGAGAGAGAGAGAGAGAGAGAGAGAGAAGAGAGGGGGTAGAGAGAGCCCCCCAATACCTATGAAAATTAATGATCAACACTCATAATCTTCACTCATTAATGAATGGACTAAGAATCTTGGAGGTAATATAAAAAGTTCAAAGTCTTCTAGTTACCGTATAATAATAATCCTTGGATTCATGTCCATAGCCCTCATGGCAACTAATTGTAGTTCTACCAATTTCTAATCATACCTGTAGTTTTCCAAAGCTCTTCCTAGAATGTATCCAACTGTATCAAATTTCACCTTTGTAACTATAATAATAGAAAGTTTCACCATATTTAAGCAGAATTCTTTATATATCACAGAAAAACGTTGAACGCTAGAAAATTAAAACAGCAATGAAGCATCAAACACTGAGTTCACATTAGAACTTAAAAAAATGAATGCCCTGCTAGCATTATAAGTTGCATATTGTGAGCATAAAACAACTAAATGTGAGGTCCCACTCAGGCTGGTGAATGCAACATGCTGACCAGGAAGAGGGCCTCCAGGGAAGGCAGAGCTCTGCAGTTGGTTCAGTATGTAAGAAAAAGCATGAAGAGATGGAAGAAAGAAAGCATGGAGGGATGGAAGGATGGAGAGAGGGGCAGGGACTGTCGAAAAGAAGAGGGAGGAAGGCAAGTTGGTTACAGGTAATACAGAGGTGAAGTATTTTATTTCAAAAATTATTTTAAGATAAGCTCCTAATATACTGACTGCTGTGGCATGTCTGGAAAAAGATAATTAGCTTCCTTGGAGGCAGTACCAACCCTTAGTAAGATACACACAAAGTATGCCTAGGGGATGGAAAAATAGATCTGTGGGTAAAATGTTTCTTGGAAAAGTGTTAGGCCCTAAGTATAATTCCTAGCATCCACTTGAATAACTAGGCATGCTTCTGTGTCTGTAATTCTAGTGCTGAAGAGGAGAAAACAGGTAAATCCCTGGGCTTGTTGACCAGCCAGTTTAGCTTAATTGGTAAACTCTGGATTCTGTGAGAAACCCTGTCTCAGAAAATAAATAGAAAGAGATAGCAGAAGATCACATACTGTTGACCTCTTACCTGCGCATACATGCACTCATGCACATAAACCACATGCACGCACACACAGGAGGAGGGATTGTTCATGTTTCTGAAATTGGCAAGTATATTTAGATTAGAAAGGAAAACATCTGAATT
Source organism: Bramus lutescens (assembly GCA_001685075.1). Classification (NCBI taxonomy): domain Eukaryota; kingdom Metazoa; phylum Chordata; class Mammalia; order Rodentia; family Cricetidae; genus Bramus; species Bramus lutescens. Next base: position 133,901 of record LOEQ01000287.1, read on the forward strand.
TGCAGCTTTTGTGTGGGTTATGCAACAGCTACTAAGAAATAGATTAATAGAACTATAACTTATATTTGAGCCAGAAAAATAAACTTTTATTGAAGAAATTTGTGTAAATTATATAAAACTACCTTGCTAACTCTCCATAACTTGTACATCACTGAGGAATGTAAAGTAGTCCTATATGGAATTCTGTGTAAATAAAGGGAGTAAAACAGAAACAGAAACAGAGAGCCTGGTCCACGACCCAAATCTGATACAGCTGTATGTGTGTGCTTAATTGCTTCAAACTTTTGATAGCCCAGTCATTTCTCTTGACCAATCCTGCGCCTAACAAGCCCTGTAGCTTTTGAAGAAAGAAATTTGGAAGAAAAAAAGAGGTTTTATTCTAAACCATGGTACCTAGAAAAAGCAGTTTTTAGCACCTACAATCCAACCCCACGCTGGGTTCCCTGAGAGCAGATGCTCTTAGAGTTTGTGGGAGCAAAATGTTCTAAAGATCAACAGCTGTGACAGAAAGTGATGCAAGCAGGCTTGGGCACAAAGAAGCCACACTGTGCTGCTTATGAGGGAAGGCTGGACCAGGCCTGCAGGGAACTTTGCAGAAGGCAGGGCCTTCACATTTCCTTTGGATCATGGGGCTGAGCCTTTCTATCCTTGCCTATGACGTATATGGGGAGCCAGAAAGCAGGGAGCCTCAGGTCAGCACTAATTACAGACAAAGGGACTGGGAAGAGTCAGCAGTTGACCCTTTAGATGATACTACTTCTTGGAGGACTGACTTTCCGTTACCAGAAGAGCCATGACAAAGCCCATATCAGAAACAACAACAAAAAATTATTGCTATCCTAATTTATCTTAATGTTAACATTTATACATTATTCATTTGCATTATTTTTATTTTTTAACATTGCAATGAAACAATTAATTAGTTGCTAAGTGATTTTACAGGCAACACTCCTTAAATTTTGCTATAATGTTTGCAGCACTGTCTCTTTGTCTGCCACATTTTTCTTAAAAGCACAAAAAGCCTGTCTATCATTTTTCATGGAGTCCCTTCTAGCTGGAAGGCACAGGGTACACAGGAGCTATCAGTTCTGTAGGTGTAAAATATGGAGTATTATAACCAAAACTCCATGGAACAGAAAACAAAAGGCAAACTTCATGTCCAATTTCTTTCTTTCTTTCTTTCTTTCTTTCTTTCTTTCTTTCTTTCTTTCNTCTTTCTTTCTTTCTTTCTTTCTTTCTTTCTTTCTTTCTTTCTTTCTTTTGTTCGTTCTCTTTATTTATTTATTTATTTCGATCTTTCTTTATTTCTCTTTCTCTCCCTTGCTCCTTTCCTTCCTTCCTTAACTTTTTTTGGCATGTTCTTATTTTTTCTGTATACTGAGTATCTTTAGTGTGTGTGTGTGTGTTATGTGATGTGTATGTAGGCACATGTCACAGTTTGTCTGTGGAGGTCAGAGTAAAAGTCACCCGAAGCAGAGTTCTCTCTTGCTTCCTCACAGGACCTGGGAGTCAAGCACGGGTGTTTAGAATTTGAGCAACCATTTTTACCTACTTAGTCATCTCTCTCATAACCAGTTTCTTCCAGCTGTTTCAAATAAGTCCTTCCATCTCTGGGTAGACTTCTTACAAACCTATGCCCCTAGTAGTCATAGTACTTGATATAACTTAAATATGCTGTATACCATATGACTTAACTGTTACAGAACCCTAGGCGGTTTCATTGACCTCATGACATCTACCTTATAGGTGAGAATCAGAGAAAATACTCAACCAGTCTTCCAGTAACTCACACTGTAAAAGCAAGAAGTGTGGAATTTACCTGCACCATCTTTCCAACTCCCTTAATACAATATTATATTAAACCACAAAAATTTAACACTGTATTGTAAAGCACATGATGGGTACTTTTCCTATGACCATGAATATATATTCAGCAGAAAATAATTTTGAAATACCTCCCAATATAGATTTCTTTATTTAAAAAAGGCTTAGATTTTTAACCCATATCCTAGTCTCAAGACTCAACTGGAAAACAATTGGTTAGAGTCAGAAAAAAAAACCTCAACTAAGAAAAACCTTAAAAGTAAAAAAGTAAAAGAAACAGTAAAAAAGGAGAGTATCTGCTAAGGAATGTGGGAGAAAGGCTCCACTGAGCCTACAGAGCACAGTGCACCAGGGTCGCCTGCTTTTCTCCTGATCAAAACACGGGTGGTAAGAGTTATGCTACAGGTGCTGAGGGCAAACCAGACCATGGAGGTCAGTCCCAGGCACCATGAGCTCCCCTCAAGAAACGCAGCAGTGTGGTCACCTGTGAGGCAGATGGTGAGAAGGAACACTTCTTTTTGGCCTTTTGTAGCCCTGGCCCAGGTTCAGGGAGTTTAAATCACTTGTTCACTGGATTTCTCAAGTGCTCTCCAGTTTATATAGAAAAGCCTCCATGATCCTTTCATCNTATATATATATATATCCTGGTCATGAGCTTGTCCAGAATTTAGTCAGAATAAGAAACATGTGATAAATCTATGCTGTGTGTTATAGAATATTATTTTAAGATTTGTTACATTTTTTTATGCTATGGAACATTTGTTTAATAATGTAAAGATGTGTTACATTCGTTTATGTAGCATTTGTTTAACTCTGTGAAGTTGTGTTCCTTTGCCATCTAAAACACCAGAATGGTCTAATAAAGAACTATATGGCCAATAGCAAGGCAGGAGAAAGGATGGGTGGGGCTGCAAAGCAGAGAGAATAAATAAGAAGAGAAATCTGGGAGGAGAAAATCAAGGAGCAAGCAAATAAAGAGGACACCTGAGGCTAGCTACCCAGCCACACAATCAGACACAGATAACAAGTAAAGAAAATATATACAGAAATATTAAAAGGCAAAAAGTCCAAAGCAAAAGGTAGACAAAATAATTTAAGTTAAGAAAAGCTGGCTAGAAATAAGACAAGCAAAGGCCGGATACTCATAAGAAAGACTAAGACTGTATTTATTTGGAATCTGTGTAGTGCTCTTCCTCACACCCCAGAAAAATCAGTGTCTGTAGAAAAGATACATTTAAATTTTTATATTTGTATATGTATAAAATAACTAGAGTTAAAAATATACCTCTGTGATTAACTTTTAAAAACTATAGTAAGAAAGAGAAAAGCCAAGCTGCAAGCAATAATAATTATAAAATGAATATAGTTTGTGATGAGAATTCTGGTTATGTTTTTCTTAATTCTTTGAAAGTATACTTACAGAAACTATATAAGTCATAGAAATTGTGGAAGACAGTTTCCCTATTTGTATCTATGTGTTCTGTCACCACCAAGCAGGCAATGGGTCTAGAACTAATCTTGATAGTGAGACTTACCCTGAGTATTTCGAACTTCAGAAGTTAAGAACTAAATTCAACTCATCCATGACTAAGAAAATCCTCGTTACTTATTGAATGGTGTGTTAAACTGACAAATACCATGTTTGAAACAGTGGGTTCTTAAAAGTACTGAGCATGTTATCACTTGTAATATCAGACTTTGGTCATTGTGACAAACATAGAGATTCAATAAACTCACGTATACATTGTGACTTCCGTGAGATGCAGAACTGTCTGATTTTTTCACAGAGGCACAAGTCTGGGATGCGAGAATGAGACTCTATCTCCTCACAATGCATAACTAAGGTAATTTTTCAGGAAACTTCAGGAACCATTGGCTAGTCACAGTTCACAGTGAGTCCCTATTTCCCCTCACTTTCAGGAAGACAGCATTTAAGATAGGATTGGCACACAGGTTCGACTTTTTTCACTTTATTTATTTGTTATTTATTTGTTTATTTATTAAAAATTAACACCTCCTCCCATTTCCCTCCCCCTCCCCCACTCTCCCTCCATCTACAGTCCTAAGAGCAGTCAGGGTTCCCTGCGCTGTGGGAAGTCCAAGGTCCTCCC
>LOEQ01000287.1:172105-203245 GCA_001685075.1 Bramus lutescens
AGGGAGTGGGTGTGGCTTGTCTCTTAAAGAGACAGAACAACCATTACAGTAAGGTCTCCCCCATGCTTATTAGCTCCTTAGCTATGGGTTCTTGAACAGAATTGCAATACCAGACATATATTTCTTTCTGTGGACATTGGAAATTGGAAAGCAGTTGGTTACTCAAAGAACATTCATTCCACTATTGTTCTTATGGGCAATAACTTCAGTTTTAAAACTTTATCTTTTATCTGTTTTCTTATATCTCCAATGACACATTGGTTGTCATAATGGAAATAACTCTATTTGGATTCCTGTAAGACTTTCAACAAAATGAATTTAGCGTTTCAATTTTTTCCCCTTAGTTTTATTGATTTACCCAGAGATATCTTCTTATCTTTCTCTTCCATTTGGTTCTTTTATGTTGTTGCTTCCTCTGATATTTTTAAACTTCTGTCTGATGATTCATGCTTATTCTTTTATATATTTTTAAATAAACAGTTACCAATAGGCTACTTACGCACATGGTGTAGGTTTCTTCTTTCTTAATCATCTACTCTGAGTGAGAACTTTGACTGCAAGCCCTTAAACTGTAGGTGGGAATAGAAGAATTGCATACTTCACTTTAGAGAAGCATAAAAATAGACTAGCCCCTCTCCACACACTCTAAATACCAAAAGAAAAGCTTTGCATTCCACAGATACTTATCCACTCTTCTTACTAACTCCCTGCTGGTTATTTTCCTATTTTAGCAAGGACAAGTAGACATATAATAACCCATTACACAGGAATCCATCCCTGTTTCTGTTGAAGGGTATTGCCCTCTTTCAATGAATAAACAGAAGAAAATTAAATAGGTACTAAATATCTCATTTCCACAGGGCCAGCAAGATGGTTCAGTGAGTGAAGGCTCTTGCCAGCAATCCTGAAAATCTGCGTTCAAGCCCCAGAAATCCTCAAAGAAGTAAAAAGAAATTGACTCCCATGAGTTTTCCCCTGATCTTCACATGTACACCTTGGTGCTCATGTGTCATTCTCCCACCCTATGCACAATAAGATAAATAAATATAGTAAAAGACATGAGTCATTCTTGGCACTGCAAATCTCACTACATTCTTCACAATCCGGAATGAAAACACAACACAATGCGTGCAATCTGGACATCCAGTTGCTAAAAACGCTATGTCCCCAAAGAAAATTGCATATGCACCGACTCTCCTAGTCCCAAATTCTCAGTTTAATAAATGTGATGGCTAAAAACTGGAATTTTACTAAGCAAAGGCATAATAGAACAATGTCTTTATGTAAATGTTGTCCTTAGAACCATAAATTCACTGAATTTCTCAGGAGCCAGTCATTTCTTGTATCTTATGTTTTCTGTGTACCAAGGTTTCCATCATCCATTATGCTTTTTGAATTTCACAATATTCCTGTGAAGTATGAAATGATAAGACTGTAAAATGTTTCCTACTGAAAGAAAAATAAGCCAGTATGGAAAATAAGTAATTTGATCAAAATTGCACCTCAACATGTGTTCAAATCCATGGCTGTGAATTACTGGTTCAAATGTTTCCTCCCAGGACCACAACAAAGAACGGGTCAACAAATCCCATACATAAGGAAAATAGGAGCAGATATCCAACAAAAGGCAACAGACTTTCTGTTGACCTCTCAAATTTCTCTGCGGCCTTAGTAAGCCTCATATTTTTTATTATGATTATGTTCTCCATTTCCAGCCTAAAATTGCACAGGTGCATGTCACCCTGCCAGCAGAGAACTAAGACATGGCCAGGTTTCAGCTGTGATGTGTTCAGCCTGAGGCTTGTACTGAAGCACCAGAAACCATTGTATTGCTGTTCAACAAAACAACAGGCCCTTCTTTTATCTCACTCAAGGCATCCCGAAGTATGGAGCTGGGGATCAAGCAGAAAGAACCAAAGCAATGTAATCTCGTCTCCTATTTTCCCTTACCCGTGGAGGTGGTTTTAGGATTCAGCTCAATCTCTTTGAGGTCCATAAAAGAAACTTCAACAAGACATACAATAGTGGCAGGAGGGAGCAGCCAGCACTTTTAAGCTCTATGATTTGTGCTGATTTGGCATTTTTCACAGGCTTTCCTTGGGGATCAAAATATTAACCACAAAGTCTGCACACTCCACAGGGAAATCTGATGACTGGGCAAAGTCATTTCAAAGCCTCCTAGTATCACTTTGTGGAAATCAAAATGTGGGGTCTTTTTGTTGTTGTTGTTGTTGTTGTTGTTGTTGTTGTTTCTTGTTTTTAAACTCAAAATGTGAAGCTTAGTACTTTTGACAGGTCATCTAAGGCCTTCCCAGTAACTACAGGACCCTCGGGATTCCACTGTTTAACATTCCTGGGTAAATAACACATTATTTAACAACAGGAGGGCAGCAAATGGCCACTTGAGAAATGTGATCAGCAGTTAGACTGGAACTTCAAAAGATTGATTTATTTTCAATCATGAAACTGCTCTTTTGTTGGTGGTGGTGTTTTTGTTGTTGTTTTTCAAGATAGAGTTTCTCTGTAGCTTTGGAGTCTGTCCTGGAATTAGCTTTTATAGACCAGGCTGGCCTCAAACTCATAGAGATCCACCTGCCTCCCGAGTACTGGGATTAAAGGTCTGCTCCACCATCACTGGGCCCATAAAACCACTCTTAATTCAGAAAATTCATGTGTGGAATATACTCAAATGAAAATATAGGCAGACTTTTCTTTCTCACCCACCAATTTATTATTACTAACCACTCAGAGACTTATTATTAATTATAAATGCTCAGCCAATAGCCTGGACTTGTTACTAGCTAACTCCTGCATTTTAAATTAATCCATATTTCTTATCTACTCTCTGCCACATGGCAGTAACTTCTCTCAAAATAGCAAACACATCTTGCATCTACTCACCATTCCTTTGACTCTGCTGTTCTTCCCAGTGTCCTTAGCACGGTTCTCCCACCTAATCTATTCCTGTCCAGCTATTGGCCAGTCAGATTCTTTATTAAACTAATCACAGTGACATATATTCACACTATATAAAGGAATATTCCGCATTTCCCCATTTTTGTCTAATTAAAACAAGGTTTTAATATTAACATAGTAAAATTATATACAACAAAACAATTATCAAGTAAGAATTACAGTTGCAATATGCAGTCCATTTGTATTTGGCAAAATAGAGAAAATAATTCATCAACTGCCCTCTCCTGATAGTCCAGAGTTTCAGACCTAATTTACTTTCTACCATGATTAGGAAAATGGCAACTGTGACTATCTTGTCTTCAACACTCTCAAAGACTTGAGAAGGATTTAATACTACCTAAGTAAACAAAGTACAGAAGAAGCGGCTTCCAAAATTCAGAGATTATAGAAACAACTAGTTGCCTGGAAAATTTCCTTAGGTTCTTCTGCAATGTTAGGACATCCAGTCTTTGCCCACAGGCCTAGTAATCTGACAGATATTTTCGAGAAGCAGGAAATTTTGAAACGCGACCTACCTTGTCTTTGCAAACCTTGGCAGTCACTTTTTTTGTGTGTGTGTGTATACTACTGGTCCAGTTTGGACAGTACACGGCCAGTAATTGAAACAAGGGCAGTTTTTTGTTTTTGTTTTTGTTTTTTTGCCCAAATCGCTAACTTTTGCCGTAAGGAAAGCACATTCCATATGAAGGTTCTTTTTTGCCCATCATATTCTCTAAAGTAGACGGGTGCTGCCAGAAGCAGACTTGTCTCATTGTCATGAAAAGTCTTAGATTATTAAGCATATTAAATGCCACATTTTGTAGGTTTTTGAAGTGTTTGAAGATCATCTATTTATCCAAATATATCTGTGTATGACCTTGAAAATATACCTAGAATGACAAAAGTTTGACTATTATAGATGACTAAATACTAACCTATATTTTTAATTATACATTATAATGATTTGCATAAGCACAATGCCCCAAACAAGAGTAGAAACATATATATGGTATAGCAAAAATGAATTAATATTTATATCAATAAACCAAAATTCATACTATTTTGAGATTAATAGTTGGTTTTTTGATTAGATTCAATAATCTACTCTTTTATCCTATCATTTCTATATTCCCTTTTATTTTCAGACCAATCTAATATCCTAAATCTAATATCCTTGGTTCAACTTTTTTATTTTACCATTGCCACTAATAAATTGCAACCAAACTCCCTTACATGTTAACAAACATCAATAACCAATATTTTGAGAATGTAGGCATTTTTTCTCTAGATTGCTTCCTATTGTCTAGGGGAACTGGAAACTTTGGGAAAACCTTGAAAAAAAATCAGGATAATGATTTCATCTTGGCTGGCTGGAATAGTCAATAAGGTTGGACCTTCTCCGTCATTAGCTTTAAAGCTGATTTGGATGTAGAACTCTGAGGAGACAGTAACAGAGGTGTTTTGAGATACTAGATCACCTGAGCCTTCTGTTTCCATTGGTATCTGATCTCTTTGATCTGAAAATACATAAACCTTTAAAGGTAACATACATATATATATCTGCACTAATACAAGTATAGACTGTGCATTGTACACAAGTCAGCCAGAAATGATTTTTTGTTTTCTGTTTAAGCAGGTGAAATATATGTCATGTGTTTTATAGTTTTTCTAGGTTTATTTCTTTCTATTGCAGCCCAATTTTTTAGGGTGTCTTCCTCAATCAAACCTGATCCATATCAACCTGAAATGAATCCATCGTCTTTTATTTTAAGAGGAAAAACCTTTCCCCCAAAGAAACACATCTTTTGATCTCAATTTTGAAGTCAAAGCATCTAAAAAATATGTAATTTGGTGTAATGTAGTAGCTTTCATATTAAAAGGTCTTTTAGCAGCTATCACTCCTTCAGCAGTCAAAAAATTTAAAGACAACATAGTGACATATAAGATTCAGATGCTCTAGGTATTTCCCATCTTTATATGGTTTATTATATTTTTATTACCTTATTCCTTGTTTTAGGACCTTGCAACTTTTAAAGTATTTTTTAATCTATAACTGTATATACCATTTGCCTTTTTTTCCTCCCAAAACTATACCTCTTTTTAAACACACTATATCCCATTTAGAGGTGTTTTTTCCCATCTGGATCTGTCCTTATTACATATCTGTGATCTTTTCTTTCTGCACATGGAAAACTTAAATCCACCATGTGGCTTAGTTCATAGTGTGCTGTCAGAGCTCAAGCTGGTGGCTCAAATCCACAGGCAATGGTCAGGAGATGCCTCTCCACAACATGGCTGACATGAGAGGCACAAGACTAAGAAGACATGCCTGGCTCCATTATTGTGTGTCTAGAATGCTTTTCCAAGACCTCTCAGGTTTTATATGGATATAGGTGCCCCACATAGGGTGCTATTTGTAGGCAGAAATTTCTATTCTGCGATCACTCCCAAGTAACACACAGCAGGTTAATATTAATTATAAATGCATAGCCAATAGCTCAGGCTTGTTACTAGCTAACTCTTACATTTTAAATTAACCCATATCTTATCTATGCTTTGTCATGTGACTTGGTACCTTCTCTTAGTATGAAATACCCATCTTGTTTCTCTCTGTATCTGCTCACTAATTCACACTCCACCTTCCTTTTCCCCAGCATTCTATGTTTGGCTCTCTGCCTAACCTATCCTGTCCAGTTATTAGCCACTAAGTTTATTATTAATCAATGACAGTACCATATATTCACACAGTGCAAAGAAATATTCTGCAAGCAACAGCATAACAATTTCTATTAAACTGACTATAGTAGAACATTGGAAACAATTTTAAGGATGCTTACCAGAAACGAGTAAAAATCCTCAGTGACAGCAATAAGAGATGCCTAAATAATGCATCTAAATGTTTAAATTGTACTGTTTTACAAAATGGATAATATTATGTAAGAATTTATCTAGTATTGATAAGCAGACTAATTTCATTCTAAGGTAATTTACATGAATTGGAATTCTTTGTCAAATAGTTATTGTTATAGCTCTTTATTAGATAAAAACATCAATCTCTTCCCTTTCTTAAAAACCATACATAAAACCCACTTGCTTTTAGTCTAAAATTTTGAAATAGCTCTTTCAAGATCTAATGTGATAATGCATATTAAAATCTTCAATATTGAAAAGTTCTGTGTCAGTGTATATAATATCTACTTACTGCTTCAACGCCCCAGAACATGAGCAGTTAAAACTTGGATAGTGAAAGTGGGAGGGATGAGCAGCAATGGGATTATCTTGTGTGAAATCTGAAAAAGGTTACATGCAGAGCAAATGCAACGCTGAGGGAAATGGAAGAGCAAACAAATGCTGACTCCGATTTTTTTTCAGAGTCCCCCAAACTGTGTTACTTGTTCTTTGGTAGTTAAGCCTTGGGGATACTCCCCAAAATACAAGGTCTTTGCTCTTTTAACAACAGCCTTATAAAATTACATTATCCTCAAATCAGCCATTAACATCTGCTTTATTCCAGTCCATTCTAGACCATTCGGCTTCCATTACCCCTGTGCGGGGGAGGGACCTTAAGATGAATTTTCTAATGTAATGTAAGGCAGAAGCATTATTTATTGAATGACTTAAAAGTCTAAGTGACCATAGCAGAAAAAAATTTCATACTACAAACAATATATAAAATTTACCTGTCCAGATTTCCACTAAAAACAAAAAAAAAGACAACACATTTGGAAAAGAGGCAGGAGGTAAATCTGGAAGGATTTGGAGAGAGGGAAGAAAAGGGAGAAATGATGCAATTATAATCTTAAAAACATTAAAGTAGTTATATATCTATGGTTAGGGATGTAACTCAGTGGTAGGCTACGTCTTATCATACATGAGGCCCTGGATATTTAACTCTAGCACAGCAAGTAAAACAGAAATAAATGTGAGAGGGAGGAGGTAGGTAGAGATGGAGCGTACAGGAGAGGGAAGGAGGGAATGGACTGGTGGAGTGGAGGAGTGGGATAGAGAGGTGAAGGCAGGAACAGAGGAAAGAAAGGGATGGATAGAACTTTCTTGTCTAAACAGTTCTGCAAACTTTCCAAAATGTAACATGAGCATTTATTTAGGCACATAAAGCTAGTACAGCTTCACAGTAGGGTAAACTATTGTATCTAGAGTTTAAACTAGCATTAATATTTAAGGTTAACAATTTAATATTAATGCAATCTAAAGTAGTAGAGATTATTTCTTACAAATACCTTAAGACTGTTATGTAATTCTGAATTACCATATTTGTCAAGAATTGTAATTCATATGATAGGGTTAATAATGAGAGGGAAAGCCCCATTAAATGTTTTCAAATATGAAAATCAAACTGTCTTTTCCAATGAAACAATTTTTTGGTTAATATTCTATTATAAAGAAAACTTAGCATGTTTCATTAAATTGAATATAGTGTTAAATGGCTATTCTTTTACTAGAGACCAAATTCTGTCAGTTTAAGAAAAATTCATTTGTTATTACCCAGAGGAAAATAAGATGGAATGAGATAATAGCTTTCAATAAAATGAAAGACTATAACTTTTATATAATGGGAAGAAAATCAGATGTGTTTCTGTAGATAATCTTAAATTTCATTACATCTATTTATGTGATATAAATCACTACTAAGAAAAGATAATCCAGGCTGTAGGAGTAGTTCAGTGGTTAACAGCATGTCTTCCAGGAGACCAGGGTTGATTCCCAGCACCAACATGGTGGCCCACAACCCTCTGCAGCTCCACTTCCAGGGGATCTAGTGCCCTCTTCTGGCTTCCACAAGCACCAGGCAAGCATGTGCTGCATGCACAAATATGAAGAAATACACATAGAAATAGAAAAATAAATTAAATGTTTTTAAAACCCTTAAATGTGTTAACAACATAAATTATGTATTTCAGTTTGCATTTTTATATATTTAAAATTAAAATTCAATATTTGATAAACAAAATGTTTAAGAAGGATTAAAATTTTCATTAGTGTAAAAAAGTACATTGTTTTCATATTTGCAAAGTGCCTAAAACTATCAGCATGAATGACCATATTTATGGGAAAATTAATTATTTTCTAACATCTTTCATTAATAATTTTAATTAAAACATTTTAACAATACATGTTACTTATTACAGATAACATTAACATTTCAATGCTATAAACTCTTATTTGTAGCTTGTGGTTAAGTTTTTCATGTGTGCTATCAGAAAGCATAACATTTGAATGTAAAAATACTGAAAGTTTTGAGTAAAAATTTTCAGAGAAAACTGTGACCATTGCTGAAAACGATGTGTTAATTAGGGTCATCTTTCTCAGTGTGTGCTCACCAGCTGGTATCTGGCACGTCTAACTCTCAAGAGTTTCATTCTGACTCACATTCCTTTGATGTGTTTCTCAAGGTCAACTCTCTCCCAAAGGTAACTGGTAGAATTTCAACCAACTTCTGTTTTGAGGATTTGACATTAATGTGGTTTCTTGGACGATCCAGTAAAGTCAAGGGGGACTCGTAGGGCAATTCATTCCTCAGTTCAGAGCTGAATCATGCTCATTCGTGTATTAGATTTCCCCAAAATAAGGAAGCTTGGTCTTTTATTTGTTTAGCATAGAAGTGGATAGTCATTAATAGACACTGAACTCCAAACATGCTCCTTCCTTTGTGGTGCCTTCCTGGGTATTTCTGCTTTCCCACTGCTATTGCAAACATTGTTTTCTTTCTACAAGGTAAGATAATAGCATGTCATGTTTTGTTGTCTTCAGTGCTCTGAACACTGATATAGGAATAGAAATTCTTGGGCTAGGGAGATGGCCCAGCCAGTAATGTTACTTACTGACAATTTGAAGACCTGAGTTCAGTCCCAAGCATCCACACGGTGGAAAGAAAAAATTCACTTCTACAAGTTGGCCTCTGATTTTCTGACCTTCACACATTTACTTTGACAGTGCATGTACATGCAGACACAGACACACAGACACACACACACACACTCATACATGTGTATGATGGACACACATAAAAATCAATAAATATAGTGAAAAAGAAATAAATAGTAGGAATTCCCATAACTAAATCCCCTTTGCAAGGAGCTGGAAAGATTACTCAGGAATCAAGAGTGCTGGTTGCTCTCATAGAACATAGGTTTAAGTCCCAGCACCTACATGGCGCTTCACAAACATCATAACTCCCATTCCAGGGGATGAGATAGCCTCCTCTGACCTCTAAGAGAGCCAGGTACACATGTGGTGCACATAAATACATGGAGGCAACACTTACACATAGGCAATAAAATAAATATCAAAAAAATCTACAAAACAAATGCTGAAGTGCTTAGATGTATGGTAGATAATATTAACAATAGTAATTTTGGGCTTTTGTATACATAGATTATGCCCAAATGCCAAATACTTTTTCATTAATGTAAAAATCTAAAGATATTTGATCGATTATTTTGAATGGCAAATGTTAATATAGACAGAAGTAAAGCAAACAACATCACATAGCCAATATATGGTCAAACTGATTGATTTTTGTTGAGTCTGGTGATGACCAGAGTGATGGTTCACAGTCTGGTGGAATCACAGAAAAATGTTGGACTTCCAGTGGGTCTGTTGCTTTGAGTATAATCTACCATAACCCACAAGTGATACCAATAGTGTTTGCTAATGTCCCTCTTCCTCACCCTCCTGAGTGTGCTTCTTGGTTGCATAGCTCCTAGATGTTTATCATCTAAGTCTGTCTGTCCTTGACCCACAGAGGCTCTTTTGTACTAAATAACAGACATCTAGATAAACTTCTTCCTGCTAAAATTAAGGAAGTGCACTTTGGTTTTTGTAACTAAGAATTCTCAATGATATATATTAAAAATTATTACCCATCATATGCGGTGAAGACAAATGGAAAAGGTATTTCTGAGGAGTGAAATTTGATATAAAATTTTAATTAAACTCAAATGCAATGGAATTTAAATTCCAACTATTAAATTGAGTAAAGGGAAGGCTGAGAGACAAAAGATAACTGTCTTACACAAAGTCATCATGTGAGAGAGATGTCTTCTCTTTTGATGTATGCCAGAAGTATTCCTTCCACAGGATTTGAAAATAAGCTTTGATAATACCTCTTTCTATTTACTCCTGATTCCATCCTCTGTTTCCTATACATACAAGTTGCTACAAAATCAGCTTTCTTTTTACCTCAATTTTTTTGTCATAATCCAGTTATTTGGGATATCACACCTTTCAAGTCCAATTTTCTGCTTTGTTTTTGTTTATGGAAGGCTATTGCTAGGAAGAACTTAAGAAATAACTAGCACAGCTTTTGAGGTGTGCCTGTATTGAGACCTCGAGAAAGGTTGTGAACCAGCTGTGATTGGTGATGTTTGGTGAAACTTGACTCAAAGCCTCCTCCGTCCTTGGTTTCTAACGCACATGTTTTTCACGCCCTTTGAAGTCAGAGAGCTCTGTCTCAGGATATGTTTCTCTGTAATTACTTAATTATGTACATCATATTATACTCTATATTCCCTAAAATTCACAGAAACTAGATATTAATAATTCTAGGTTAAACACTGTGTTTAAAACAGCCTTATACTGAATAGCTGTTGAACTAGTTTCCTTGAAAGGTCTGCATTATTTGGGCATGGTTTGTGATCATGGGAGCTTTCTCACTAAAGTAATTAGTTATTTCCTTAAGCCTTATGGATCATTTAATTTACTTCTTTGAGTGATGATGGTTCTACTTGGCTTAAAGGCATCAATGTCTACCATTCATAGTAAATTCTAAAAATTATTAATTATCTCACTTAAATAGTATACCCAGATATATCAATATTCCTCTCCTTACAAGACTCCTGCTTTGGAGGGAGGCATTTCTTAATGTGTCTTTCTTAGAATAGAAAATCTTGCCCCAGTAACTAGATGGGATAACCAAGTGGTACAACAAACCATGTTCAGGGAGAATTGAGTCATATAAGCATTCTCTCTTGGATGACTGAAAGTCTTTGGAATAACCAAATCCAGTTAAAGATAGATGTATTATTAATCAAAATAGACCTTGGTCTGGATATCATTGGCCTGTACCCGTACCCTATTCTTGTACATCTTCTTTGTCCCCAAAATTTTTTATTTTATGTAACAAAAAAAAACTTCTCTTAAAATGGAAACCAACTGTGTGCTGTGGCAACTAAAACAGTAAAGGCAGGGCTCATCCACACCAGTGTCTGCTTACCCTACATCTGACCTTCAGTTTGTGAGCAGGGACCTTCCATGTACTAAGAACACAGGAAACTTCAAAGCATAAATCTGAAGGTGCAAAACTTGTGACTCGGGTGCATCTTGGGGAAATATGACTAGTCACATCAACTAAAGCAAGAGTCTTATTCTACCTTAAAGAGAGTAGACAGAAGCCAAGGACAAACCCACATTGATCATCCTCTGATGATATAAGTCACAAGACAGTCCCACACCAGTACAGAATTATGAATAATAATAAAAAGGTTAATTATTTAAGGGGAAAACTTACAGATCACTGTCCTAGACAACAGTCCTCTGTGTGAATAGGAACAGAGTCTAGCAGCTAGAACCAGGAGCCAGAAGCAAGAGAGAGGGTACATATTTACCGCTGCTTTTACAGTATAAGAGAACATGCCTAGGTGGGCTGGTATCTTAAAGGCTATTGGCTGAAGGAGCAATCAACTTTGACTAAGGCCTAGTGTAACTGACAGACCATTTTCAATGGCAGGAAATTTTTCAAAACCATCTTACCCTGTCTTGCCCAAAGACCAGTTTTTCCAAGAAGAAAACAAGCTTCAAGTGGAGTGTCTTGGGTGCCCAACATTCTCCCAGTAATAGATTGGTGCTGTCAGAAGCAATCATGTCTCAAGTCAACAGAACCCTAAGTTATTTAAATTCCACAGATCCTTGAAGTGGTTGAAGATTACTTATCTAAATAGAATACAATTTCTATGTATCTACAGAACCTAATTGATCTGACTATATGTACAACAAACATGAACAACTATTGACCTATAATAATTAATATCTAACTTAAAGACTAAAACTTCATGTCAGAATATTAAATAATCTATAAACAAATGTGCAACAAATGAGGACAATGACCTCAAAATGTAAACAATCTATAAGAATCTTGATCAGCAGTAGGAGTAATATATAATGCAATATGAAAATATATCCTAAGAGGTGTATCAATATACAAAATGTCCTAAACAGAGGTAGAAACATGCATATATATAATCTGACAAAATAATTTTGCATAGGTATACAAATAATGTAAACAAAAGTAACAAATATAATTTGAACTTGTATCAATATATACCAATGTAAATTATCCATAAACAATAGCTCACAAGTATTCAAGTATTCACTCTATTACCCACTATTACTATCCCTTTTGTTGTTGTTGTTGTTGTTGTTAACAAACATAGTTTTCACCACAACCCTCTATCTAGTACAAGTAATAATCAATAACCCCTAAACAGTGTTTCCAACCCTATGGATAAACCTTTTTGGGATGGGGTGTCGTCTTCTAGAATTGCTTTCCACTGTCATGGAGGTGATGTTCTCTTAATGGAATCCTGCAAAAGTAAAGTGATGGTTAAGTTTCAAAATTAATGTCCAGTATAGTTGCAAACAATTTCCAAGTAGTGGATAGGGGCATTTAGCCTTTTCCTAAATACATGGCCCAGACTGATTAATGAAACTGCACTCAATGTTTGGATATCTGCTACAGCATGTTTGATATTTGTGTTCAAAGAGTAGTAATGTTGTTCATTCCTCTACTAAGCATTTACTGAGTAATACAGTAAAATACTGATGAACTGTTCAAATTTCATTTATTTATTTATTAATTTTTGGTTTTTTGAGAGAAGGTTTCTCTGTAGCTTTGGAGGTTGTCCTGGAACTAGCTCTTGTAGACCAGGCTGAGCTTGAACTCATGAAGATCTGCCTGCCTCTGCCACCTGAGGGCTGGGATTAAAGGCGTGCACCACCATCGTCTGGCTAACTTTATTTTTTATTTATTTATTTTTCAAATTCAAATTCTATTGTTGTTAATATGTACACTTTACTCGTGGGGTTGATGTTCAACCCCCAAATGAAGCTATTTTTATAATGATTTCAATACATATTTTCAAAGTTCCCAACTACACATTAGCCATCATACTATATTTTTGTTGTTTTGATTTTTTTTTGTTGTTGTTGTTTTGTGTTGTTTTTCTTTTCCAGACAGGATTTCTGGAATTCACTCTGTAGACCAGGACTGGCTTTGAACACCAAGAGATCTGCCTCCCTCTGCCTGCTGATATTAAAAGTGTGTACCACCACTGCGTGATCACCATATATGTTTTAAAAACATTCATCAACTGATGTTATACATTGAATGTACAGTCATTCAAGTCAAACAAGTCCTTGTGATCTTGTAGGTAATCAGCCATTTGCATTGTGGATTCCTGTTGCTTCAGCTACCAAGTCCCTAGCGCAGCCTCTGCTACAACCCAGGACACCTTGCCTTCTGCTCAAGTACAGCCACTTCACCCTCCATCAGTACTGGTTCTGTCCTGACTTGATTAACAGTCCAGTCATCAGCCTAGACTAATATAAAGGACGTTAGGTTGATACTGAAGCTATCCACAGTCAAGATTGCTGCTCTACATTCCAAACTCCAGGGGCAGATGCTTTTTCCTTCAGACCTGTTTAGATGCCATTGCAGTATATGGAACTTCTCATCTGTTTTTGGTATCTGGGTGGTGAGAAACTGTCATTTCCCTACAACCATCTGCTGTTTGGACCCTACACACCTATGTAAACACATACTGTGTATTGAGATGTATTCCTTAAATAAAGGACTAGCTTATTTTGCAAAGAACAGTCCCCAGTACAAAATTCTTACAAGTAAATGGTGATAGTGATTTTTGTTCTGACGGAGAACTTCAACAAAAGCCTAGGCTTTCATTCAACATTCAACATGCTAATTAAACATCCATTGTATGCCAGGCATTATTTTATCAATGGAGATAAAGTCATTTGAAAGAAAGGAAAACAGATTAAATTTTCTGTACTCATGAAACTTATGGAGTAAGAAAATACATAGTGAGAATAAAAATGGATTGTTGGTGTCATCCTTGGCAACATTAAGTAAAGAAAATCAGGATTTTATGAAAAAGGACCTTCTCCCAAGATTGCTTGATTGAAGCTGCCACAGATGCTCTGTCAGCACCATAACCTTGCACATAAGCTCCCATAATCTCTCTCACACAAATATTGGCTACATAGCATGTTAACCAATGTATTCTGCTGTATGGTCTGGGTTCAAAGAATTGTATTAGGTGCATGGCACTCCCCCAAGATCTTTTAGGAAGTGCAACCCTTTGTTTTCAATTTCAGACTCCTTGAAATACAGTTATAGGGATAATATTGATTGTCTCCTTTCGCTTTATCTGTAAACATGCTATTAATTGAATTAAACTCTTCAGGTAAGCATTTGCCTATGAGCTAAATGTGAGCCTGTTCACAAATGGAGTCAATTGCTTTTCTCTGGCACTCCATCCCTTCCCAACTGTTTTTTGAGAAAAACAGTGTGATAATTTGCACAAGTGCTCCGCCCTGTCACACCCAATGACTTTTTTGAATTTGGTAAGGAAAGTGGTGACTTGGTAACATTTAAAATTCTTTCATGCTATTGTCTCATTTTCACTCTCAGGAAACTTTACATAATAAAAAATGAACATAGCTTCATTTTAGGAGGGAATAAATGAAGGTAAGAGAAGTAAACAAATTGCTATCAGTAATAGAAGAGGTCTGACCCACGTGTCCTGAGATGCTCCACCTGATTAAATGTATCCCCTGGATTTTCCCCTCTACTCTGGACAGGAGGGCTATGCTCAGTATGTTAAGGCCTTTCACAGACTCAAGCAGATTCTTCCTTACTTGGCTTTGGGATGCAGAGCTGAGACTCCAGGGCTCTGACTTGGCGGCATCCTCCATTTAACCAACAAAAGGCATAGAGAGAGACAACAGGAGTTCAAAAGGCAGACCCTGTTTGCGTCTTGCTCTTTCCCTTTTCCCAGGATTTCCATTGCTTTATCCTTCTGGGAGCAGAGCTTCAGCAAGACTTGACCCTCCTGAAGGCAGCCACTGTCCTTTCACCAGAAATGCCTCCCCTCTGACTTCTGAGTCCTAAGCAGGAAGGTTGCTTCCCTGAGCTCAGAAGACAGAACAGAGTGACCATGCCCTGTCCTCCTTCCTTGCATAGAACCTCCTACCCTCCACCCAGGACCCTTTGCTCCTCAGCTGCCCTGAGAGCAGTAGCTTCCTACAGTTTCTGGGCTTTGATCCTTATGTAGCCTTTTATCCTTTCAAGTTTGGCGACTTTATGCCTGATTGAATTTCTGTGGATTCATCCCTTCCCCGTCAAATCATACATTTGATTTCCATCTCCTCTATGGGCCCCAACATAACCTCTTCTTTAAGGCTACCCTGCAAGTCACATTTCTAAAAAGAACTCCAAACACTTCTTGCTAACATCTCTAAATGTTAAATATGTGCCAAAAAGTCGTCACTCCTCTCTGCATACTCCTTATCTTCCAAGAAAATGTGTTTCACTTGTTTTGCATACTCTCTTCAAATAGATTCATTAAGGCTCTTTGCGTAAACTGAGAATTTTCCTGTCTTTAATTCCTCGTTCCTTCTTCCTTCATCTAGCTACATAACTACTTGTCTACATACCCATCCATCTCCAGCTTGCCACTTAGTCCAAATATTTCCCAACTCGCTCCACAATTTCTCTTCACCCCAATATTTCTATTTATATAAGTTGTATATATGAATTTATCACATATCATATACTTCATAAGCTATAATGTATTTGTACAACGTAATAATATAGACACAGTTTTATATTTTCAAAATAAATAATATTACCAAGTGTTATCTAAAGGAACCATGAATCAAAAATAACCTAAATGTTTAATATTCAAATTAGGCTATTTTTCATTATAATGAATAACATACATGTAATAAAATGTTGCAAAAATTCTAGAGACATGAAAGAAATGTTTGACTTAATATTATGTTAAGAAATAGATAAAAATTCCACCATATTGGGAGATATCAACCGCATTTAAATACAGAAACATGACAAAAAAGAAAAAATTATTCAATAGAAGAGGAAAGCAGGGGGTAATATTTTTTAATAGTTTTACTTAGAGGCCGCTGTAATTTTTCTATTTTTTCCTATTGTATCATGTGGTCATTGGAGAGGAACATTTTATAATACAGAAAATGCAGTCAAATTATTTCATGTTGCCCTCTGAACATAGTAGTATCAATCTATTTGGACAGATAAACTTATCTCTCTAAACATAAGTTACCACTTTAAAGATGATTTTCAAAGTGAATTGAACAATGTAAGGTAATAGGCATTGTATTTGTAACCTGAAGCTCAGAATGTAGTTTCAGGTTAACCCTTTATAATAATGAGCTTCAAGTAATTTATTTCACTTCTCTGATCT
The DNA here is from genome assembly GCA_001685075.1 of Bramus lutescens. Taxonomy (NCBI): domain Eukaryota; kingdom Metazoa; phylum Chordata; class Mammalia; order Rodentia; family Cricetidae; genus Bramus; species Bramus lutescens. The sequence goes on from LOEQ01000287.1 coordinate 188,593, forward strand.
GTATTTTCTCATTCATATTTTCAATATCCCATAGGACTGATTTTAGGCAGACAGTTTGCTTTTATTGGTAAAGTAACATTATACAGACTGAAAAGGCTATATTTAGGAATATGTATGGATATATACAATTAGTGGAAAAAAGGGCCACGAGATTGAAGGAGAATGGGGAGGGTTATATAAGAGGGCTTTGAGAGAGGAAAGGGAACAGAGAAATATAATTATTTTATAATATCAAAAATAAAATAAAAAGTTCTGTATAAACTGGAAAGGAAATATAAAATATTTTCTTGCCACATTGTTTTCTTTCTAGGACAACTTTGTCCCAAATAATTAAAACCTCGCTCTTCAAACTTCTAAATGCTGATTATTTGTTTCTTTTTGACAAATAACTATTATAATTCTACATTTTGAATTTGAGGAAATGGAATTTTCTTCAAGATGTAGTTGGTTTCAAGAGTTTCTAGATCCCTCTCTCCCTCCCTCACTGCCTCTCTCCTTCCCTCCCTCCCTCCCTGCATCTCTCCTTCCCTTCCTCCCTTCTTTCTCCCCTTGTCCTTCTGAGGAACTTGAGATCCTCCCCTAAACCCACAGACAAAGCATTTATTTAAGACTGAGTTATGTTCTACCAGTACACATACAGAAGCAGGCTCCCCTGAGGTCTATATTGCTATACTATATCTTAATTGATCACTGTCAGCATTAGTCTTTTTTAATGGCCTCAGTATTCTATCCTTCCTCTGTTTGGGATTATGAATTTTAAGAAGAATATATTTCACAGAGTAGTTTTCATAAGCGTGTCAATGTTAGGGTGATGTATGGCTGCATTTGCTGTCAAGTCTACCTTCATATTTGCCTTATTCAAAGATAATTTTTCTATATTTAATAATAAACCATGATTATTATACTTCACCAGTATTCAATTATTTCATAAATACTACTTACAATTTAAAGTTTTGCCATCATTTTGATCTTATGGAGATTGTTAGAGAATACACAATCTCCTGAGCTCTCCATAAAATTAAGGTCAGGAGAATGCCTTAATTACTTAGTATTACTAAATAAAGCTGGGTACTTTATTTTAAAAGATAGGTTTACTTTAGCTTAGAGATTTAGAGGCTTGCCGTAGTTACATTTCTATTGCTGTGATGAGGTGCTTTGATGAAGGCAACTTACATAAGGAGTTTATTTGTGGCTTACTGTTTTAGAAGGTTACTGTCTGTGACTTTCATGGCGGGGGTCATGGTGGCAGACAGGCAGGCTGCAGCAAACACCTGAGAGCTTATATCTTGAGGCACAATCACCAAATAGAAAGAGAATGACAATTACTCTGAAATCTCAAGTCCTGCCCCTAGTGACTCACCTTCTCCAACAAGGTCACAGGACTTAATCCTTCTCAAACAGTTCCATCAGCTGGTAAACAAGGAATCAAATATAGAAGCCTATAAGGTCCAATTATTCTAAACACCACAAGACAAAAACATTTGAATTCTCAAAGTCTCATTGCACATCATACCTGTCCCACGTAATGGCAGAGGAGAATCACATTGAATATTGGTTCACTATTCATAAGAATCAGGGCAGGAATATAAAATAGACTCATTCAGTACCAACCCAGCTCTTGCAATAAGTGAACCACTTCCAGAAGACTTTACCCAATCCCATGAGAAGGGCTTTAGTTTCTTCCAAGCATGACCTATGACTTATTTATCTCCCATAAGTTTCCTCTTCTTAAACAGTTCCATTTTCTTTTAATACTGTTACATTGTGGATTTAACTTTGAGTGCATGAAATGATGGGGTAAGGAAGGTAAATAATATCCTGAACATAGTGTGTATCAAGAAAATAAACAACGATTTTCTACTTTCCTATAATTGGCCTATACCATAAATAAATAAATAAATAAACTGCCAAGTTCTGGCAGTCCTGAATGGTCAAGAATTTATTTCAAATCTCTTCCCAGTCTAGAAATACCTTTAAAAGTTTCTCACACTATGCAATAACTTAACATTTAGAAAACTTCTTGGGAAATAGTGCACAAACACAGCAAGATATTCACTGTTTTATACATAGATCTAATTTACTCATTTAAATATTGAGTGTCCTTAATGACAATGCTTGGAAGACAAAAACATTGCAGAAGTCAAGGTATTTACTTTTCACACAGTGCCAAAAATCTACTTAGTACCTGTTTCTTACTAAAGCCCTCACTCCACTTTACTATGAAGATGGTGACAAGCCTTTGTTCAAGATTGAGAGTAAATTTTATGACAGTAGAGAGCATATTTTGTTGCCTTTTATACCCAGCTATGTGTTATGTTAGGTAACAAGTGAATAATGAGCAGATGGTGAAATGTTTCCTTTATTAAATGGAAATAAATGACTCTGTAGCTTGTTTGTACCAAAATAACTTTGGATTCTGATGCAACTGAGAGATAGTTTTCTGCATTTTCCCAAGGTCAGTCTCATTATCAGAGGCAGCTCCCTTCAAACTCAGCATTTGCTCTCCCTTCTTTCCTTTATGTAGGCAGAGGCTGCTCATTCATTCCAACTGCCCAGATGCAAAATTATTACACAGAAACTATATTATTTAAAACACTGCTTTGCCAATAGTTTAACCATATTGCTAGCTACGTCTTATATCTCAAATTAACCCATTTCCATTATTTTATATTTTACCATGAGGCTCTTGGTTTACTGGTAAGGTTCTGGTGCATCTGTCTCCCGAGGCAGCTACATGCTGTCTTCCTGACTCTGACTTCTTTCTTCCTCTCTCTGTTTGGAATTCCTGCCTTGCTCTATTCTGCTAAGCCACTGGCTGAAACAGCTTTATTCATTAACCAATAAAAGCAACACATATACAGAAGGACTTCCCACACCACCTCTATACTTGATAATTGGCTGATATTTTACTAAAAAGTTACCAGTATATAGTTATGCTTGTCAACATCCTGGATTATCAAGGAATTAGATATAAATGCTTCCCTAGATGCAAATTTATTGTTTTATTGTCAAATTAAAATGAATTTTAGGTGGGAAAGTAAGATTAAAATAGAAAACATAACAGGTCACAGTTGTAGGGAAGAATGTGAGTTGGAAGACTTTTTGTTGGTTTGGCTTAGTGTTATTGTCCCTTACACATTTGGCTTGGTAGATTAAGTAATGAAATCTTAAAAGCACATTTTCCCTTATTTAAGTAAGAGAAAGTTGCTTACAATGATTTGGTGTTTATTAATGCCGTGATTCAAGATTCTTGACCTCAGTTTCATTAGTTTATAGTTGTGCATTTAGTCTCCACTGATACTAATTTTCTTGGGGTTAGAGAGTTTTGTGGGATTTTAATATAAAATATTCTTAAAGCAAAGGCATGTGTTTCTATTGGTATGGGTATACAAACAGATTGTTAGCAAATACATTCCAGCTAAGTCTCATTAGCCATAAGGGAATAGCACTGAACATAATACCATCTTTCAAATAAGACAGATATACAAACATTTTATTCTTTTCTTTTATCCTACACCTCCACATTTTTCTCTTTTGAGCCATCATTTCAGCTTATTAAATACCTTTTCCCATAAAGTCTCTTCTCATCTCTAGCAGAGTTGATCATTTTTCGTTTTGTATAGCCTGTCTGTTAGATAACCTATCAAGCTTAATATAAGTACAACTAAAATCATCACTGTTTTCTTAAGATTTCTTACTTGTAATGAAATTAGGAAACCTTAACTCATCTTTTACTTCTGCAGAATAAACTGTACATATGTAGATAGTCAGTATTTATATTTTAGAAAAAAATAATCAATTAAAGTTGCAGAATTGGTTTTTGTATATTTGTGGTAAATATTAGTGAGTTCATAATTTCTTGTTCTCTCCCTGCTGTTGAAGGGGAGCTAGGAGGATAGAATGGCTGGCTTTTTTATTTCACACTGTGGCTTTGCAAGCTGATAAGTGATTGTGTTTGTAATATCCATTATAAATGCACAAAAGCAGTGCTTTATAAATAATTTCCTATTCTTTCATTCTGTTTTACTCTTCCGGATGCCACAGTAAGCAATCAATTTTAAAAATGATCAACCTTATTCGGGAACCATATGTATGATTTTTCGCAAAGGCAGAAAATTGGACTGGTAGAGACTTCCCTTTATAATTAAAAACAAGCAAGACAAACAAAAAAAGGAAGAAAGGAAGGGAGGGAAGGAGGGAAAGAGGGAGGGAGGAAGAAAGTAAGAGCAGGAAAGATGGTAAGAAAATTTTTAAATCACTTTCCAAATAGAGAAAACAGACCATATGAGGTTTTCAAATGGGGAATTTTAAAGGCAAATGACTGATTCAGAGTCCTTTGTATTTGAAAAACCAAACACCAACTTCAAAAACATAACAGATTTCATAGGAACGTGTTTATCCTGAGGATGAGTCAATAGGCATATCAGCAGTCTCCACTGCCTTGTTGGTCCTTCCTCATAGATTGCTTTTGATCACTATTAAAATAACTACAGTTTAATAAATCTAATTAACTAATTAATAAACTCATGTTAATAGTATTATTACCAATGTTCTTTTATTTCCTGATAACAAACATTTCAGTTGAAACAGAGTAAGCAATCATTTCCTATGGCTACTAGTAGGTAAATGAAATAAATGCATTGCTTTCTTTTTCCACTGTGTGCATAAAAAAAGCTTTTAATACTCTCCACATATCTACCTACAAATCACTAAACAAAGAATGCTAATTTAATAGTTTTGGAAGAAAAAAATGACTGAGTGATAGAGGTGGAGAAAAGAGAAAGCTATTAGGCCAGTTAATTACAGGGATTTACTAATTACCTTTGTTTATTCTACTAGAGTCTGAGGAAGAGGTTACAAAAAGAATAAAGCATTCATGTCTATTTATTGAAGGATTAAGTGTTTGATGTACAGAAATTTATTATCATATTTATTCAACTGTACAAGGGGTGACAGATTTGCTTCAGCAGTTCATCTTGTAAGTGGAAATAACATCAACATAGATTAATCTAGCAGGTTTGTGTTAGTCGCTGGCTTTTCACACATTGTTTTATTATTATTATTAATAGTAGTATTAGTAGTTATTAATAGCAATACTTAGGATTATGCCCATGGCTTCCTCATGAATGCTAGGCAAGCATGCTAATATTAAGCTAGGTCCTTAACCAAATCTTTATTGTTTTGCTTGTTCACCATTTTCATTTTGCTTTTAAAAAACACTATTACATTTCTGCCAGGCAGTGGTAGCACATGCCTTTAGTCTCAGCAGTCGGGAGGCAGAGGCAGGCAGATCTCTATGAGTTCGAGGCCAGCCTGGTCTACAGAGCGAGTTCCAGGATAGGCATTAAAGCTATACAGAGAAACTATATCTCAACAAAAACAAAACAAAGTGCTTGTGAGCATGCATATGCATGTGCACATGCATGTGCGTATGTGTGTGTGTGTGTGTGTGTGTGTGTATCTGTCACACACAATACAAGTGTGGCAGGGGTGGGGGGCCATTTTAAGATCAAACTCAGGTTTAAGGATAAAGATAAGTGTCTTTACCTTGTGAGTCTTTTCACCAGCCCTGTTGTGCTTTTGTGAGAAAGGGTCAGGTGTTGCACTTGATGGCTTCAAACTTACTATTTATCCAGAATGACCTTCAATTCCTAATCCTCTTGTCTATACTTCTCAAATGCTAAAATTGAAGCCATGAATCTCCATGTCTACTTAATGCTTTTGTTGCTTTGAGGGGTTTCTTCTATATCTAATTTTGAGAGGCTATAATTAAAATTGGTTGTTGAATTTTGACAAGTTAGGTTTTCCTTATGTAATGCGAAATTGTGCAGGGTTTTGCTCCTTTATACTGCTGTTATAGTGTAGGACATTGATGAATTAGCAGGTGTTAAAGCATCTCTACACATCAGCCATGAAGTCTGCATAACCACGTTGTAAGATTCTTTTAATGTGCTCTTGAATTTGGCTTGCTATTTTATTCATTCGATTTTTATTTCATATCCTGTATGATGTCAACTCAAAATGAGTTAAAGATGTAAGTATAAGACTTGAAACAACAACAACAACAATAAAAGGTATTGGAAAACACAGAGAAAGTGTCACATTATCTGGGCAAAGATCTTTTTTTCCCTTTGGATAAGACAGCAAATGACTCTTAATTAGTAGTACTACTAAAGACATGTTATTGTACTAAAGTGTTTCTGAAAAAAAGGAAAGAAGGGTAAGAGAAAAAGGGGGTAGAGAGAGAGGGAAACAAAGAAAATAGAGGAAAAATGGAAGTCAAAAGGGCAATGTAGAATTTTGAAAGTTTGTTTTATAGCAGTTTAGACTAAACTGTGTTTGCCAACATCTGGGGAATAAGGAAAGAAAGCAGTTTGGGGGTTGGGAGCGCTTCTTCTGGTATGCTAATGCACATAGAGCAGTCATTCTTCTGTGGGAGACTACAGTGGGAAAACTTTGTCCATGTCAAAAAGCTAGAGGAAAAGATTGTGAATACTTCCATCACAGAGGTGATGAATATTTGGGGAGATAGATACATTTATCATTAGTAAAATTATAGAGTGTGTATGTGCATCAAAACAGTACATGGTGCTTGATAAGTATGTACAATTCGTATGTGCCACTTAAAAGAACAGGCTTGTGTGAGGGCAAATTCTTCAATGACTTATCAGGTAGAGTCATGAGGATTGTGAGTTTGATGCCAGCCTGATCTGTTGAATAAGGTTCTTGTTTCATTGAATTAAACAATATTCACTAAATCAAATTTAAAAATTAAAAGAATAAATTAAAACAATAAATTCTACATTTTCAGTGAAAATTTAAATTTCTATACTTTCTATGGAGAATAATCTCATATCTTCTCAAAAGAATTGAAAACTGATTATTCTACATGCTAGAATTCTATTTGTAGATGTATGTCCAAAACACATGAAATCAACCTTTTGACACTATGTCTATTGTTATTCAGAATAGCCAACATGCAAACATAAGCCTAAACACCAATTGAAAACATCAGTAGCTATCAGGAAAACAAAAATCAAAAGTATATTCAAATCTCATCTTATTCCAGTCATAATAACTAAGAAAACATGTAACAATGAAGAATGGTGGTTTGGATACGACAAAAGAACACTCATTTGCTCTTGGTGAGAGTGTAGCCTGGCAAACTAGTACCACCACTGTGGGAACCATTATAGAGACTCTTTAAAGAGCTCAAAGTAAATCCATTGCTCTATACATAGATCCATATAATCCAGCTATATCACTCTTGGTTATCTACCCAAAGGACTTCATATCCTACCACAGAAACACTTGTTCATTTATGTCAATTACCATTTCATACAAGAGCCAGGGAATGGAAACAATCTAGATATCTATCAATGGATAGATATATAATGAGAATATAGTACATATTCACAATAGAATTTTATTCTTCTGTAAAAAACAAATGAAATTTGTGGCTAAATGAATAGAACCAGAAAGAAATATATACTTAGTATTGTACCCTAGGCCCAAAAGACAAGCATCACATGTTCTTTTGAACAAGTACTCTATATTCAAACCTTGTGTCTAACTTGGAATACTTCTGGAAACTAGGGAACTAGAAAGGAACCACTAAAGTTGCAGGGAATAGAAAGTGAGAGGAATTAGTAGAATGTAGGTGATATTAAGAAAGAAAGGGGAATAATAGAGGAGGTAGACTTACGTGAGGAGAGGAAGAAAGTAACAGAGGAGGTATGGGGATGCAACACTAAAAACCATCAAAACAGAGGAAAACCTAAAAATCTACTACTTTCTAATACATAGAGACAAAATCTCTCTGACGCCAAAAATTGACAAATGAATGGTCTCTTGTCAGGTGTGTGATACCTCCCTTCCAGTTGTTGGTCAGAGGTATTCAGAGACCTCCCCAAACACTGCAGTTTACTCTCATTGTTCTTGGTTGCCAACTAAAACTTGATGGTAAGACCCTGTTGCTGAAGACATCAGGCACTTTGGTTACAGGAAATGGAAAATCAAGTTGGTTCTGACTAGGAAACTTCCTCCATGCTATATATCTCTAACAGTACTAGAAAGTGCTGTGCTGGCTGCTGTGTAGGAAAAGTCATCAGTAGTCTTACCCAGATATGAGCAACAGTAATGACCAGTCAGTCTAGCAAGATATGCCAATGGGTGTGATAATGTCATGGGTGTTATGGAGGTCACCAACCAATTTCTGTTTGGATTTGGATTTAAGGAAGAAGTTTATCCCTAGAACTGTAAGTCTGATCTAGAACCCATGGCTGAGAGAACTATTAGAGCCTTGGAGTAAACCTGTCACTAATTTGCTAAATGAACATGGTATCAAATTTTTATATTATAAATATATATANTATATATATATATAAGTGTATGTCTCAGTTTTCATCAGAGGAACTTCGTGCAAGGCATGGTGGTCAATACAGTAATTCACAACTGGTCAAATTGCAGAAAACAAGTGTCTTTGGAGTGCTCAACCATAACTGGGAAGTTAATATCACAGACCCCTCCCACCACGGCTCAGGGAACATGGCAGAAGAGGAGGCAGAAAGATTGTACAAGCCAAGATTGAGGAGGACTGCTGTGAAAGTCTCTTCTGGACATGGCAGGCTGTTGCACTTACAATTTCACAGCCTGGACAGCACCTTCACAAGATCAAGACCATCAACATTCTGGTATGAATGGGTAAAGAGTACAAGAGTCTCTGCCATTAGGATAAGTTACTATAAGTTTATGGGTACTGGAGAGGGATCAATTGTATTTGAGTTGTGCTTCTCTGGTAGGTTGATCATGCTCTAGTGGGTGACTGCACATATATGGGCAGAACTAACTGGACTTAGTAGGCTAGAAGTAAAAATAAAGAGAACCTGGAAATGATAGGGTTAACTAAGGACATGCGGGAAGAGCTGGAAGGAGTTAGCATAGAGTGAATGGCTGACTTATTAATTTTATTTGAGAACTTTATTTCATTATATGTAAGTCAAAGTATCTTAAACACAGAAAATTCTCAGTTTTTATGGAGACTTCAATAAAACTGAGAGGAAAAAAAACCACTATTTTATAATAGATGTATGCACCCTGTGAGAATGGTGATTACATCTATATGTTTCAGAGCTTATGACAGGAGCTTGTAGATACAGAGATCCACATTCATCTTTAATGCTGAATTCACGTCCACCTAATATGATTAATGCTACATTCTCCCCTATAGAAGTTAACTGAGAATTGCCATTATAGGACTGAGCAGTAAGCATAAGTCATTGTTGATTATCAGCATTCATGCTTTTCCACTGGGGGATCACCTGAACCACATTGCATGTGAGCTTGGCGGCAACATTCGCAAACAAACATCCAGTCCAGAGAAGGCTCCTCTGACATTCTGAACTATTCCTCAGGATTACTCGCCCAATTTTTGTTTCCTTTTAAAATATATTTCTCAGTGTTTCCTTCATTCTTTAATGGCTTACCACCAAATTACTAACAGATTGCTCATTCTAAATTAGCAAAAATATGTTCCTATTGCGAGCAATGAAGCAGCTCCCAGTAAGCTGTCCACAATAAGTGCATCTAATTGATTTCCTTAGAAAAGTTGCCCAAGTGGTCACAAGCAAGTTAACGATTACCAATAACAGTCCAAATAGATGACACTCTGTATTTCAGCAACTGACAGAAAATAAGGTCACAGGAAGGGACTGTTGTAAATTCCTCTCGTTCTACCTAATTTGAATAGCATCTGAATTCATCTGTAGAACCACAAGAATGCAAACACTGAAGAAGGGAACTATGTTGCTCTCTAGAAGATACAGCAAATGCCTATCATTGAATCCATGACAACTCTCCTCAGTTAAGAAGTTCTGAGCGTCCAAGCGCTGATATGCCAGCTGTGAATTGGTCTGGAAATTAATAAATCAATTTCTGGTAACATATTTAAGTGTTAGTGCTGCACAAACCTAGAACTATAGCTTTTAATCATTAGCACTGGAAGACAAAAGTATCACATGAGTGTATAGAACACTTATAGTTTTTATTGGAGTTATACCAAAAGCAGAGCTAACATTTGGGTCTCAGGTACCCTTTGCCAGTTCTAGTTGAAGAAGCACAGAAACAAAGGGAGGAGAGGAGCTATACAACAACACTTTGATCCTTTCCCATGGGGAGCAAAGTCATAACCCCAGTTTTCACAAGAAATGGGAGAAACTGTTCCCTAAGACTATTTCTCTGATGATCCCTCAAATGAAGCTTTCTAGGATATCTACAGCCTTTTCATTGTACCCTCTAGGAATGGAAGCTATTCTGATGTGTTGGAGAAGCTGCTGCTTGGTTCCCAGCCACCTGGCTAGCTTAGACCCAAAATAATTACACAGAAACATTATTAATTAAATCACTGCTTGGCCCATTAGCTCTAGCTTCTTATTGGCCAATTCTTACATATTAATTTAACCCATCTCCCTTAATATGTGTATCACCATGTGGCAGTGGCTTACCAGCAAAATTTCGGCATGTCTGACTCTAGCAGCGGCTCCATGGCATCTCTCTGACTCTGCACTTCTTCCTCCCAGAATTCGGCTTAGATTTTCCCACCTAGTTCTGTTCTGCCCTTGCCATAGGCTCAAAGCAATTCTTTATTCATTAACAAATAAAAACAACATGCAGACAGAAGGACCTCCCACACCACTGATACATCCTGCAACTGATTTCAGGTACATGAATGAACAAAGAGGTGTGAGAAATATATAGAGTAAACCTTTTGCCATATGCACATTTAAAGACAGTACATAAAAAGTAGGTTCCCCTGTCCTCTTGCTCAGCTGTTTTCAGGTGATTCAACATCTAAACTCAGGATCAATGCTTTCTTTCCATTTAGTGAACCATCATGAAGGCACCAGTTCACATATCTAGGTGATTCTAGAATCATATTTATTTCCTTGAATATATGTGGTTCTGAAGGATATTAGGCAACCTTGATCATTAGTGTCCTTGAGAAATAGCCATTGAGTACACAGTGTCTCTTTCTCTTTTGCTCCAATGGTTATCTTAGCTATCTTAGGATGTCTGTGTTTTGCTCACTATGCCCCTCTTTCATCAGCCCCTAAGCACACAGTGCTAATGGTGATAGGAATTAATGCTGTCATATATTTTAGATACTGGCTCATCTTTGTATGATTATGGTCAGATGAACCCTGAGCAGATTCCAGAATAATACTGAGGATTTAATTAAATAACCTTGAGGCAATTTCCCAGAGATTCTATGCCTTTATAAACTTTCTCCCAATCATCTCTTACAAGGGCAGTTAACTTCGTCTTTCTACATTTGTTAGCTAGTAACAGTGTAGATGACCTTGACCACAACAGCCTTCGGTATGAGAATTCAGTATTGCCAGGATTGGGGAAATAATTGACAGTGCGTAGTCCATTGAAGCCGAAGGAGTGGTGTCAATTCTCTCTGTAAAGTCAGATACAAAGTACAAAGGCTAATCCATGGGCTCACAGAGCCCCACTAATCCCTGAGAGCCATAAGCAGCTTTGCAAATTTTATCATGAACTTGCAAAGCTTGTTTGCCACACTATAAAAAATTCACAGAATTTCTGAAATGTTTACTTGGAGGACCCAGTAAGGTCACTCAGTAGCATCTTTCATTAACCCCTCTCCAGTCAGCTTTTCCTAAAGCACTTCTGAGAGAGGATTCTTCTAATGTTCCACTCTCCAGATCCTCTTCCTATTCTACCACTCTCAAAGAACACTTCTTTACATCTTTGTTATACCTCTGTCAACCAACGAACTTCTTAAAACGCAATAGACAGAAGTGAAATAAGATGAAAAGTAAATCAATCCTATAAATAATATTAAACCAAATCTACCAGGTTTTCCAAAAATCCTGTTTTAAACATTAGAAGACACATTTGTGCACTGTGCTTTTGTCCATATAGTGCATAACGTGATTCATTTTGGTCTTTACTAGTCTTTTTAAACTTTTCTACTACAAACCTATTTTTCTTTCAGTTGTTTAATTTCAAGCAACAAACACAAGTTCTATCTCCAATACCTGGGTTACTGTTTTTACTTTCTCAAAATGTCAAAACAATATCACACTCGAAAGTACAATCTCTTGTGAGATTTTCCTAGCTACACATCAATGCTCCATGACTAAATCATCTTGAAATGAAATTCTTTTATATATTTCTGGAACAGAATATATCATAGTATACCAAGCATATTTCTGTCTTATTAGGTCTATTTCCTTCAAACAGAAAACCAGGTATATTATCATTATGTTTATTTTGAATGGCTAGGAGGCCACTTCTATTAAATAATATTTGCTAAATTACATGCTACTTATGGACTATTTGGCTATGGAGATATAAAGAAATGTTTCTCGTTTTTAGGTTGATATGTGATAAACATTATTATAGGAAAATTTTTTCCTATCCAATTTCTTTAATCCATTGAATATTGAAGTTGATATCAGAATAACAAACATATAACAAGGGAAATAGACTATCAATAAAGGAAGTTTTAATGATCTCTTCATCTAGTAGACAAAAAATGAAATGGTAGGTAGATATAAATAACACCCAACATTAAGTGATTAAAAGTATTCCATGATTAAAAGTTATAACAATTAACTATGAAATGTAATAATTAGAGAAAACTTTTATACTATATACATTATATTAATAAGTGTAAGAGTTTAGAGAAGTTAATTACCTTTTTGAAGACTCTTGTGTAGATAAAATAACCTGAATAAATTTACTCTGAGTACACTGATTCTTATATATATCATGCTATTTTCAAAATATCCGACACTTAGAAGATATGTGGAGGAATAGTTCCATAAGCATCACTCTGAAAATGTCATCTATAGCATGTTCTTTTCCCTGGATGGCTAGAATTTCAGATTTTAATATTTTTTGATAGATAAAGAACTGACTATAGACATTTTGAGTTCTTAAATTTTAAGATTAGCAAAAAATTACAGCTTAATACTGAATAAATAAAGTTAAATAGCACATTTTTATGCCTCCTATTGATTTTAACCAAGGTGAGTTAGTTTTATAAGGTTTATCTTAGGCAAAAACCAGTCTAGGCAAGAATGGGTAGATTTGCAGATAAGAGAGTGAAGTTTAGACAGAGTTTGTGTAACTTGTGGAATACACTAACAGATAATAGCACTGAGCTTTGTAATCATGTCTCCAAACTCAGAGCCACATGGCACACAGCCTTGTATCATAGCTACCACTACTGTCAGGATATGATTTTCACAAATGTAAAAGAAGTCTTGATTTCTAGTTTCAGCTCTGATGTTTATTTCAGTAAGACTAATTAAGGCACTTTTCCTAGCTATATCAAAGAATTGAGGCCAAAGACATCACCAAAAATGTGACAATAAAGAAAAAAGAAACCAAGATATTACACAGATGGCAATAAACATGCAAACTAGTGGGAATAGTAAAGAATAATTTTGATGAATTTCTGAAGCTGAGTGCAGACTAACTTAAGTGTGAAATATTTTTGAGGGCCAATATCCTGGTGAGATTCTTATACTGTTGCAGTTGGTATATAAATGTCACGCATAGATGTAAAATTGCCCACAGGTAATTGAATGTTGAGACTCCAAACTAGTGGTATTGCATTGGCAGATGGTGGAACCTTTAAGACGTAAAGCTTAGTTGAAGGGAGTAAGTTGTTGGGGGCAGACTTTAACTGTAATAGCCAAGCCCTACTTCCTGATCTACCCAAATGTGAGCAAGCAGCTTCCTGCCACTATTGCCACGCCCAGAACCATTCCTGCTGCTATGATTCCCCCGCCACAGGAACTGTAGATTCAGTGAGGCAAAATAAACCTGTCCTCCTTTGCCTCTTCTTAAGTATTTAGTCATATCCACAAGAAATATAATAAAATAAAATATTGACCCTGAGAATCAATCATGGTTATAATGAACCTGACTGTGTAATTCATGAATTTTTGGAAATAACTTGCATGAGGTAGCTGAAAGATGTGAGAGGTGTGAGTTAGAGTGGTGTAAGGACCCCTTAATGAATGACTCCTGTAGATGAATGGAAGATGAGAATGCTCACAAAAACAAGGACGGTAGAGGCCAGTATTTTAGCTTTAGGTGGGAAACAGAGGCTATCAGGTATTTAACTAGAAGACATCTGTATTACATTCTGGGAAGGCGTCAAATGATTTCTGCTTGTGTTCTGATATTTAAGAGTATGACTTAATTCTAAAGAAGTGGACTAAGTTGCTTGGCTGAGAAAATATCAAGACAACATAACATTTAGATTGTGGCATAGTGAATGCTCCCAGTTCTTAGTCTAATTTACAGTGAAAGAAAACAGACAAAAATATGGGGGAAGGAAGTACACAGATTTTTTTATTAATTTTTATTGAGCTCTACATTTTTCTCTGTTCCCCTCCCTGCCTCTCCCCTCCACCCTTCAACCCTCCCCCAAGGTCCCCATGCTCCCAATTTACTTAGGATATCTTGTCTTTTTCTACTTCCCATGTAGTTTAAATCTATATAAGTCTCTCTTAGTATCCTCATTGTTGTCATAGCCAGAACCTGGAAACAACCTAAATGCCCCTCGACCGAAGAATGGATAAGGAAAATGTGGTACATTTACACAATGGAG
>LOEQ01000287.1:206798-230284 GCA_001685075.1 Bramus lutescens
TCTATATGGATGCACAGCTCCCTAGGCCTGGATGTAAGGGGAAGGGCCTTGGACTTCCCACAGGGCAGGGTTCCCTGCACTCTCCCAAGCAGGGTGGGAGAGGGAGGAGTGGGTGTGTGGGAGCAGGAGGGGATTGGGAGGAGGGAAGGAAGTATAAGTAATTGAATGCAAAAATTTTTTAAATTAAAAAAATAAAAACACACAAAAAAAGAAATAACATTGTAGTATAAACTGCTAGGCTGGGAAATAAATAATATTCAAATTTTAAGGTACATTTCTACTGAATAGTAGTACTACTTTGTACAATAGTAATAAATAATGATAATATTAATAATTTTTATTATTGTAAATCAAGAGTAGTATATACTCAATGCTACATTATCAGAGCACCAGTAAAACAACTATATGATTATAGCTGAATGGACTCAAAGATACCAACTTATTAGCAGAGACTGCTTATTAGTTTCCAGATGGCTAGACCTGAAATAATCATATAGAAACTATATTAATTAAAACATTGCTTGGCCTGTTAGCTTATAAATATTTCTAGCTAGCTCTTACATCTTAAATTAACCAATTTCTGTTCATCTGTGTATCACCATGTGGTTGTGGCCTACTGATAAATTTCTGTCCAGCATCTGGCATCTGTCTCCTGTGGTGGCTACATGGCGTCTCTCTGACTCTCCCTACTCTCTCCTCCTCCATCTGCTTGGAATTCCTGCCTTGCTCTATTCTGCTAAGCCACTGACTGAAATAGCTTTATTCATTAACCAACAAAAGCAACACATCTACAGAAGGACTTCCCATACAATTTCCCCTTTTCTGTCTAAATGAAAAGGAAGGTTTTAAGTTTAACATACTAAAATTAAATATAACAGAACAGGTATTAAGCAAGAATTACAGTTACAATATTTATGTCTACATTATCTTCTATCATAACTAAGAAAAACTATATTCTTCAGCTCCATCAAAGACTCCAGAAAGATATAATATTTCCTAAGTAAACAGGAAGTGAATTGTAAGCAACTTCTTGTTAACAGAGGTTTTTGTCCCATCCAGTCCTTTAGCCCCAAAGAAACACACAGAGGTCTACATTAATCATAAACTAGGTTGGTCTATTAGCTCAGGCTTCTTATTAATTAATTCTTACATCTTCACCCATAATTCTTGTCTGTGTTAGCCGCATGACTTGGTACTTTTCATCAGTGGGGCATTCTCATCTGTGTCCTCTACGTCTGAGTGATGATTGCAGACTGACTCTTTCCTCTTCCCAGAATTCCCCTGTTCTCGTTGCCCTATCTCTACATCCTGGCTTGTCACCCATCTATACTTCCTGCCTGGCTAATGGCCAATCAGCGTTTTATTAAACAAGTACAAGAAACAAATCTTTATAGGGTAAAACCATTATCTCAAAGCAACTTCCAAAACTCTAGAATTGGCAGAGACTGGACACTCACCCAAAGTTCTTTTATATTGATGGAGCATTCATCTTCAGCCTACAGGCCCATAGTCTCTGGCAGACTTTCCCATGAAGCAGGAAATTTTAAAAACAGTTCTGCCTATATTGGCAACTTGTCAGTTACTTTCTTCTGTGTTCTGTAGACTGTCTGGCAGACTCTTTCATGAAGCAGAAACCCTGAAGGACTATCTGACCTTTAGACAAGTTTAGCCATCATTTTTATGTGGGTCCTGCATATCCAGTTCTTACTGCATAACATCAAGCAATTCAGGCAAGAACATTTTCTTGCCCAAATGTCTAGCAAATTCCATAAAGAGCCTCTTCAATGCCCATCTTCCTCTTAAAGTAGATTGGTGCTGCCAGAAGCAGATGTGTCTCATTGTCATCAAAATCCAAAGGTTTTAAAATATTTTAAATGCCATATTCTGAAGTCTTGAAAGGTTTGAAGAATGATTATCCATCTGAAATATACTTCTGTTCATCTAGAAAACCTAACTAACCTGACAACAAACTTGACTGTTATAGATGACAGTATTTCTTAATTATACATTACATTTTTAAATGAGCTGCACAAACACAATACATTAATCAAGAACAGAAATATACATATAACAAAACTGACCTTAAATTTGTATCAACAGACTAAGATCTATGCAAATGCAATCTGTATAGCCTATTTCCCCTTTAAATGTAAACAAATTTCCCCTTTAAATGTAAGCAAACATTTGTAAACAATGTTTGGGAATTTGGACGTAGTTCTCTCAAAACTAATTCCTGCTATTTAGTGGGTGAAGCATTTCTAGTGTTTGTGAAGCCCTCTCAGGGAGATGGGTCTTGTTTCATCAAATCATATTAACCTGGAAGGAGTCCACAAGTTCTCATCCTCTGTGGAAACAAAAACAGAACCTCTATTTCAAAGCAACATATCCTTAGATCCAAATTTTGAAGTAAAGATATCTTTAAAATATATATATTGGTGTAGCTTAACAGCCCCCAGAATCAAATATCTCTCTGTACTTGGCTCATTTACAGTCAAAAAGTTCAAAGAAACACTATATATATATATATAATCCAGACTCTCTGTGTATTTTCCATATTTATGCAGTTTACTTTTTGTAATCCTTTAATCTATGGCTGTCTGTATTCTGTCTCTTATTATTTAAAAAAAACAATTACTTCTTTTTATAACTGTCTATATTGAGAGAGAGAGAGAGAGAGAGAGAGACTCTCTCTCTCTCTCTCTCTCTTGTCTATGTACATTTAACCAACACCGTGACCTACTTATAGGTCTTTTTCATCTGGATTTGTCTTTATTGCATGTGTATCTGTAATTTTTTTGACCATAAGCACCTTTTAAAATAAATGCTAAGCAGGCATGGCTAGAACCAACTCTGCCACCCTGCCTGTTTGCTCCAGTCAGTCCAACATAGTGGAGGCATATTCACTGCCTCTGAGACTGCTGCCTGAAAGCTGTCCTCACCACCTCAACTCTGAGAAGCAACATGTAGCATATAAACTCTTTTTATCTGAGTAAAAGCTAAGTCTACCATGCAGTGCACTGCATGACCTGAAAATATCTCATCATTTCCTTTAAATAAAAAAAGCACAAAACTAGAGGTCAGAACCTATATGTTATATGATCCCTACCAACCATGTATATAGATCAAACCAGCTACCCATGTTCCCACCCACAGTCAGTCACCTTTTTTTCCTCTTGCAAACTGCACTCAGCAGACTTTGTGATACGAATCCCTCTTCAGTGTCAACTCACACATTTCCTAAATCCCCACAGTAAAAGCAGTCCTGGTAAGCTATACCACGAGATACTATTTCTCTGAGGTCTGAATGGAAACAGGCAGAGATTACTTGGATAAGGCTCTTCATGGGTTCTTAGTCTTGCTTATTAATGAGGGATATATAGCACTCTTTAGATATAAATAAGATTTTTCCTACAAATTTGATCTTTCTTGCTAACAGAGCCTTATATATATTTTTTCTTTTGTAAATCACAAAAAACATAGCATAATACTCTGTTAATCAGGAAGGATCAAATGAACCCATCAGTTAGACTTTCTTATACTTGTGGGCTCAGGAAAAGGCCCATTCTACAACCGTCAAACTTAAGGTTACCTGTAGTCCCTATGGAGCATTATCCTGCTCATTGAAATTCTCTAAGTTTGAAGCTCTGCTTGTCAAAATTTAGTATGCATCCATCACATCGCTGTTTGTTTAAATATATTCAATATTCCCTGCCACTATGGGTGAGGGCCAGATTGATATGTCCAATTGATAACTACTCCCCATTAATTCATGTTACCACTGTCATAGTCAGATATGTGTTTATGTTCATCCTCTGCTATGCAAGCTGATGGTAAATGTTTTAAGAGATGTAGGAATTAACTTCCAAGCAAACCTAATTTGTACCTTAGCTCAGATACTGTGTCAGTTGTGATTTTCTTATTGGAACCTGTTATAAAGGTCACTTAATGTCTTTCTATCTACAGAATTCTCTAGTGCATCTGAGGGGACTTATTTTTTGTTAGTAACTTCCTATGAGATTTATATTGCTCTGGCAACCTTCCCCACACCAGAAGCAGAAGTCAGAGCACAAATTCAAAGTGTGAGATAAGTTATTCCCAGAACCCAGAAAGGTTTATGAAAGACTGATACCTTCTTCATGGTAAAAGTTGCAAGATATATTAATCCATCATTTACCTCTGGGGAGGGGATAAGTACCCTGTTGTTCCCTTAACACTTTGTGTTGATAAATTCAGATTGCTGCCTGAATCATGATGAAATTTTGCTTTTAAAGATTTCACATTTATATATAGAAGATATACATCTATATTTTGTCACAGTGATGAAATTGATAGAGTTGTGATAGAGACTGTTTTGTCTGTAAAGAAGAAGATTTTTAGTATTTGGCTCTCCAGAAGCAGTCTGCCAACTGCCACACTAAATCTCAAAACATTTGATTACTTCTCCAATGTGTCAGAAATTTGAATGTTGGTGGCATTAGTGCCTCATCATTTGTATGCCATATATTTGACTACATTCCTTAACTACTGCCAAAGCCAGCTTGTCACTGAAACAAGTTTATGAGCTGGTTGGGGCATCCACTGACTTTTTCACATTCATCAACGGTTTATCATACTTAGCCTCCCATTATCTTTCTCCACTGTATCAGTAGTCAACATCAGCCAAGTGACTCAGGAGTCATTTTCTTCATCCCCCTCTACCCCTCAGTTACCTCATGGGCAACTCTCTGAGAGGAGTCTTATCTACAGACAGAGCTCCACCAGTGAAACTGGTGTATTACACGGCTATGGCTAGACCAAAGCTTAATCATAACATAGCAACAGAAGCATGGTAAACCCTTTAAGTCACACTGACGTGCTTCTCTGTGTCTTTTCTGAATGCCACCTGTTCACCAAGATAGATGGATTTGAATAATTAATTTCCTTTGAAAGAAAAAAGACAATATGACTTGTACAGTTTCCACAGTGGTGTCTTCTAAAAATCAACTCCCAGAAGTGAAGGAGTCAGGACTAGGCAAAGAGGGAAGCAAAATTGTAATGCAATCATAATGGAGGCTTGATCCAACACGTGGGGACCTCTGTGGCTGAGCAAGTTGGGCATCAGAGATGCCTCAGATTGGGATTTCCATCATACTCTTTTCCCTATCAACTCAACTAGTTTGGAACATGGGTGCAATCCTGGGAAGGCAGCCCTCTGTAGTCTGTGGCAATTCCTGTACCATGTTACATGGATGAGATGTTAGCATGTTGTGACTTCAAAAACTGATGAAAGGGAAGGATGGACTTTTATGCTCAGAAGGTAGCGTGTTCTGAGCAACAGAACACATTATCTGCTTCAGGGGCTGACGGAGAAAATACAGAGCATGGTAGCGTCACTTGTGAGATAGTTAAAATAGCAAAAAAAAGATAATAACAAAACATGGACTTTAACATTCTTGGACTTGGTTCCCTGGAAGCAGAGACAGCACTGCCTGCAGCATCTTATCTGCTACCAGTGGGAAAGTAAAATGGCAGCCACTCCGGAAAGAAGCATCTCAATTCCTAAGAACAACATTTGGTGTCTTCCTTTTTTAGCTCCAGTTTGGGCTGTCATGTTGGTGAGACTTTATGGGGAAAGCTTCTGATGTTGCTAGAAGACACAGTCTCAGAGCAAACTTCTTTATTCTCTTTCTCTTACAATGCCTCACTCCCTGTTCTGGAATGTTCCCTGAGCCTCAGGTGCTGGAGTCTCAAAGATGTATCTACTGGGAATGGGCTCAACAATTCTGAATTTTTATTAGTGGTGAGAGGAACAAGTAGAACACCAATGAACTTGACAAACTGGACAAGAGGCCTCAACCCTACACAATGAACTACAGTCAACCGAGGAAAGCTAAGAGCAGGACACATGGTCTTCCCCAGTGAAGCACGCACCAGTTGGTTGTCTACTGCCAGACATTCATCCCTGAAAACATACATGCAAGTAACAAATAATTGGACATAACAGTTGTTTTGGAATATGTATATGTAAATGTATGTGTGTGTGCATGTATGTATAAAAATACATATATGTATAAAAATAATTAGAAGAAAAGAAGACCATGACTATGAAGACAAGCATACAGGATATCTGGGAGAGTTCAAAGGCAAGGGAGGAATGTTGTAATTAAATTATAATCTCAAAAAAAAACCCTGTATTGGTACTTACTTTTTGATCTAGCCACTCCTCTAGGCTATATATTTCAAACAGATGCAATTATATGTTCATTCAAAACTACATAAAAAATGGCTACAATGACTTTATTCATAAAAACTAAAAACCAAGACTTCGATAGATGCAGTGTTAAACCCGAGTATATTCACACTGTGAAATACTATTTAGCAATTAAAATGAAATAAAATATTGCGCATAAATAATCTAGATGAATCATCTGTATCGATGAAAAGTGCCAATTCAAAAGATTGCTCATTGCTTGCTGTGTGGTTTCCCTCATATTTCCTCCTTCAAATTGTAAAACTAAAGAAGCGAAAAACAGATTAATCATTTCCAGAAATAAATAGTTGCCAGAAATCAGGGAAGAAGGAAGAGCAGAATTATCTAGCTGTAAAATGGCAGCAAGTGAAGCCCATAGCAAGAGCACTCTGCGTTTTCACTATAGAGAGGCGGCTGTGGAAAGCAGGTGTTATCTGAGAGGGTGACAGGGCTTGGGTCAGTGTGGCAGTTTTGGTTGTGTTACTGTGTACTACACTAAGACAACCATCACTGTTGGAAAAAGCAGGTCAAATAGGAAGAACTGCCTGTCTTACTGCTCAGAATGAATAATATGGATTGACAATGTTCTCAAAACAGAAAACTTAAAACTCCATTCATAGGAATTTGACATCACAGAAAATGATAAATAGAAAATTTTCAAAATCATAGTTTGTGAAGAGCTTGCAGCTATGCGATAAGTGACAACGTTTGTTTGTATGACCAGGGACTTCTGATTGGAAGAAGAAGATTGGGAAAGTTCTCTATGTGGAAACTAGAGGAATGAAGCAGAAAGGAGCCTAATGGTCTTGTACCCTTCTTTTCTTTATTTTTAATTGTTTGTTTCGAGGTAACAGCAAATCCTTTTAAAATACATATATTCCATACTCAAGTTAGAAATATTACTTTGGAAACATAGATACTGTCTTACAGAGCAGCACAAAACATTTCAACCAAAATTGCTTGAATCTTAATACTGGGGTGAGCTAATGATCTGTGTTTATTTCACAAAAAAAGAAAATCTTTAAGATGAGAATATCTTATTATTTTTACTTTTGTCTTTCAATACCCACTGGTTCAGAATTGCACCTCCACTAGAAAATAACCAGAGGAGTCTTTCAGAGCAACACAGAAAGAATATATGTTATTTCAGGTTCTACCCAATAACAGAATAAGCTGCCTGAGAGCATTGCAGGCTTTCCCATTTTCAAATTGATCCAAGTTGGGAAGGGTGGCTGCCAAGGAAGCAGATTTGGTGTTTTACTTAATAACATGTTTTCCTTAGGACTTGAATTTCTATGAAAAGAAATTTTTATATGATTCCTAATAATAAACATTTGTAATGAAAAAATCTTTGCCTTCATTAAATTAAATTTTGGTAAAAATTCTAATAAATACTGTTAAACCTATTGTAATGCCTGAAACTGGGGAGGCGTCTTAGCAGTTAACAGACTATTTTGTTTTCTGAGAGTTCTGGTGTTCTATTTCTGGCTCCCACATAACATGACTCACAATTGCCTGTAAATTTGTCTATGATTATGGAATCCACTGCAGGGAGCTGCACACATACACACGTACACACACACACACACACACGTGCGCGCGCGCGTACACGCACACATGCACACACAATTTTAAAAATAAAAAATCTGTCAACCTAATGCCCAAGAAGATAGACAACCTCCTTTGTTGTTTAATATTTTTCCACTGAATAAAGAAAATCAAGAGGGAACCACAGCTTTTCTGTGTATCGAATAAGATTTTTTTCTTAAAGAATATTTTCATCATTCATAATTTGCCTTTAGAGTGATAACATCTCCATTTCCTTCTTTGCCACTCCTCACAGAGCTATAGTAACAACCTTCACCAGATCCATCACTGTATGGCACTGTCATTATGCCTGAAATTGACCCACTCCCCAGATATCTTCAGAAAGACAGTTAATTGTCTTATGTTTCAAGATAAGTCATTCAGGAAAAATAAATAGATATTTTGTTGATAAAAATGATTTTTCTAATGATGATTATTTGGCAATAAAAATGTGACATGAGAGAAACCATAATAGAAAAATGTTTTTCAGTGTTACTGTAAGTACATAAATTTGTTTTTATATAATAAGCAATTGTCTTTACTTAGTTATTCATGAGTAATTGAGTATCAGGGAAATGAACGAGACTAAACATGAGAGAATGTCAGAGCCTTGACTGATGAACTATACAGATTGAAATCCATATTTAGACTTACATAATGCCATGTCTTAATTATGCATTTAGTAATTATTTTCGTTGCATAGAATTTACACAATCCAACCTATGAAACAAGTTGTTATTAACCTAAGTGAAGGTTATGCATGCCCTTTTAACTCTTCTAAATCAAAGTCACTGTCATGGATTTGGTGTTTATGGTATTACCTCTCCATTTCATACAATTTATTCCAAGTGTTTCAGGAACTTCTATGTATGTCTAAGAATTGCATTTTAAATTAAATAGGTTAAGATGAAGGGCTTACTATTCAACAAGAGACACCAGCTGTGCTCTGCAATAGAAAATGCCACCTTAAATGCAAGATGCTTTAGTTCTGTTCTACTGTCTCCTAAAGTCACAAGGAGCCCTTGCTTTCTTTGTGGTTAGGATGGAATTGTCCTAGAAGAGTGAGTCCCAGCCTTTCATAAAAACCAGTTCTTTGTAGTATTTCTTTTTCAATTTTAGTTCTAGAGTTCGCCACACTGTAGAAGTACTTGGATTTACCCTCCCAGTTCATAATGCTTTATGATGTCATCAACAAATTTCCTGATATGCATAAGGCACTCGGTGTTATCTAAGTAAACTTAATTCTAAATCAAGGTAAAAAAAAAATTCCATTTTAATACTCCTGTAAAATTTTGTGTACATATGTTCTAATCAGGCAAATATACGTGTATATGCACTTCAGATAATATTTGATGCACAGTCTTTAAGTAAAGGAAATTGGATCCAAAACCTACTTTTGATCCAAGTGATATCTTAGCTGCTTGAAAAGAAAAGCTCTCTTTAGAAGGTCTTCCGCCTTTTGTCATCAATCACATCATGTCAGTTGGCATTGGCGGCCTCATTATCAGTCTGAGAGAATAATAGATAAGTTTCTCCTTATAACCAAAATGCAGGCTTGTATTAAATTCATCTGCATTTAAAGCTTGACTCTAAAGTGCAATTGCCTACATAACTACAAATGTCCTTGTACAGATACATTTGGAAATGATGACCTTTACATTAAATGGCTCAAGGGTTCAAGTAGTTCAGATTAGTGGATGGATACCAAAGTGTAGTGTGTGCATACTTGCCAGAAAATTAACTAGAGTCACATAAGGTGTTTGCTGCAATTCAAATTTTGGAGAAATTATTGACATAGGAGAACAGGCAGCTCTTGGCAAGGGAAAATTGACATTGAAGACTGAATTTCTGTAAAGGTCTCCGAATGATTCTTTTGTTTTACAAGCTTATTTTGCACAGGAACCCAGTTTTTCTAGTCAGTCAGTTCCAAGGGATCTGTCCTACTGTTGAAACTATAGCAGCAAAGATGAAATAATTTTATAACTTGAATTGGTGGAAACCCATGGTTCTTCATCAGAATGGTCTAACCTGTGTTCTCAAGGACTCCACATTGGCTAAGAGCTACATCCTTACTAACAAGAGTTCAGGAATCCTTGTTAGGCTCACTAGTGTAATCACAGTAAAGATTTGATGTCAAATTTAGTTGCAGGCCTGACTTTCATCTCTGAGAACATAATATGGCTACCAAACTGAAAGCATAAAATCTCACCCCAGAAGCAAAGCATCAATTATCTCACGCTCAGCAACATGTTGCCTTTGCATTTTTACTTTATTTCTGAGAGAAACTGCTATGCGTAGTCGGGGCAGAGACGCAAACACAACTCCCAGCTCAAGGTTTAGAGGCAGAGACCAGCTGTCCAAATTAACAGGCAAGTCATAGGTTCAGTACCTGACCCAAATTAGACTAGGGAGGAATGTTAATGGGAATTGAAAGGAATTCCCATAGCATCTGCACTGGGCTTCCCCTCACAACATGGCTCCCAGCAGCACCATTGTGACGTCTGTCAAGAGCATGACCACAGCATCGAGAACCCTCTTGTGGAAAGAGAGAAGAGAAGAATTGAGGCCATGCATTGGATTTCCACTCCATTTTCAGGAGACCGAAAGAGTTAATCAGTTATTATTTAAAATATTGAGTTACATTGAACAATAATGCAATAAAATCTATTGAAATGTGACTGTAGAAAAAATATTAGGAAGCTGGAGTAAGATCATCCTGAATGTTTACTTTCATTTTATCACAGATAAAAAGCATATGAATGCTAACCTTTGGATGAAATATGAATCGAGTCAACACAATTGTGCTTGTGTGCTTGAGAACAACTAGGTGTGTGTGACCTTCTCGGGTAGTGGAATCACACAGGCCTCAGGTCCCAGATAGTCACTGTGGTGGTTGCTCTTGCCAGCACCTTCCTCTCCTGGGACCTTGTTAGAAATGATAAACACAAGGTTCCACCTTAGACTTGCTGAAGCTAACTCTGAGCCCTAAGAAAATAGCAGATGGTTCTGATGATATTTTCACTGTAAAAACATCAATTTAAGCCTTTAACTAAGCTGGTTCTTTTCTATTGGTTTGGAAATAATATTCCAAAGTTAAGAGTGATATTTTGAAAGTTCCCTAAGTAGGAAATGATTTCAGAGTGAAAAGCATCTGTGAAATTATATTTTACAATTCTTTTTGATAGATGGGCAATGTAAGGGCTCAAAGATGGAAACGACAAACCCAAAGCCCCACACACAGCTGTTTCAAAACAGAGCCAAGTTCCGATGTCTTTGTCTCCAATTTCAAACATGGAAGGAAAACAATATTCATCCAAATACAGGAAGATTAGTGAAATTTTATGTTTTGTATCACAAAGACCTATACTATTATTTACTTCTTCCATTTGTACAGCTTCAAGAAAAAGCTATCATCTGTGTCTAAAACAGAATCCAAACTTAAATGTCCCTATCTCTAAAATCAGGCATTACTCCTTTAGATCAATTGTGTTCTCTGCCAGTCCTTTGATGCCAGTATATTCATCTCTAATGCCAGATAAGCTCACTAAACATATATACCATTGTGATAAATATGAGTAAACAGAAAGCCAATGGCAGTCAATGACAAAATAGGTGTGCACTAGAGGACAAGGACTTTAATTGTTTTGTGTGTTCTTGCAACAATGGGAAACTATAAACCTAACATTGCAGAGTCAGGCACAAGTCAATAAACCCTGAATCCCCACACAATCAAGGCTGTGATCTTTGCCTCTCGTCACTTTATAACCAGAAAGGTTGCCAAAACATACATGCAAATGTTAAGTATTTGACTTTAAACACAAGGTCATTGGGCTTGAGCTTACACCGTACATGGATCCTGGACAAGTGTCTGTATGTAGTCTGGGCTTAAATATCT
Organism: Bramus lutescens; assembly: GCA_001685075.1. Lineage (NCBI taxonomy): Eukaryota > Metazoa > Chordata > Mammalia > Rodentia > Cricetidae > Bramus > Bramus lutescens. Next base: position 218,510 of record LOEQ01000287.1, read on the forward strand.
CTCCTACATATACCTGCTTCCTAACCCCCCAAACCTTTATGGTTACTCACATGGTAAAATTAATTAAGCCAGGAATATCAAGATGGGTAGGATACCCTGGATTCTCCGTGCATCTGTTTTTTTTTTTTTTATAGGAGTGAGACATGAGGGACAGGCCAGAGAAAGACACAGGATACTAGGAGGCAAGGTTTGAATGATAGCTATAGAGTAAGCATCAAGGTCATTTCTGTCAGCCCTCTCCCTACATAGCCTTCAAATGTATCATACCCTGGATAGTTATTTTCAACTGCTAACCTACAGAGTTGCAAGATAATAAATAAATTTCTATTTGAAGACACTAAATTTATGGTAATTATTAGAGTGGTCATTGAAAATGAACACAAGTTCCTAGGATAAGCTGATGATTGTAAAACACAAAGAGACTGAAAAATTTAATTTATAATGCTGATTTTAAAAAGTATTGAGTTCACATTTTATATAATTCCACAGCATAGAGGTGTGTGGTTCCATTTACGGGCCACAGTGTTACGTGCTTACTGAGCACTTAAAATATGAAATAAGCACCTCTTATTGAAATAGATAGTAACTGTTGATGTTAGAAAATTTAGTGGGAATAATTGGAAATATTCTAGGAATAATTTTATAATAAAATGCTGTGGTTTGGATGAGATTGACCTTCGTGGGGCTCATATATTTGAATGCTTGTTCCCCAGTCAATGGAACTGTAAGGGAAGGACAAGGAGGTGTGACCTTTGCTTGCTGAAGGACATGTGTCTGTAGAAGCAAATTTTGAAGTTCCTAAAACCCTTGATGAACACAATTAGATTTATCAGCTTTGTGCTTGTGAATCAAGATATAAGCTCTCAGCTACTGATCCTGGGCCATGCCTTTCCGCTCCTACCATGCTCCTAATAATAATGGCCATGAACTCTAACCCTCTGGAACCATGAGCCCCAAATTAACTGCTTTCTTTTATAAGTTGTCTTGGTTATTGTATTTTGTCAAGGCAATAGAAAAGTAATTCAGACATAAGTATATACGTAATATATATTGAAATGTCAATATTTGACATTGAATTAAACAAAATTTGTTGCTAGAATTGGCTTCATCTACATGTTTTTTCCTTTTAGAACAGCTATGGGAACACATGTGATGAATGTTATTTTTCTACCTATAAAGCTTACACAAGTGTTTCACAATGGCTCACGTCTGAGATGTCTCCATGCATTCTGAAATTCTATGCACTTATACCTAACCTCAAAATAGGATAGTGTAGGTTCTCACTAAGCACTATTATACAAATGAGCTTAGGGTCTGGAGAAATGTCTAAGCAACACCAGAATGAACCCAAATTTCATTCTCAGCTCACCTAAAGATTGATCTAAACTGTAGCAGCAGCTCCAGGGAATCTGGCTCCTTCTGACTTCTCAGGCACTGAATTCATGTGTACATACCCACTGGCTTAGTTATTGTTCTCAATGTGAAGATAAGCAATGATCAAAACTACTCTCATAAAAAAATCATTTAATTGGGGACTTGCTTATAGTTTCAGGTTAGAGCCCTAGGACCATGGTAGGAAGCAGGCAGCCGTGGCCCAGGAGCAGTAGAGGAGAGCTACATCCTAATGCAAAAGTACTAGGGGGGTGTAGGGTGGAAGGGAGAGAGTGAGAAGGAGGGAGCCTTGGCTTGGCATGGACTTTGAAACCTCAAAGCCCTCTCCTAGTGACACACCTCCTCCATTAAGGAGTCCCACTCAGACAGTCCCACTCCCTGGTGACTAAGTATATGAGCCTATGAGGGCCATTCTCATTCAAATCACCACAACTACACAGATATACACATATACACAGTTTCTAAAAACAAAAACAATCCTTTAAAATAAGATTGCAGGTGGTTCAATGGTTATCTGGAGGTGGCATTGCTTTTCTCTTTCCTAAGATAAACAAATCTCTCTGAGATTAAAATAATGTGTCAGAGAGAATAAAGAATGACTTTACTCATCCTGGCAAACACATGCATTGGTTTAATCATGTTCTCTATTGCATATAAGGCAAACAAATAAATTGAAAAACTATGCAAGCCAATATGATAAATCTGTTAATAGAATATTAGAAATATTAATAGGAATTTTACCAACTCCTTTAAAATTCCAAGTAGTTTTAGGACCTCAGTCAATTGAAATATTTCCAAAGATATATTTTATAATTTCCTAAAGTTTAGTTAAAATAAGCCTAAGTTTTCTCTGTGCTTAGCAAATACTGCTTTTTCTTTAATTAGATGAAATATAAATGCCCTCCCCAAACTATCATATATCATTACTATTGTGTAACTACTGAAGTTTTCAGTGTAAATCATAAAGGAGAAATAAAATAGTTTCAGAGATGACACAATAAATTATGCTTGCAATCAGATCATTCTTATAACCTTGAATAAATGAGAGGTAGGGTTGAAAATCATTTCCATAGCAGTACATTTGTCAATTAAAATTATCTCACTATGGAAATACAAAACCTCATTATGACTGTTCACCCAATGTGTAGGAATCTGTTCCAAGTGCCACATCTGTCTTCTCTCTGTTCATATCCCAATTAATTTAAAGAGTGATTACTCTTAAAGGAAAACTTAACAGTCAGATTCAAACCTCTAATTTCGTTTGGGAAAATCGGGTAAGGATTTGAAAACCTTTGGCCCATGCAATAAATCCAGTAAAGATTCTTGTTCTGTATTTAAAATGAATGAAACTTAATTGAAATTATTATAAAACTTGCTGAAGTGTGAACAAAGAAAATGACTTTCATCTCTACTAAAGGTCCCATGTGTTCCAGCTGCCTTGTTCATAACCACTAGTCATATACTACAGAGAAATTCGGGTTCACAGACCAAAGGAAGTTGGGAAATCACAGAAAATTTGCTTCTGGATTTTTGTTTTCACTAGGCAAATAATTTTCAGTAGGCAAATAAATTGTAACAATCTTATACCATGTCCTGTGAATATCACTAAATTATGCAAATTGTAACTCCTGCCTTACTCTCATTCCTGCACCACTATACTGTCCGCAAGCCTGGGAAGGGCCTGGAGATTGAAAGAACACACAAGAGACCTGGGTCATTCTAAAGGAGGTCAGCCAAATGCTGTTTACACAAGCTTAAGAAAAACCTTATATACCTAGCTGCTGCACAATGGAATTCCCCCAAGGTGGGTGGGAAATTACCATGCCCAACGTGGGGTAAACAATGGTCCTATAGCTAAACACCAGATGAGGCAGAGGGAGCCCAGGAACAAACAGGATTTTTAGCTGGCTGGCCAGAAACTGTCCTTAAGATGAAACCCGGGAGAAGGGGTAGACCCATGGGCCCTACAGCAAATAAAGTGAAGAAACATCACATATTGAGAAGGGAAGGTTGAGTAATAAATTGTAGGACATTAGACTTTTCCTTTCAGAAAAAAAGGGTGGGGCTCATGCAAGACAGTAATAATATTTTTAAAGTAACCAAAGAAAAGCTAGAGAGTTACCTCAGAGGTTAAGAGCACCTGATACTCTTTCAGAGGCCCAGCACTCATACGGTGGTTCACAATCCATAACTCCAGTCCCAGAAAACCTACACCAAACATGCATGTGGTGCACACACATACATGTTGGAAAAGCACACATACACATAAAAGAAAATAAATAAATCTAAAAAGAATTTAAAACTAGCCCAAGGGATGGGAAACATCCCTGAGATGTGTCAGAAATGTCAAAGAAGTACAGCTTTGTAACTTTGAATTGAATCTTTATAGGCATCTGGGAGGATAAGACCAAAGAGGCCCTGTCAAGCTGAAATGTAAAGGTCTTAGAGGAACCTGATTTTGGACATAGGAAGGCATAAAGCAAGACATTTATTAATAAATATAGAATAGTAACAAATTTTGAAAGAATTGTCATTTATATAATGTGTGTGCATTTGTATGAAACTTCTTATGCTAATTTGCAAAATTATGACTAACTCCAAATAATTATGTTTCAATTTTATTCTCTGCTTTCATCTCATTTTTCTTACAATTTATTTCTTTTAAATGCCATCAAGCTAACAGTGCTGCCATACACCGCAATCTGTTTTAGACTGCCATGATCCTATTTTCCTCCACCAATCACCTCAAGGGTGAGGGAGCAATAGCACGTGATTTTGTGAGAAAATCAAGGGACAAGTGCCACTGAGTAGAAGCCGTAAATTCTAAGAACAATAACATTTGTAAGCAGCTTTGTGAAAGTACTAATAGGCCCCTGATGTGGAATTATAATTGGACATCTCAATTTAAACCTCATTCTGCTTTAAAAAAAAAAAGTTGCTGTAACCTTTACCACAATCTCTAAGCAATAACACCAGTGGCATTGAGCAGATTCTGAGACAGATCTTATTTGTTAAAATTCAATTTTTATATAAAAAATAATGAATGCTTTCTTTTCACAAAGAATAAAAAACCTATACCAGGCCAGGCAATGTTAAAGTGCTAACAAAAAATATTATACCTGTTGCAAGTTGGAGTGCATTAAAAAAATACAGGAGTCGGTCTCTAGGAAATTTTTGTGGGCACTTTGGAAGAAACAGAAATTGTTTTAATCTATTTTATATTGAAAACACTGAAAATCAATAAAATATTTGCAACCTAAATCTAAGAAGACGTTAATAAGATAATCTGCATAATCAAGTAGGCTTCATCCCAGAGCTACAGGGATGCTTCAATATATGTAATTTGATAAAAGTAGCCACCATATAAACAAATTGAAAAACAAAAACAAGATCATTTCATTTGATCTAGAAAGGGCCTTTGAAAAAATTTAAAATCTCATCATAATAAAAGTCCCAGAGAAACTAGAACACAAGTGACATACCTAAACATAATAAAGGTGATTTACAGCAAATCCATAGCTAACAACAATATAAATGAAGCTCAAAGAATTCCCACTAAAATCAAGAAAAAAACACAAGGATGCCCAGTCCCTCCATAGACTAAGAAATAACACCATTCACAGTAGCCTCAAATATCTTAAGGAAACCAAGCAAGTGAAAGACTTGTAGGCTAAACTTTAACACATTAGAGAAAGAAATTGAAGAAAATATAAGAAGATAGAAATATCTCTTATGCTCAGGGATCAGTAGAATTAATAGAGTAAAAAGGGGCATCCTTGGAAAAGTAATCTACAGATGCAATTCAGTCTCTCTCAAAACTCAAACATAATACTTCACAGATCTTCAAAGGGCAATTTTCAGTTTTATGAAAACTCCTGCACACACAAAAGCAGGATAGCTAAAAAAAAATCATGAATATAAGAAGAATCTCTTTAGGTATCACTATCCCTGATCTCAAATCATACTACAAAACTGTAGTAATAAATACAATATGTCATTGGCATAAAAAATACACATTGAAGCAATCAATTCAAAAAACCAGATGTAAGTCCACAGATATGAACACTTGATTTTTGACAAGAAGGGAGAAATACACACTTGAGAAAAGACAGAATCATCCACAAATGGTGCTGGTAAATCTCTATGGCTGCAAGTAGAAGAATGCAAACAGACACATATTTATCACCCTGAACAAAACTAAACTCTAAAAGAATCAAGGAGCTAAGATAAAATTATATGCACTTTACCTAATAGAAGACAAAATGAGGAATAACCTTGAAATCATTGGCACAAGAAAAGACTTTCTGTACAGGATAACAATAGAAGAGGCATTAAGACAAACAAACTAATAAATGGGACTGGCGTGGGACAATTCTTCTGTACACTGTGAATATGTATAACTCTCATTAGTTAGTAAAGAACTGTCTGGCCTATAACTGGGCAGGAAGAGATTGGTTGGTAATTGGCAGGTGGAAAAAGAAATGTACATCAACATGGGACTTCATGAAACTGAAAAGCAAAAGATACCAACATTCAAAATAATAGGTCGGTTACAGAATGGGAAAAGATCATTACTAAATTAAAGGGCTAAGATCTAAAATCTATGAAAAACTAAAAAAAAAAACTGGACTTCAAGAAACCAAATGACTCAATTAAAAAAAATAGAAACAAGACTGAATAGAAAGTTTTTAAAAGATGAAACAGATGGCTGAGAAACACTTAAAGAGATGTTCAAATTCCATAGCCATTGACATACAAAAGAGTTCAACAATAGCTCAGAATGGAGTAAAACAAAAGTTTATTTATCTGGGGATAAACTCACAGAAAGACTTGTGAGTGCTGGGAACTGGAACTGAATCCAACAGCCAAGAGGCCTGCTGGATTTGATTCCATTTTGTCTATATATATATAGTACATGGAACCACACCCAAAGTGGGTCAGTATCTTAAAGGTTATTGGCTGAAAGTGTTCCCACAGCATCTCCTTTGGTCTAAAAAAGAGATTTGTAAGCTTAATACAAAATTATATACAATGATATCAAATATCAAGTATTGTCAAGGGAAAAGAAGAGGCAAAGTCATAAATAAAAATAAGAATTTTAACCACCAGGAGCAACATCAACAAGAAATATATGTTCAATGTTTCAATAGTTATCCTATCCTAAAGATTCTGAGTCTTTTTATTTTAAATGGCTTGGCTAATTCATGAGAAGAAAGCAGATAAGACTGTCTAGTCTTCAACCCCATCAAAGACCTGAAAAAGGAAATATTACTTGAGTAAACAGGAAGTAAAATCTAGCAACTTCTAAAAGATACAATAAATGACAGTGACAACTGACTAGGTAATCACCCAAGGCATCATTTGCAGCATTGCAGTAACCAATGTTGGCTGACGCCTAGAGTAACTGACAGACCATTTTCAGAGGCAGGAAAATTTGAAAAATTGTCTTACCTTGTCTTGACAATGTTTGTCAGTCTTTTTGTTTGTATCCTGCTAGCATAGTCTTGACACTATGCAATTGTCATGGCACTGGTAAAGGCAGGGTCAGTTCTTTGCCCAAAAGTCAGTTTTGCCAAGAGTAAAACAAGCAACAAATGGAGTATTTTTGGTTCCCAACATTCTCTCAGGAATAGATCAGTGCTGCAGGTAGCAATTATGGTTTACATCAAAAGAATACGAAGCTATTTAAATGCCATATTCTATAGTTCCTTGGAGTATTTGAAGGTTGCCTATCTATGAAGAATAAAAACTCTATGCATCTAAAGAACCTGATTAGTTTAATTATAAGTATGACAAACATGGACGATTATTGACCTACAATTCTTAATACCTATATATCTTAAAGACTAAGGTTTCATATCAAAAAATTTAACAACCTTTAAAAATGTGTAGCAAATGAGACAGTGACCTAGTGTGGGAAACCCTTCTGTATATGTGTTGCTTTTATTCATGAATGACTAAAGAAGCTATTTTGGCCTATGATAGGGCATAATAGAGCTTGGTGGGGAAAGCTAAACTGAATGCTGGAAGAAAGAAGGCAGAGTCAAGAAAAGCTAGGTATCCTCCCCCACTGGAGACGGATGCCAGATGCTAGACAGAACTTTAGCTGGTAAGTCACAGTCACGTGGTGATACACAGATTAATGAAAATGGGTTAGTTTAGGATGTAAGAGCTAGCCAATAAGAATCTAGAGCTAATAGGCCAAGCAGTCACTTCTTTAATAAAGTTTCTGTGTCCTTATTTCAAGTCTGAGCAGCCAGGAAGAAACTAACAGTCTCTGGCAACAAATTGGCACACCAACATGGTGAACTATATCCACATAAAACCTGAGAAAGCTTGAAAAGGAATTCTAGGCACAAATGAACAAAGTTAAGCATGGCTTTTTGATAGCAGAATTTTCTTGGGTGGGCTCTGTTTGCTAGAAGCAAGCAGAGGCATAAGTCCTTTAAGAAAAGTCTTTTTGATTCAGCATGTTGGCACCAGCCACCCAGCTTAGCAATAAAAAAAAGCACTTCTGGCCAAAAAAAATATTAAAGATACACAATAAAGATATATTCAGATTTTAAAAAGACCTCTAAATGGGTCACAGTGTTGGATAAATGTATGTAAGCTTGGAAGAGAAAAGAAAAAGAGTATAGAGAATTCTAAAAATAAGCAAATTATTTTAAAATAAATAAAATAAAGTATTTAAAGAGACAGAATACAGACAGTCACAGATTAGAGGAGTTGAAAAATAAGCCACGTAAAGATGGAAAATACACAGACAGTCTGGATTATATATATTATAGTTTTTTCTTTAATTTTTTTACTGTGATGGAGCCAAATAAAGAAAAATATTTCATTGTATGGGCTGCTAAACTAAAATCATAACTTCAGAATTTGAGTCTAAGAATTTATTACTTTGGAAAAGAAGTTCTTTTTTTTGTTTCTACAGAGGATGGTAACCTGTGGAATCCTTCCAGACTAATGTAGTTTGATGGACCAAGACCTCTGAAAGGTCATCATGAACATCCCCAAAAATATTTCTGCTCTTGATTCAGGTATTGTGTTTGTGCAGCTCATTTAGAAATGGAATGTATAATTAAAAACTATAGGTTAATAGTCATCTATAATAGTCAAGCTTGTAGCCATGCAGTTAGGTTTTCTGAATGTACAGAGATAAATTTCAGATGGACAGTTATTCTTCAAACCTCTCAAAGACTAACATAATATGGCATTTAAAATGTTTTAATCACTTAGGACTTTTCATGACAATGAGACACGTCTGGCCCTGGTAGCACCAATTACTTTAAGAGGAAGATGGGCATCAAAGAGGCTTCTCATGGAGTTTGTTAGCCATTTGGGCAAGAAACTGCTCTTGCTTGGACTGCCCGACATGTAGAACCCATAGAGAAATGACTGCTGAAGTTGCCTAAAATGGGCAAGACAGTCCTTTAGGATTCCTGCTTCATGAAAGAGTCTTCCAGACATTCTGCAGGACACAGAAGAATGTGACTGACAAACTGCCAATATAGGTGGAAGTGTCTTTGAAATTTCCTGCTTCATGGAAAAGTCTGCCTGATACTATGGGCCTGTAGGCTGAAGATTGATTCTCCAATGATACAGAACTTTGGGTGACTGTCCAGGCAGCAAGATGTCTCTGTCAATTCTGGAGCTTTGGAAGTTGACTACAATGCACTTCCTGTTTACTTAGGTAATATATCCTTCTAGAGTATTTGATGGAGTTGAAGAATAGATAGTTATAGTATTCCTGTTATGATAAAAGATAATAATAGATATAAATATTATAACTGTAAGTCTTATTCAATAACTGTTTTATATGTAATTTTGCTATGTTAAAGTTAAAACCTTCCTTTTCATTTAAGCAGAAAAGGGGAAATGGTGTGGGAAGTCCTTCTGTATATGTGTTGCTTTTATTGATTAATGAATAAAAAAGCTATTTTGACCTGTGATAGGGCAGAATAGAGCTAGGTGGGAAAGCTAAAGTGAATGCTGGGAGAAAGAAGGCAGAGTCAAGAGAAGCCAGGTAGCCACACCCCCAATTGGAGACAGATGCCAGATGCCAAACAGAACTTTACTTGGAATCAGCTAAAACCCAAGCCTGCTGGTCATGCTTTATTGGATCATTTAAGATTAGAAAGTGTACCTTAAATCTGTATCATTTGAAGTCAGAAAATAAAACCCTAAATTTGGACCACTCTTTCTGGTGGTATCTTAAATTTAAAAAAGACATAGAATAAAATAGCTTTTGCTTTTGGTGTGCTTGGCCTCATTTTCACAGGTAAATTTGTCTACTCTGATGCTGAGGCATTTCTTAGTTTGCAAAGGAACTTACTTCTTTGGTTATCCAATATATACTGAAGACCACCTGAGACANATATATATACTTTATTCTGTCTTTCTCTAGAGAACCCTGATTAATACTAATTATGGAACCATAAATGATTCCACAGTGACAAAAGCCTAAAATTAACTTTTAAGTTTCTGAAACAGGCTTTCCAATTTGCCAACATCTATAGCTACTAGAGCCTCTTCTAGAAGCATGAGAAGCCCAAAACAAATAAACAAACAAACCGAAAAGCAGCTATGTTGTGGATTACTTAACAAACTTACTGAGATAAATGTATGTGATTACCATGATTCTCCAAATGTGAGAAGCAAGGTATTTGGTGACTTAAAACATAAAACTTTTGACAATTTGTGGAAAAGTAAGGAAAATGATGGTGCTGTTCAATGGCTCCTAACCTCTCTGGATAAGCTGATAAAGAACAAGAAGGAGCTCCATGATAAAAATTAATCAACTTCTGACAACTTAGGATACAGTAACAAAAGAAAAGATTGAACTAAGAGATAAAAATAGACCTGTTCCATAAGAACATAAACAGTCTAAAGGTTACTGAGTGTGCCTTGCAAGAGACTCTTCTTTCTAGCTGCCAGAAATGAGGATCCCAGAAGCCAGCAAAACAATAAAGGCTATTGTCATTCTTCTTGGTTGCCCACAAGAGCTAGAACATAATACCCTACTGCTGAAAGCACCATACATCTTGCTTACAAGATATATAGGGAAAGCAAGTTACACCTAAACTGCAAACTTCTTCCCTGCTGGTTGACATTCTAGTCCCAGAACATGCTAGGCAGGATGCTGAGTGAGATAAAGCCACAAAGGTGTTAAAAACTTCTCAGCCTTGGGAACTGCATCACTGACCATAGCAATGAGTTGCAGCTGGCTATGGGAGTAGCCATATTGTCCTCAGATTTCACTGGAGGCCTGTTCCTCATAAGATGCCTGATAAAGTAAGCCTGGAAGGGAAAATCGGGCTTTGTCTGAAATAATTATGGGTGAGTCATAGTAATGTTTGTGCTAGTTTTCTTTATATGGGCAATATTTTCTATATATTCACAAATTCTAAAATAAAATGAGAAAAATTAATTAAAAATAGTTTGGCAGTGATGGCGCACGCCTTTAATCCCGGCACTCAGGAGGCAGAGGCAGGTGCATCTCTGTGAGTTCTAGGCCAGCCTGGTCTAAAAGAGCTAGTTCCAGGACAGGATACAAAGCTACAGAGAAACCCTGCCTCGAAAAACCAAAATAATATTAATAATAATAATAACTTGACAAAAATCAATGTGTGTGTACATGTGTATATGTGTGTGTATGTGTGTGTTAGTCTAAATCATCAATTGAACAGTTGTCTGTAACTCTGTGGATGAATAAGAACTCCTGGTCATCCCTTCTAATATATTTACCTGTGTTCTTCCACTACTCAGATGATAATAATTCTCCATTTCTGTTGCTCAATGCCAAAACCTTAGAAGACTTCACTAAAACCCTCTCTTTATTCTCTCACCACTTCTTTTCTACTACATCAGAAAATCCTATTGGCTCTAAAATCCAGATATATTCAGCATCACGTTTCTCTGCTCATGTCCAAGCTATCTTACACACTCATGCATACGTTCCCAGAATGCCTCCTTACTGCCTTTCTCCATATTTCCTGATTTATACTCTATTCTCAGTACAGTACCCAGAGTCATCCATGAGAGCCCTCAGTAGTGCAAAAGAGGCAGAGGATGACTGCCTCCCTCAACATCACCCCTTCAAAATAATAGTACTTTTTCTCAATGTATAACCAATAAAGGAGAAAGGGCCCATCAAAATCGTCTCTTAGGAGATGATCTGAAGGCTTATGCATACATTAATTCTTCATACGCACGATTAACCAATACTTTTGCAAGCTCACAAATTACTATTTGTATAAGTAGGGAGTCTGACTATATTGCTTGTTGATAATGAATCCAGATAAAATTTAGTTCATTTCAGAAGCTTTGGAATCTTCCTTAAATAGAGCACAAAGAAAGAGAGAGAGAGAGAGAGAGAGAGAG
>LOEQ01000287.1:246655-266420 GCA_001685075.1 Bramus lutescens
CTCACAGAGATCCACCTGCCTCTGCCTCCCGAGTGCTGGGATTAAAGGCATGCGACACCACAGCCTGGCCCATCTTCCTTCTGACTTTTAAACTACCCAGATTCTTGAGGAGTCAACAATGGGTATCCCAGAAAAGACCCTGAGGAGAGAGAGCACCAGGGCATGTGCAGCCTCAGATCCCTTGAGGGAATTCCAAAGGCACTTCTGGGTTACAGGGACCAGGAGCAGCCACAAGCACCGAGGAAACAGGCTTCTCTAGGATACTAGCTGCCTGTGCTGGACAGTTTTGTCAGCTTGACACAAGCTAAAAGTCATCTGAGAGGAGGGAATCTCAATTGAGAAAATGCTTCCAAAAGAAGGGCTGTAGGCAAACCTGTAGGGCATTTTCTTAGTGATTAATGTGGGAGGGCCCAGCCCTCATTGTGGGTGGTGCCAACCCTGGGCTGGGGGTTCCAGGCTCTTTCTCAAAAAACAAGCAAGCAAGCAAACAAACAAACAGAAAGCAAGCAAGCCACTAAGCAATAACCTCTGCATCAGCTCTTGCCTCAGGGACCCTGTTTGATTCCTGTCCTGGCTTCCTTCAAAAAAAGACTACAATGAGGAAGTGTAGCCCAAATAAACCTTTTTCTCCCAACTTGGTTTTTGGTCATGGTGTTTCATCACAGCAACAGAAACCCTGACTAGAACACAGTGTTGACGACAAGGCAGGCCGATGTTTAGGATGGCCCTGAGGCAGTATGGGTTGGAAAGGGGATGGACGAAACATGGGTTTTGGACACTGTCCTAGGCTGCCCCAAACTTCTAAACAAGACACTGGGGAGTCATGCCTTTGAGTTATGGCCACATGTCCACCTGGATATATGCTGTTTGGCATCCTGCCCAGCCAAGCCTGGCATCCTGCCCAGCCCAAAGCCCTGCATAGCTGGAGCCTCCTAAGCTGAGACATTTGTAGTTTGTTTCCCAGTTGGTTCAGAATGTTTTAGTATTTGGGTTTTTCATTAAGTAAATGTCCTCCCTATTAAGGCACATTAGTAGGTCTTCATGTGTTTAAAGACCTTGCAAAGCCTGAAGGGAGGGAGGAGGTAGGACCAGCAGCTTGCAGGACATAAGGCCTATGGCAGCCCCGCATGGGCCAAGGGGCCAGCAGGAGCCTAGGCTATATGTGGAGTGGCACTTCACCTTCAGACCGCGAACAGGCACAAAGATGTAGATATGGGTGCTGCCATTTGTGGGCATTAGCATCTGGGCTTGGGCAGGCCACCACCAGTGCGGCCAGTCTTGGAAGGAGCAAGAAACGGGGTGCTAAGGAGAGACTTAGGGGCATGGTAGATAGTGGGGCACTCTGCCTGAACCTGGGCCTTGTGCTCTCCGAAGACCTCCTATGAAGGCAGGATGTTCCAGGAGAGTATCTGTCCCCTAGTATCTTTCTCTGTACGATACCTCTCATATACCCCTAGCATTTCCCAGGGAGCCCAAATCACACAGGAGAGAAAGAAGTGTGCCTAGCTTTTACCCATGGATACCTGCACATGAAAACTGAGAATGGGTAGGGCCCATAGGGCCATATGAAGAAGGGAGGCTGTAGGGCCATGGTACCTCCCCTCATGGTAGCTTAGAAATAGATAAATCACGGTTCTCCAGGAATCTCCCAGGCTGGTACTCAGGGGCCTATACCTGTCTGAACTCCTCCCAGGAGTTGGTCCAAGTCCAGAAGTGGGCCTTGTACTGGCCAAGAGTGACTGCCATCAGTGTGTTGCCACGGTAATAAAATATGGACCTGTTGTGTTGAGGAGAGAAAGAATCATGACCAAGTCCATGTATTCATGTGTGGGGCTCTGGCTGGGGAGTGGTGAGCTGCCCATGTAGGTATCAGCTAATACTTTAAAGATGTACTAAGGTCACACAGTACAAAAGGTAGGAGGGGTAGGGGTGAGTGGCTCAGTAGAATGCTTTCCTAGAAAGCATAAGGTCCTGGGGTCCCACATGGCACTGTGTATGTGTGTGTGTGTGGTAGCCAACAAGGCTATAGGGATTGGCCCAAGTCACTCCCTGCTTGTTTTGGCCTTTGATGAGGCAAAGCCAGGCCCTAGGAGGTTGGGCTGGCAAAGGAGTTAAGCTGGTGACAGTGATCTTCCTTGGAAATCAGATGGGTCTGGGACTGGAAGAAGCTTACACATGCTGGAGGGATGCCCCCCTCCCAAGTCTTAAGATGTTTTCCTAAGAGTCAGGGTTTCCCAGTGCCCCAACTGGACCCAGGCTGGTTTCCTTCCCAGGCGCATACAAGGGTCTAGCTACGGGGTTCCCCGATACCATCTTGTCTCTCTCTGTTCCGGCATCTATACTTTCTTCCGTCCATATGGGTCATAGCTAGTCAATGAGGAAGTTATAGCCTGTGAGCAGCTCTGGGCCCCATCATGAAGAGTAGGAGCAAGGTAGGTAGGACTGGGGCTGAAAAGGATGCTGTCTAGTACCAACCTGTCCATTCCGTGGCCCTGGAGCATGGTGGGGAGTAGGTTAAGTCCGTCGATTACCCTGTCCCTAGGTGGGTTCAGGCCTGCAAGGGACAGGCTGGTGGTAAAGAGGTCCATGATGCTTCCCAGCTGGTGGCTGACCTGAAATAGATGTAGTACTCCTTTGAGGCATCCTGAGCAGATGGTGTTTGGGGGCTGGAGCCTGAGGTGTTGAACACCCGATTCTCCTCTGGGTCAGCAGGTATGCGCACATGCTCCAACATGTACATATCTGCCACATACCATGGGGGGGGTCATAGCCAGGATTGAGTGAAGTCACAGGGCTTGTGGGTGGCAAATGGGATTTAGACTGCACATTTGACCCCAGAGTCAGGTCACATTCGTGCCCCATTTTCGCTACATGTAGATTGGCTGTCATAGCTAGACCCAGAATGCTAGCAGCTCCTCCTGACTCTTCTTTTTATAATTTATTTTTTATTCACTTTAAATAATTTATTTTTATGTCATGTGCATTCATATTTTGTCTGCATGCATGTCTGTGTGAAAGTGTCTGATCTCCTGAAGCTGGAGTTACAGTTAGGAGCTGCCATGTGGGTGCCAGGAATTGAACCCAGGTCTTCTAGAAGAGCAGCCAGTGCTCTTAACTGCTGAGCTATCTCCAGCCCCCTCCTCCTGGCTCTTTACAGAGAGCACCACAAGAGTCCCACCTTTCAAGGCTCAGCTGTCCTGAGAGTAGGCAAGGTTCACTTTAACACTTGACACCTGAAAGCTACAGTGAGCTTTGTACATCAAAAGAGCAAAGTAGCAAGGAAGTCAGGTGGAGAGGAACCAACCCAAATGGTGCTGCTTCCTGCTCTCCCCACTTGGAAGAAGTTCCAAGAGAGCCAGGGGTGCTTGCGGGACCCACTACTCTCCATCTGTGGAAGCATTAGCCCTGCGGGAAGAGTCTTTGTTTTCTGTTCGTGTTCAAGGGCAGCCCCAGTCAATAGGTGATTGGGGGGTCTTCTGTGGCTCTGCCTCCTTGGTAACACTGAGCTCCTTTATGGGCCCACCCACCCCCAATACCCTCTAAGTACTTCTGTCCTAGAGACAAGGAGTGTGCTTATCTCTTTTTCTTGACCTCTGAGGCTTGGGAAGGTCAGTGTCCAAGGAGCACAGCCTCTGGAGAAGGGTGTCTGTGGTCCTCTAGGAAGACAGGACTCCACAGCAGCCAGTCAGGACCTCGCCCACGTTCAGTTTAGACAGCACTTCCCTTACCACTCCCTGCTTGGCCCTCATTCAGTTGTGCCAGCTGGAGAGACGAGTGAATAAACCTTGAACAAACCCGGCCAGACACGAGGAACCTCTGTTTCCTTATGGTTTGCCGAAATCCTCCACCTCCATGTTGAAACTCCAGCCCCTTACTGCCATTGCCTAACCCATCACCCGCATCCTGATAGCTTGGGGGCGGAGCAGTTTTTAAAGATAAAATGACCTTATTTGGACAAACAGCTCCAGAAGAGACCCTTGCAATCTGCGCGTACTCTCGTACCTAACTCCTCATTCCCAAACCCCACAAACTCCCCTACAAAAGATCCCAACCAGCTCTCCCCACCCCGCCCCCACCCCGTAGACCCCTCTTTCACCGTCTGTCCTTCACTGCTCGAAATAAAAGTCCCATCTGCTGAAGTTGGTCAGACTCTTTCCTGCCTTTTGTTTCTTTATTTTGTTTCTTTATTTTGGGGTACAGTACCCCAAAATCTAACAGCCATGACTTACCATATAACAGGGTCCCTGACTGACACGGACATTCTTCTATAGAGCCTGCTTGGGAATGGGACATTCTTCCAGGTGCCAGTCCCCCTACCTACGGCAGCAGGGGAACAACAAGGGCCTTCTGAGTGGTTCATGGTCCCTTCTAAGTATTTCCCTCCCAAAAAGAGGGAATGGGGTTGCAGATCCAGAGACTTAAATCATTTGGAAACAAATAAGAGAAGGGAGCATGTCCCCTGGCTGAGGGATAGAAAGGAGGGGATCTGATGGCACTGAGCACAAGGAGCTCTTGGTGATACTGTACTCAGCAGCAGGAGGTTGCTGTGAGCTCTTCCAGATGAAGCTGCATCAAAGGCTGCAATTATACCCCTGCTGCCAGGTGCTAAGTGCTGCAGGGCGAATGAATGGGGGGGGTGTTTGGGAACCCATTCCAGTTTGTTGTCTTGTGGGAAGCATGGTGAAAAGAAAGCCACAGCTCTGGAGCACTGCTCTTTCTCCCCTCAGAAGGCAAGGCTGTGTGCCTTTGACTCCAATGTCAAATCTTGTTTCTCCTCAGCTGGTGCCAGAGGGCACCTGGCAGGAACAGCTGTGGAAGCAGATGCTCTGAACCCACTGGACTTGAGTTCAATGGGCTAGGCATTCCGGGCCCACAGGCAGCTCCAGCTCCCTTTTCCCAGTTACCTCTCTGCGCTTTGCCAGTACCAGGTGGGAGTGGGGTTTAACCTATGATTGGTTATGGCTCCTCATGGTGGAACAAAGGCCATACCAAGTGTCTCTTCCCTGGAAAACCTCATGTGTCTCCTGTGTCTCCCAATCCCCACCCAATGATAACTGGCTCAGTGCTCCCACAGCTACAAGAGAGCTGGGAGTGATGGCCTTAGGAAATGAAGAGTTTCCTCTCTTCCACAGGTGCAGCTGTGGGCCAGGTCCCTTTCATATGGGTTAGATGGTCATGGCCAATCTGAGTGTCCATTAGGATCCCAGTAGCCATGTTTCTTCTACATGTGATGTGTTTACTGCCATGGACACTCTGTTCTACAGTGGGAGTTGGCCAGATGACAGGCAGACCTGTTCGACAAACTGTGAGATCCACCAACCTACGGGGCTCTGGTGATTAGTGTGACTGGAGTCTCATGTCAAGAGGCCATAGGCAGAGGGAGTGAGGTGCAGAGGCTCAAGCAGGTCTAGGTTTAGAAGCTAGACACTGAGGATAAGTCCCAGTGGTTGCTGGGGACACATGGAGACTATCCAAAGCATCCCATCTGGATGCCTGGGGGTTGTTGCCAGTTCTGCTGTTGTAGCTGGCAGGCTGGACAGGTGACTTTTCTGGGCTTCACTTTCCTAATCTGTGCAATTAGAGGGGAGGGTAAAGACTATGTCTGGCAGAGTGACAGCCACAGGGACATTTGCATTGCAATCCCTGGACTCTGTGGCTATAGGATCCCACACAGCAATAGGCATGTGAGACAGCAGGTGGGATAGAGAGGACATGCATCATCTGGCCTCTAGCAGGAGGCTGGCCTGTACTGTCCACGTAAGTGGTATTGGTTACAGTCAGCTGTCCTGTCCGCCCCTAAGTATATAGGGGCTACCACTACAGGGTGAACTAAGGAACCCAGAGGGACACTGTCTTCAAGATCATTGGGGAAAGAGGCCAGCTGAGGAACAGTGATCTCAGCAGTAAGCACTTAGTGTGGCGACTACAAGTTCCAGACTGGATTCTTAGACAAGGGGTGGCCTATCTGGGGCCAAAGCTTGGGAGTGAGGGTGCTGCCTGATAATGAAAGTGGCCAGACTCGCCCACTTGAGGCCCACCTCTGGTCTTTGCCACAAAGACATCAGGGTCCCATGTAGGGCTGCAGCTGTCCCTTGTGGTAAGTTCACAGAACATAGGCAGTTAGTTGACTACAGAAACCTCCTTATCACCTGGACACTGATGCCCCAGAGACCATGCAGGAGATACAGCTTGACTCCGCAGTGCTGACTTACCTGGCCTGCAGTAATGTGCCCCGGCCACCATGCGATCGCAGGTTCCCTCATCCCACCTTCAAATGTCGTCTGCTTCCCACACAGGAAGGGACCATTGCTGCCACCTGGGGATGAGAGTCACCACCTATCAGTTTCAAGATCTCAGGGCTCAGATCACCTGGGGAATCAGGGACACACAGCACCCATGGCGGGCAATCTTGACGTTTGAACTCCTGGTTAGGCACATTTGAGTCCTAAGGACAGTACAGGATGTGGAGATTGTTGTGCCTTCAGTTGTGACAGGTAGCCTCATGTTAATAGTTGAGCCCTTGCAGCACTGTGGGTGACCGCCCCAGGTTCACCAATTGGACAGCTCCCAAGACAGAGGATGTTTTTCCTGCCACCTCTGTAGAAGCCAAACAAGCTCTGCCCTAGCACCANNGTATTCTGCCAAAGCAGTGGCTGTCAAAGTCTCCTTAGCCTGAGGCTGCAGGAAACTGGCTTCTTGCAGGTAAGGACCATCCCGAGACAGCATCTCCTCCCCATGACACTTGCCTGTTCCTCTCTCCCAGGATTCAAATTCATGTCAACCCAGGCCAGGTCTGAGTCAGCAGGGTCAAGACCTTGCTGCTAGATACTCTAATTCTGGGAGGTTTCAGTCTGTGACTACCTTCTTGTCACCGACCTGGGGCCAGAGGACAGGAAACAGAACTTGCCTTCTTTGGGAGCAGAAATGAGGGCTGCACCATTATCAGATGTGAAGAAGACGAATGTGTTCTTACTGATGTCCAAGTTCTGCAGAAGGCTCAGAATTTTTCCAACACTGTCATCTATTTCCCGAACAGCATCACCATACCTGCAGGGGAAGAGGACAGTTTATCGGGCAGCTGAGGGCATTAGTGTGACTCAAACACTAATCTTATCACTTTGGAGATGACCAGTGGGGCAGCTAGCTGCTTCTCAAAGGAAAGTCCCAGCTCATTTTCAAATGGTTCATTGCAAACAAAGCCGATATAACCACTCCAACTTTCCTTTCATCACTGATCCTGGGTTGGAGGAAGTTATATATCTTTCTTTCATGTTTTTTGGGATTGAACCCCCTGGGTTCAATGGCCTCATGTATGCTAAGCAATCTTCACAACTAGAAAACATCCCAGCCGCTTTGGAGTTCCCATAATGCTCCAGAGCACCCACCCAATGATACTGAGCAAACTGAAGGCCCCAGTGGGGCTTACAACTTACCGCCCTCGATGGCTAGTACCCAAGAAAGGTCTTGAGGCATAAACTGGTGCATGTGTGGCATCGATGGCCCAGTAGAGGAAGAAGGGGCTCTGCCTCGCATGCTGAGTCCTGATGAAGTCTAGAGCTTCCTGTGGGAATAGCCTCCATTCTCCTCTGCTTCATCCCTCTGCTTCCCCAGCATCTTCCTGCCTCCTTGCTTTGACCAGCCTACTAGGTCTTACCTGTAAGTAGATTTGGGTGAGGTTAGCTTCCCCAGTCTTCAGGTTAATTGGGAATTCTTCATAAAATCTGAAAGCAAAAATCAGAATTTAGTCAGAAAAGCCCCTTCCTTAATTTCATTTGGGAATGTTCCATGTGAAGCTCACACAGCTCCTAGGTGAAGATCCTGTCTGAGGTGACAAGGCTCTGATGGCCCCAGCATGTAAGATGAGTGTAGAACAGGTGTGTGTGTGTGTGTGTGTGTGTGTGTGCTGTAGAGATGAGACAAGGTCTGAAGGTGCAGCTAAGGGCACAGGCTTTAAAAATAAATGCATGTGTATATGTGTGTATAGGTATACATGTAATGCAGGTGTGCATACAGTGGGTACACACGTATGTAGAGGATGGAGGACAGTCTCCTTGAGATGGGTCTCTCTCTTTCTGTCTTACTGAATCTTTTTTTTTTTGAGATAGGGTTTTATTGTGTAGCCCTGGCTAGGCTGTGTAGACCAGAGGCCAGGCTGGCCTCACACTCACAGAGATCTACTTCCTTTTGTGTCCCAAGTGCTAGTATTAGAGGGGTGTGCCACCATGCCGGGCCAGTCTCTTATTGGTTTTGAACTCACATTTAGGCTGGTGGACTAGTGAGCCCCAGGGATCCTCCTGTCTCACCCTCCCCAGCACTGGGGTTACAATGGATGCCATTCTTCCTAGCTTTTTACACTAGCACCGAGGACTGGACTAAGGTCATCAGGTTTGTGAAGCCAATACTTTATTGACTGAGCCATTCTCCCAGCTCCCAGAGGCTTCTTTTTGAGGTGGAGATGTTCTCCAGCCTGTCGCAGGGATGACTGTCACGGAGTATGCCAAGGACCCTTGAATGATCTTCTGCAGACATAAGGTATTCCTTTTTAAAAGGGCAGTGTTTGATTCAACCTTTAGGTGCTGATATAAGAACTTCCACCCAAGGAACAAAGGAGGAAGGAAAAGAAAAATTAAGCAATCAAAATTCACGAAAGATGAGTCAGGTCCTTGACACCAGAGCTACAAGTTGGAGGTACCTGCCCAAGGCCTGACCCAGGTGGTCTCCCCTCCAGAGTAGACCTCTTTCTATGGTAACAATGGGCAGTCCCCGGAGTGACTCTCACATCAACTTAGCTCCACAGTCTCCTCTCTGGTGTGCAGCTAATAGGCCAACTTAGTGCCTGAAGATGATGGTTACCCCAACAAGAGGGTACATGGGTCCTTGACCCTCCAAAATACAAGCTATGAGCACACCTTGGATGCAGGAGGACCTTTGAGTCACATATCTGAAAGGAATCTATGACTCTGGAAAGGTTAGAAATGGCCTCAAGTGAGACTCAGGAGGTCCTGGGAAAAACTGCCTAAGAAGCAGAGATCTCACTCTCAACTCATAGGATACCAGATGGCAGTGGGTAGTTCAGGAGGGAAGGGAAAGGGTTCTGTCTGTTACCTGCCGACCATCTCCCAGTCCCTGTACACAGGGATGTTGGGCTTGACCTTGTTGTCGTAAGGTCCAAAGTGACAGTTGGGGGATCCAAACCACTCATCAAATCCATGTTTCAGGGGATGGAACTGGGGTCTGTGACCTAGATGCCTAAAAACAGGAACCAAGACACATCAGAGGACCCCCCCCCTCACTGGGGACATTCCATTGTTTTGATCAACAACAATCGGTCACCATCACAATTGCAAACCATATAAGCAGCTTGTAGCACCCCACCATGGTCTAGACACACCAAGATACAAAATGTCAAGACCTCACTTCAAGAAGGAGCACAGGAACCATCTGCCCTCCCCAGACAATGCTAGTGTCCAGAGCTCTAGGTATATCCAAAGGCATCCAAGCATAACTGGGGGTATTTCAGTAGAGCAAATGTCCTGACCAAGCCAAGGGCTTCCAGGCACAGCTGAGGGTGTCCCAGCACAGCCAATGGCATCTGGGCACAATGAGACACAAAAGAGGGTTTAGGGGTCCCTGCAGTATCTGGAAAGAAATCCTGAAGGATAGTGCATGGAGAGAAATCTCCCAGATGCCTTGAAAGCAGCTGGATGCAAGTGCCCATTTCAACTATCTCTAGACTCTAGAAGCTTCCCCTGCCTTTCTTTACTCTCAGGGACACTCCAAGGACTGTGTTGTCCCTTGGGTTTCTAGTCAGGAAGGTCACGGCTCCATCTGTTAACAAAAAAGTCAGAGTATTACCCCAGCTAAGGGAAATCACCAGGAAGGTAGCTAGGTGGGAAGACGATGCAGTGCTTAGGACTGTTCCCTCATCCTCAGAGGCCAGGGCATGAGCAAAAAAGAATATGGCAGTATGCCTACTCTGGTATAGTGCAAGCTATGTGGATACCTAGAGAAGGGTCCACAGAGGAAACCTTCACAGGGTAAAAGGCCTTAGGAAAAGCTGCAGGATCCCTTGGGAGGACCCTTCCCCCCACTCCATGCCAGGTATTACCCCATGCTCTCCCATCTGCTGTGGGATAAGGCTCTTGTACACTGTAAGGATTTGTCGCTCGTATTGGTTTAATAAAACGCTGATTTGTCAGTAGCCGGGCAAGAAGTACAGGCAGGGAAACCAGACTAGAAGAATTCTAGGAAGAGGAAAGGAGAGACGCAGTCACCAGTCAGATGGAGAGAAAGCAAGAGGAGAATGTCTCACTAATAAAAGGTACCAAGCCACGTGGCTGACATAGACAAGAATTATGGTTTAAGTTTTAAGAGCTAGTTAATAATAGGTCTGAGCTAATAGGCAAAACAGCTTATAATTAATATAAGCCTCTGTGTGTTTATATTGGACTGAATAGGTGTGAGACCATGTGGGAAAGAAACTTCTGTCTACATCCATCCTGCCTCCTTTTCTTTCAGGGACACTTAATCGTATTTACTCCATCTACTAGTAACCACAGGAAGGCTGCTGAGAAGTGCCACTATCCCAGCTCCAACTCTAAGCATCATTGGGTCAGCAGTCCTGAGGTATCCCTGAAGCAGAGCCTGTGTTTCCTGGAGACTCAAGCTCCTACCTGCTCTTTAGAGCACATGCTAGACTATCACTGACTCGAAACCATGCTGTGTGCCATTATCATCCAGCCTGGGACACAGACCTGTTTATGTGTGTTGTACATGCACACCTACAGAAAGCCTTTTTCAGGTACAGCTTTCAACACAGCATCCCTGAGGGGAGTGTCCTTTTCCTAGCTGTACTTGGGATAGGCTATCTTCAGGGGGCTCCACCTTGACTTTTCCTCCACGTACAGAGTATGCAGATCCAAGGTTACCATTCTGTGGATAGGGCGAAAGGGCATCAGAAAAGTCTTGGGGGATAGCTGGCTGGTAAGCAACTACTCTACCTTCAGAGAAGAACACCTGTCTAGAACTCAGTTTCCACACCCGCAGGGGAGACTGGCACAGCATGGTTGGCTCTGCATACAGTGCTCGGTCTGCCTAACGGCAGCACACAGCGAATCATTAGAACTATTCTCCGACCTTCACATACTCAGTCTATGATCACCCCTTTGAGGACCAGTGCACCATTATGGTACAATGACATCTCTGATCCTTAAGTCAGCCTGCATTACATCCTCTGTGTTGCTGTGCTCTCAGGCCCACTACAAGATATTTGACCTTTCTGATTACTGCAGAGCAGATGGGAGGACCCTTGTGTCCATGTCCAGCATTCTATAGCCGCTGTGTAGGAGAAGCATGACCAGTGCCCTGCTTGGACACAGTTATAATCCTGTGCACTTGGCCCTAACAGTGGTTGGTACTACCCAGCAGGTGAACAGGACTGGAGAGTAGGCTGGTGGTCTCCTGAGATTTGTGTTCCCATCGCATTCAACCACAGTTGGCTTCTGACAGACCCTGCAGTCTACTTGCAGGTCTACCTGCAAGTCTACCCTGCAGATCTAAACTCCGTGTCCATGCAGGACTTGGTCAGGGAAATGAAATCTAGACTCTCAGTGTCAAGGTCTATACAAAGGACACAGGGCAGTACTGGCTATAGCTGATAGCCCTGGACTAAACCCTGCTCATTGAAGAGATCTGCCTCAGCTGTTCCTTTTGGTCACCTCTTTCCTATCAGAAGTCATCCAGGAAGATGAGTAGCTCTGTGGAAACTTGCTTCCTGCTCAGCTCTGCCCCTTTGGTCCCCGACAGTTGGAAGCTGTGGACCTGTCAGAACTGTCAGGCGAGACACAGGCATCTCTGGTTACTGTGGAATCTCCGGCTCTTTGCCTGCCTCTACCATGGTTTCATGGACTTCCTTGCCACCTGCTTAGGATTGTGCAGATGAGGAAGGACTTGATGCCTGTCAGCTCTTCTCTGCCACCATCCCCTTGTTATGGCTAGGTTTCATTTTTTGCTTGAAAGATGACAAATGTTTCTTAGGCTTTGGGTTGCCTGGATTTCCTAGTATCAGGTTTTCCACCACTGTGACTCATAACAGAGTCAGAGAAACCATTCCAAAGGGGAGCCATGAAGGGGGCCATGAGCAGTGAAGATCACAGGGAAGGTTTCTTGAGGGAAGAGGCCTGCTTGGCTTCAGACTGGGGAGAGCCTATTGGGGGGATCACGGGATGTTGTGGAGTAAACGAGATGAACATCAGTGCCAGAAACCAGCCACAGTGAAGCTACAGGAGCCATTACTGACGTGATTGTTCATCTCACAGACTTAGCCATCTGCTGCTCCTCCCCTGCTCCTACCTAGCACTCGCTTCTTTGACAGAAGCCCTCTGGTGAATGACAGACTGTCTCATCTGTATGCAAGAATGAGGTTGGCTCATTTAGTAACATTTTACTGTGACCACAAGCATGGGTGGGGCAGAGATGACAGAAAGTGTGGTGGGAAGGAGGGAAGATGAGGACGACTGAGTGCTTGCTCAGTGTCATACTGAGACGCTTTGCTGGAGGCTGGTGTCTCGAGCTCCTGCTGGACTAAGGATCCTGACTTTTTAGTTTAGTTGAGCCAGGGTCTCTCTATGTAGCTTTGGCTGGCCTGCAGCTATACAGACTAGGATGACTTCAAACTGTCTCTGCCTCCCGAGTGCTGGGATTAAAGGTGTGCACCACCACATTCATCTAGTTCCTGACTTTAAACACCATGCTCTTTTTTTTTAATTTTACAAAAAGATGTATTTACTTTTACTTTTATTGTGTTTTACCTGCATGCAAATCTGTGCACTATGTGTGTGTGTGTCTGAAACACCAAGTTCTTCTTCTTTTTTTTTTCTTCAAGACTTGGTTTTGTTATAGTTTTGGAGCCTGTCCTAGAACTAGCTCTGGAACCAGCTCTTGTCGACCAGGCTTGTCTTGAACTCACAGCAATCTGCCTGCCTCTGCCTCCCAAGTGCTGGGTTTAAAGGAGTGTGCCACCACTGCCCAGCTAAAACACCAAGTTCTTAAAAGATGCCAGGTGGTGGTGGCACATGCCATTAATCCTAGATGGATTAAAAAAATGTTCCCCCACAAAGATTCTATATGGTGCACAACTATAATCTCAGCATGTGGAAGATGAGGCAATGGATCATGAAACCAAAATCAGTTTGAACTACACAGTAAGATCTTGCCGCAGAAAACAAAAAATTCCCTACAAAAATCTTAATGGACTTGGAACCCAGTTTCTACTCCTTCTAAGAAGTTCTTATCAGGACAGGCTCCAGAGCTACAGAGAAACCCTGTCTTGAAAAACCAGAAAAAAAAAAAAAAGGTTCTCATTTGGAAAGACCTGGGCAGAAAAGACCTGCCCAGAGGGAAGTCCAGGACTCACCACTTGCCCACAATCTTGTTGGTATAGCCTGCCTTCTTCAGGAGCTCAGGCAGGAGGAGTTCTGAGTTAGGGATGCCACCCATGATCTCCTGAGGTGTGTAAGCTGGAAAGACAATACTGCATTAGAAATAATCATGTGCCTGTAATGGATACACACACTGCCCCATCAAGGTGGACAGGCAGGACTGTGGTCAGGATAGGGACATTTCCCCTGATATTCCCAGGTACTCTCCAAGTTAGTACCAGCATGATGGGGATGGTGTAATGCTGCCCCTTGTTCCCACCTGTCTCTCACCTCTCCATCTCCAGCCTGGTTTGCCATTTGACACCATGCTCTTCCCTACAGGCTATGATTCTGGTTCTTCCCCCATTCCTTTTCCTCAAGGCCACTTGAAATCCCATCTTATCTGGACCCTATCCTTAGAGAACCCATCCAAGCTCTTGAGCTTGTTTCTAGAGCATTCCCTGCTCTGACTGGAAACCTCATGATTTTCCAGGTGGAATAGGAGCCATGTCAGGGCAGTGCCCAGAGAAGGTCAAGGGTGGAAGGAGGATGCTGTGTGGTGCTTGAGGTACCTCAGCCCCAGCTTGGTTTTCACTGGGCCACTTCAGGGAAGAAGTCTGTGACATGGGGTCTGTACTGGGGTACTCAGTTCTACCTTAGGCTGCCTTTATTTACTGTTCCAGACCCCAAACCTCTCACACTAAGGCCTAGGACACCAGCTTTCCCTTACCTAGACAGAGGTACCTGCAGGGTGGCGGGTGAGGGGTGGCATACCGTTTCTTGCATGCGCGTTGGATGTGTAGAAGCCATTGCGGATGGGTAGCCGTCCTGTGAGCAGGGCTGCCCTGGCTACATGGAAGGATAAAAACAGACATTGTGACACAAATCTAGTAGGTCCCCTAGCCAGCTCTGCAGTGCCTCCCATGTGTATAGTTCCTGGGATGTGTCTGTCATGAATGCATCAGGTTGACAATGAACTGTTGTGTTTCAGTCTCCTCTAGCCTCTGGATTGAAGAAGTCAGGCACTGGGAGATGGCCCAAAGGCCTGATGACGGATGGCAGTTTATATAGCAGGCTCTGCTACTCAGCTTTGTTCGCGTGCTCATTCTCCAGACTCTGGGACAGCCACCAGACTGTGGGCCCCTATGGCCTGCCTCCTATCGACCTCTCACCCCACCCACTGCTCTTACTTAAGGTCAGCACTTCTGTAAGCACCAATGTAATAAGAGCGACATTCCTTGGGAAGAGGACATGGCCTCACCACCTCTCCACTACACCCATGTCCTGTGACCAGGAAGTACAGAGAGTACTCTGTGGGCAGTGTGGCAGTTCTGGGAGACAGACAGAAGCCCTCACCTAGGGCAGAGTGATCTCTCCCTCCTAGAAGGCAGATATCAATAGCAGGCTAGTGCCCTTAAAGGGCACTAATAAGCTCAGCCAGGGACCAGCATGACCAGCGACACAGCCCTCATTCTACCTTCAGCCTTCCTGATGCCTGAGAAAAGGCTGCTCTACCTAGATTAGTGTTAGAGGGGCAGATGTGGAAGACTCTTGCTGGTTAACTGGGTTCGGGGTGGAGGGCAGCAGCAACTTACATGGTGAGCACAACGGGTTGGCAGAATAGAAGTTTGGGAAAAGCATGCCCTCTATAGCCATCCGGTCCAAATTTGGGGTCTCTCTGGAAGGCTCTCCATACACACCCAGGTCACCCCAGCCCATCTGCAGGGAAGATCAAAGAGATGAAGAGTGAACCCTTCCAACAAATGGCTCTTTTGTTCCAAGGAAGAGCCATTGAGTTTGCCCAAACCCTGGCAGCTTCTGTGAGCTGCTCCAGGGCTTACTAGGAATTTGCTGGCTCTTGCCTCTACATCAGTTTGACCACCACCAGAAATATATCTGTATTTGCCTTCCTCCCCAGCGGAGATCAACCTCTGTATGCTCCTAGAGTCTTGGTGTCTAAGAATACACATCTATTTTCAGCATAAAACTGTTATGCAAATTTAGATTTCAAAAGCAAGCGGTAAGGTTGCTCTGAAAGCTGAGCCTAGAGTTACCGCATGGCCTGGCAGCCTGGCTCAGTGTATCTTACAGAACTGAAAACTCATGCTCCAAGAGTACATGAGTGTCCACGGCAGTCTGATTCTAACTATCAAAGGCTAGGGCCTGTCCAAGTGGCCACCAGATGATGGACGAACAAGCTGTAGGTTATAGTGTCTGGGCTGGGTGGAATTGTATTTTTCCAAATTCATGACCATCTGGAGCTCGAGTCTGACCTTATTACACTTCCACATTGGAATGTTATTCAAGGAAACCTGAACCCGTGTGTCTAGGCCGTGATCACTCAGATTTGGCTCAGAATAAACTCTTACTCCCTTTGAGATGTAAACTGTGCTTTGGACCAGCTGTGGAAAACTCTCATAGGAGGAAGGCCATGCAGTCAGCTCCCAGCTATGGCTCACCACAGTGGAGGATGGCAAGCGGTTAGACAAGACAAGGGCAAGGACGGACAGGGAGGGACAGGGTGGCGGTGGGAGGGCTAGACCAGGCAGCTTCCAGCCTCCTGCCCCCAGGGCTGGATGGTACAAGCCTGCTTCCCCCAAGGTCAGGTTGTGACAGAACAAGTGGGTGGAATCAACCAGAGAACTCGTAAGAGGTTTAGGATCTAGAGTTCTCACTTTGGGCTGGCTGGTCAGGAAGGTACGTGTACCTCACACACACCAAGATGACAGACACACAGGGGGATTAGAAAACTAATTAGATATTAGCAGGCCTAGAAGTTACTGGGGATGGATCCTTAACAATCAGCTTGCAAAACCAAAACCTGAAGTTGTGGGAGTAATCGCTGGTTCATAGAATGTGACTAGAGTTGTATTTATGACCCTGGGTGGAGTCATGACATTTAGAGAAGTAGGCATATGCAATTTTTGTCTTTGTGATATAGTGTTGTCTTCTACAAAGTTCATGTTTGAGAATTATAATCAATTACAAAAACATGACAAAAATATGTTTTAAGTAAGTTTATGATTCTCGTGTTGGGCCAAATTTGTGGCTATCCTTGCTGCATGTAACTGCAGGTTGGACATACCTAGAAAAGCTGGATGTTAAGGAAGGAAGGAAGGAAGGAAGGAAGGAAGGAAGGAAGTCCCTCCCTCCCTCCTTTCCTTCCTTTCTTTTTTTTTGAGACAGGGTTTCTCTGTGTAATAGCCCTGGCTGTTCAGGTACTCACTCTGTTCTCTTAACCTCTGAGCCATCTCTCCAGCCCCTCTGGTACTCACTCTGTAGACCAGACTGGCCTCGAACTCAGAGACCCACCTGCGTCTGCTTCTGAGTGCTGGAATTAAAGGTGTGTGCACCTCTGCCTGGCTAGGACAAAACTTATTTGAACTTGGGTTGTGTTTGTCCTTCTCTGTTCCACTCAGCTCCCCATGTTAGGGAGGGTTATGTGGAAAGCCATCCCAGGCACTAGGCCAATAAACCTGCCCTTACTTCCAGTCCATACCTACCTCCAATGACCATGAGTATTGTGCTCTGCAATGGTCCTTTCTGGTCATTGTCTAGTTTCATCCTTTGAGTATGCTCTGTGCTACAATGGTCCCTGTGACCATTGCCTGCTCTCACCCGTGAGAGCAGCAGTTCATAGGTTTGTAATAAAATCTACCTATCTCCTACTCTATATGTCTCATCTGAATTCTTTCCACAGAGATCCTAAGGGCTGAGGAGTCAAGGAGAATCCAGAGTGAGATTGTGGTGAAAGGAGGAGGTGGTGTTTCATATGAATTCAGATACCTATACACTGCTTAGGTACAAGAAACCACTCTTCCCAGGGCGAGGATACCCAGATTCCAGTGCCCACTAAAGGCAACATCCCACAGTGACCTTCCTGAGGACAGCAGTCCAGCTGCTCATTATATGACCAGGGCAGGACAGGGCCATGGTCAATCAGTCCAAAGTCAGTGGCAATCCTTAAAGAATTTAAACTAGAGACAATCTTAGACAATCAGACAGTTATCAAGTCTGGAGCTTGGAGCCATGTCATTCTAGGTAAGCCAGACAGACATAAGCACATGTTACAGATTCAGACATGATCAGCCTGGCAAAGGCAGCTATAGAGAGCAAAGGGAGGGGTTTGCAGAGGAGAAGGAAGCCCCTGTGCTGCTGAGGCTGTCCTTATCTGCCACCTAGGGGGCACCTCAGAGCCCTTTCCCCTCGTGTCATCCTTGCTTCTTCAGCCACAGGCACCCTGGAATAGGTCAAGTATGAACCCAGGAGGCCTCCCCACCCAGGGTGTCCTTTCCAAAGGTGGGCCCAGCTGTTGCATAGTGCAGCATATTCTTCTCACCTTATGCTTGGAGTGGGCCAGAGTCAGCAAAAGCCACTGTCCCACTAGGACTGCTGACAATAGGGTAGATGAGTTGGGAGTTGCCTAGGGCTGTCATGAGGCTATCATGGGGCCACCAGGGGCCAGCTTACAGACAGCGGCCTTATGAAAGCGGAAGCCTGGAACCACCTGCTTTAAGCCAGCATGACCTAGCTGGTAAAGCCAGGGATTCCCAGTTTTGCTGAAGTTGAGTTCATTTTCATTTGTATGCATCAAAAGTCCCTATATGACAAGAGCCAAGGTTTGCAGAATGTTCTGGGCCAGCCCCAGGGTATTCAGGATATAGGTGGTGGGGGTTCCTAAGCAACCACCTTCAGGTAAACTGACCTGGTGCTAGTCACATCCATTATCCAAAACCCCTCTACTTGTCTATAGCCATCCAAAGGAAATGCACTCTCAGCCTTACATGTAACTTCACATTTTCTAGTTGCTAGATTAGAAAAGTCATTAGGTTACTAGATGCAGTGGCTCATGCTTGTAACCCTAGCACTGGTGAGACAAAGGCAGGACGATTGCCTTGAGTCTGAGGCCACGTTGGGCCACAGAGTTTCAGGCCAGCCAAAACTGCATAGCAAGAACATGTCTCCAAAAACCAACCAAACAAGCAAACAAACAAACAAAAAATAAAAGTAAGTAGGCAAGATGAAGGCTAACAGTACATTTACTTAACTCAGTTATCCAAAGTCTATTATTTCAACACTCTTCAGTAGCCTAATGGAGGGTTAGGAAGGACCTCTTGCTCCTCACAGGCTGTCATTTGGAGAGAGCAGAAAACTGACAGACAAGTGTCTGAGCAAACCAACCAATAAACCAACAAACCAAGCCAGTGTGATTTGGCTCTAAAAGGTCCTAATACCGAGAGGCACTATATCCCAAAGCCTGCTACCAGCCACCAGAACAGGGAGGGGCCAGAGAAGCCAGGCACCCAGAGTGTGAATTAGTCATGGTCCACACAGAATGGGAAGCTGGAAAGAAACATTCAAGGTTTCCTGCAGTGGATTCTGGGTAGTGGGATTAGGTACAGGACTTTTCAGGCATATAATTTTCTTCATAATAAAGAACCACTAACCTAATGATTATCAAATGGGATGTCCACTTTCTTTTTCTACTAAATTTCTAAAATCCAACTTATTTTACATACATGGCACCCTCTGGCAGGCACCACTTTGAGGAGTTTAGCGTCGATGAACACAGGTCTGAAGGCTCTGTTGGGAGGGCTGAGGTGGCTGCCTCTGGGGTGCCCAGGACTGGTTCCAAATCCACCTGAACTGGATGTGACTCTGGTTCTAACAATAGCTGACAGGTGCCACTCTGTAGGGTGTCTAGGGTGGAGTGGGGGCCTGGGGGGCTGAGGTTCAGAGGAAGACAGGGTCCCGTCCAGTTTGGACAGTTCTATCTGACCTGACCTCTAAGCTTTCAAGTCAGGGAGGCAGATCAGCCCTGGGGCTGAGTTCACAGATGGCTGCAGGCTGCACACTAGCCCCCTCAGGTGACATTCTTACCTTTCTGCCCTTCCATGCTTGACTTTGGTCAGAATTCCCCAGAGGCCCAGGCTGGAGGTGGGCACCGAGGGCAGGGCCACCTTATAAGGGGGAGGGGGACACCAGGCTCTTCCCCCGGGGAGATCCTCCCTGAACACCGACCCCCACTGCGGAAACAGTAAGGGCGAGAAAGGACACGGGGGTCTGGGCCTCCCTCGGGTCACCGCTGTGGCTGTCTTGTATCTCCAGTGTCCCCGCGCCGCGAGACCCCACTCACATCGTCCATGAGCAGCAGCACGATGTTGGGGGGCTGTGAAGCACCTGTGGCCAAGAGTCCTAGCGCGCTCAGAACCAGCAGCAGCTGCGGGCCTCTGGTGGCTTTGGCATATACCCCCATGGCAACCAAGCTCCTGCAGGGAGACAAGACCCAGTCCCAATTTCGCGGCGTTTCCTTTGGACCGCGGGGCGGGCCTTGGGGGGCTGAGTGA
>LOEQ01000287.1:294954-305344 GCA_001685075.1 Bramus lutescens
CCATCAGGCAGCCGATGCATTTTTGTTGCGCTGTGTGGCTGCCAAGCCTGTTTTTCTGTTTGGATAGCTGAACAGAGGCCAGCTCACCATCTGCCGACCACGTCAGAAGCATGAGCTGGGATGAGGTCCTGGGAGGTCTCAATAGCCCAGAGTCTCCTCCCTCACCAGTCCCCCACCCACCCTGTCCTTTCTTTGGCCAGCATGGTGGGGTGGGGGCTGGGCATGAGCACCATCTGGTTGCAGTTAGGGTGGGGAAACATCTGGGGTCCTGGCCAGCTGGGGCCATCTGGGAGCTGGAGCCTCGGGTGGGGCAGCTTCTGAAAAGTCCACTGTCCAGCGACATGAGGGCAGATGCAGGAGAGAGTGGAGGGGACCTAGGTATCAGGTAGTCTAGCCGTACAGTCCAGATACACAGCAGCCCTTGGCTGGGGGTACAGGACCATTGCTCACCCAGAAAGAACAAGTCCCCATGCTGCTTCAAAAGTCCCGAGCATCATTCAGAGGACACACCAAGCTGGTCACAGGGCACCCTGAGCCCCAACTTAACTTGGCATGGAGATTTTGATGTCCGGAAAAATCTAAACCATCTTTCTCCTCAATGGGTCTCTGGCAGAGGCTACACAGTACACATAGAACCACCATGGTGACAGTTGAACCACAAGTCTTCTTCACGCTTCACTTGGCTCTGCAGAGCCTTCCACCACAGGCTCTCATGGAAGATTGGTGGATCACTCACCCTGGCTGGGCTACTCAGGAGCTGTGTGAGCTTGGGAAGCCACACAACTGCCTCCTGCCTCCTCCGTAAACCTGAACTCTGGAAGCGCTGTGATGGGATCCCATGAGCCCCATGTGGATTAACTCAGTTCTTCTACCTCCTGTGTGGCAGGCAGTTCTGTCTTGCCTAGGAGCCTAGGAAAGGACCCAAGAGGGCCCTGCAATCAGAGCCCAGCTCTGCCCAGCCACATCTTCAGAACAGTTTCTTCTCAGAATGGCATCCCCAGAGGTGGCCATGAGAAGCACTGTGGATGCCAGGCGGCCCATGACTACTTAGGAAGGTGCTAGTTTGGCTCTCTGACCAACCAAGAGGGGACCCTATCCAGTGAGGGCAGCGAGGCCCCTGGAGCTGCCTGAGCTCTTTGTCTGGCTTCCTTGTTTCTAGCCATTGGGCCCGGGCTCCTACCATGCTGTACCAGCAAAGTCGTCATGCTCTTTGACTGGGCAGAGTGGACTGCTGCTCTGGCTCTTGTTTTGGCAACAAGGTTAGAAGGACTGGCTGCAACCTCGTATTTTTAGGTTCTACTTTTGGCTCTTACTGCCCCTTCACCCCAGGATCTCCATATCATGGAGAAAGATGTGCCGCCCGGTGTCCCTAACAATGAGACACAGAGGTCCTAGGTTAGCCATGAGGTGGGCAGAGAGAAATGAATGTGGAGAGGGTCCCTTGACAAAGCAGTGCTGTGCAAGGTGTTCCACCCAGGGCTTGCTTTGGGTGATGCCACACTAGGTTAGGTAAGAAGGGTATGAGGGTAGGGACTCTGGGTAGTGAAAGCTGGGATATTCCAGGCATAAACAGGGTGGCCAACGCTACCAGGCATCTGCTGTGAAAACTGGCTCTGACAAAATAAGCAGGCGCATGGCATCCTAAGACGGTGGCAGAGTCAGCAATATGTGGAGGGTGAGGAGAATGAGGGCCTCCAACGCACTGCAAATGACTGCCAGGTGGGCCCACGCGCTGGCACCCGTGGCTTCTCTGTTGTCACTAGCTCCAGTGTGAGCCCAGCAAGGTGTGGGTGGGAGGGAGGAGGGGACTGGATATGGGGTGTCATGTGGGGTCCCCCATGAGGTGCCAGAGGAATGAGGCTGGTGGGACATGTCCTGTGAATGTTGTGGGGACTCTGAACCCAACTGTGGGTCTGTACCAGCTAGAAAAGTGAGGTTCAGCTTTCCTGCCTACTAACTTGACAGCGTCAGGGCCTGCGTGTCCCCCTCCAGTGGTCAAGAAAGCATCTGTGCAGAGATCTTTATGATCCATTCTTGGTCTAAATTAGGCAGTTAAAAACCTTACTGATGTAGCTGCCCTGAGAGAATGGAGCACTCCAGCCAGAGGGGCTGAGTACAGAGGCGTGGGGCCAGCCTAGTGTCTGCTCACGTCTTGGAGCTTACCCCTTGTATGGTCTGACCTTGAACTTTGACTAAGAAGAGCACAGACAAGCAGGAAGTATAACCTGGGGGCTCTAGCCATAAGTGGAGGTGGGTGCTCTAAGGTATGGATATTCTAGCATCTCCCCGAGGTCTAAGTGGGAAGAGAACACACGGCCAAACACATTTGGAAGTATGCCATCCTCACTCCTCTCAGGGTGAAGGGGCTGCAGTGAGTCACAGGCCCTACATAAGGACCTGGCTCATTGTGTGTGTGTGTGTGTGTGTGTGTGTGTGTGTGTGTAGATTACCAGATTTTAAAATCCAGCATCTCACTAAGCCTAGTGGTACACACCTACAATTCCAACTACTGGATGCTGAGGCAGGAGGATAAAGAGTTCAAGGCCAGCCCGGGAAACTTAATGAGACCCTGTCTCAGAATTAGACAGGGCTGGAGCTGGGGCTCAGCAGTAGGACACTTGTATGTACAAGACAATGTTGAACTCCCAGCACTGAAAACAACAAAACCCCCAAACCACAAAACCCAACCTAACCCCCACCCCCAAACAAATGGAGCATCTCATTTGAGGGTTTGGGCTGGGGGTTTGGGCTGAGGTGAGGAGTCTGCCTGGCTCAGGGGCTCTGGTGACTGTACCAAAGGTGCAGTGTCACCAGGTCATTCATGTGGCCCCAGACGGCTCCCATTGCCCTGCTGTCCAGTCACGTGCCTTGCCTGTCCATCACCTGGTCACTTCCTCTGCACATCTATCCCTTTACTCTATTCCAGCCACACGGAGGGCCTTTGTATATATACTAGCCCTGCTTCCTGCAGGGCACTGCCTAAGGCTTCTCCAGCCTTCTCAGTCACCGTGATATACCTATCCTTGAGGGATTTGGGAACATTTTCTTACTTCACACATTTCCACATTCTATACCTGGCTGATAGCACTCTCTTCCCACACAGGCATCGCTTCAGGGGACTTTGCCTGTCCATTCACGCTACCCCCAGAGCCTTGCGCAGACCCTGGCATGGAGTAGGCGACTCAAAGCTCTGTGAGGGATGAGAACACGCTGGTTTTGGGGGGAATCATGAGGTCCAGCATCTAGTTACAGCCCTAACTAGTCAGATCTGGGGCCAGCACCATTTTCCTGGGCAGCTGAGAATGATGCCTGATAGGGAGGGGACTGGGGACTGGGGTCTCTCAGGGAGGCCCCCGTAGGACAGATTTGCTTACCTTCAGAAAGGGGATGACGAATGGCCTCAGTGGGAAGTTGGTGGCTTCTTGGAGCTTGGAATGAAATTCTTCTATCGTCAGAGTTGAGTTCTGCAGGACAGAGCACCCCACTTAAAGGTTCCCATGTACTATCTGAACCGGCTGCCCCACCCCCACCCTGGGAAGGAGGAGGCTCTGGGCCTGGCCTGAGGGATGAGCAGGGCATAATGGAGTTGTGGGCATAATGATGGAGCCTGTGGCAGAGTGGCTGTCATGGGGAACACAGGGGCCTGAGAGCCTGGACACTCACCACCAGCCCCAGCACCAGGGTGCGCACGCGCTCCCCGATCTCAGGCGAGATGTCACTGCCGAACTGCTGCAGGGTGGTGAGGAAACGCTTGAGTTTGCTGAGCTGCCGTGCCCCGCATGCTGGGGGCAGGTGTTGTGTGGACAGCGAGGCAGTCGATGAGGTGGCTGGGCCGTTGCTGAAGCCATTGGGTGTAGATGGGGTACCGTGGATGGCTGTAGGTGAGTGGCTGCTCCCGTTCATCACTGCAGGAGGACAGTGTGTGAGGACCAGGCATAATAATGGTGACAATGACAACAACGACCCAAATGACAGTGATGATGACAGACAGTGGAGTCTAGAGCAGCTGTGCCCAGTAGATACACAGCTGCCCTTCTATCCTTGCAACCTTACTGTGCTCGTGGGTGTTATACTCTTACAGATATGCAAACTGGTACTAGGGGGGTGACTCCCTTCACCTCAGGTACCCCAGCCAGGACGGTGGTAGGGCTCCCACCCCAGAAGTGGCTGCAGAGACAGATATTGGAGGGGCTCGCTTACACTGTCGCTGGGAGTTTACCCTGGTGGGCCTGAGGGCAAGGCCTTCACACCAGCCAATAGTCTAGGTCCTCTATAAGCAGCAGATGCCCAGGCCATCCTACCAGACTGGCTCAGGTTTCCACTAGGAGCAAGCATAGGGCCTCTTCATCCATGGTACAGGAAATGAGAAGTCACCCCCATCGCCTCAAGAAAAGACCAGCCACTCTGCCTCTGCTGTTATGGCCTCAAGTGACACCCTCTACCCAATCTCTTTCTCACCTCTGAGCAATGCCCCAACTCTCCTTAGCCCTGAGGACTGGCCCAGGAACTTCCCCAACCTTGAGGATCCCGAGCCTCTCTAAGCCTGAGTAACACCATTGCCAACAAGTAGCCCAGTGCCTGAGTTGAGGGGACGCAAGATCAGGGAGAGCGACTGAGACCCTCCCCCCAGGAAGAGCTGGTTGGGTTCTTCAGGGGAATTTGACACAGAAGACTGTGTCCAGGGGCTAGTTCATACTAAGGACAATCAGGTGACTAAGGAGACAGCTGATAAGCATACTACGAGATCATAGCTGCCAGTCACTGAGCCACGGCTCACTGGATGACCCAGCTGCCATCAACTCAGGGTACAGGGCCAAGGCCAGGGGCTGTCACAGAGTCCTTGCCTCTCAGCCCTGAGTGACAACGGTATGATTAGCAGAGTCTGCAGATAGGTCAGAGTTCACAGGTCATAAGTGCTACCTCTAGGTATAGACACATGTTCATATACCTCTGGCTCACTGAGCTGTTGGTTTTGTTCATGTCTTATGCCCCCTGACCTTAGGGACACACCACTGTCCCCTGCCTTGACCGAGTGTGCAGAAGCCAGGTTCTCAGACCTGTACTGAGAGTGTAGGTCTGGGGTGCCCCCAAGACCACAGTCCCCAAAGCCCTTCCACCTGTGGTGAGGCCTGGTGAGGCTATAAGTGCCAAGGGAAAAGGGGAGCCCTTTTTCTAGACCGAAGAGCCCTCCAAGCTTGCCCAGTGCAGAGACTCCGGTGGATTTCCCCTGGAGTATCTGCTTGCTTCAGGCAATGGGTACCTCAGCAAGTCACTCTAGACTGCACCTGCCTGGACATCTTGATCCAAGCACTGGGAGGGTGGCCTAAGGGCTGGGCATGGAAAGGTGAGGTGGGGCCTTTACCTAAGTCCATCCCTTCCTGGCCCTACGGCTCTTTCAGGATCCTATCACACCTTTGCTCACACTACAGGATGGGGAACCTATCCAGTAGTCTGCCAGTCTTGGAGTTTCCGTCTCCCCTATGGGCCCCACATAGCCCTCTCTTGCTAACTAGTACAGTAACTAACTCTGTCTTGCCCAGATACTGCCTGAGGCTTCAGCCCAGATAAACCTGGGGCCAGGACTGCTGGTTCCACACAAGCTTGTTCTAGACCCATGTACTCTCACAGGTCCTCAGTCACCCCCATATCATAAACCCTGGATGGTTGGGGGAGCAACACCAGTTCAGACGTACAGTGTAGGCCAGATCTAGGTCTGTCTGCCAACGGTCCCAAGTCACTCTGAAGTTCAGATAGCCATCTTCCTTGTTTCCCAACCCATGGCTGATGGAGCCTGCCAATGCCACCACTGACCTGACCAACTACATGTTGGGTGTTGGGTGAGGTATCCCTCGACAGTTGCTCCTGAGGAACAGAAGCTGCAGAGCATGTGGGCAGAGGGACACAGGCTCACATGCCACCTTGGTGTTTCTATGCTGCCACCAGGCATGGAACCCTCTGCATACAGTTCTAAGCGGCTCCTCTGTCCTAGTGGGGGCTATGCACATGGAAGCGGAAGCCTTTCCATTTGGTTCCCCACATGATCTCAAGAGTCCACCCCAGGGCCTAGGATATACAGTCAGTTCCAGGATGTTAGTAGAAGCAGGCCAGTGTAAGTCTGTGCATGCGAGCACCCTTCTTGCTCTGG
Source organism: Bramus lutescens (assembly GCA_001685075.1). Lineage (NCBI taxonomy): Eukaryota > Metazoa > Chordata > Mammalia > Rodentia > Cricetidae > Bramus > Bramus lutescens. Next base: position 301,100 of record LOEQ01000287.1, read on the forward strand.
GATGGTTCATGATGTCTGTATACAGCATACCAACAGCTCTGGGCTCCCAGCCTCTAAGACCTCTAAGACCATGTCCAGAGGACCCCACTGGGTGGACTTCTCTCTTACCAGTAATCTCTGACAGCCACGGACACACATGCCCCAGTCGAACCTAATGACAGCCACTTGCTGTCACCTCAGCCAGACCAGGAGATGGCTTGTTGCCACGGAGACCTCACTAATAGGTGGACCTGTGTCTTAAGACCAAGTGTTTTATCACCAGGGCCCTAGGTCTTTTAATAGTTTCTAAGACATGCCAATGTCCACATAATCTAGTCCGCCACCCACCAGACCCAGCCTGACCTGGTCCTGTCCTCCCTGAGGCCCGCTTACCAGCCTTGCTCTGAGCGCCTGGGTCCCCCGTGGCCTGTTCGCCTCACTGCCTGTCTGTCTTCCCNNCCCTCCCGCGGCTGCCGGGCAGTCTCAGCAGCTAAAGAGACGCCAAAAATAGCCCCCAGCACAAGTGTTTTCATTACCACAACAGGTGTGTTACTAAGTTAGACTGCACACGTGTCCTCGGCTGATGTTTGGGGGCACAAACTAGCACCCCCATAGCTCCCCTAGTCTTGAGGTTTGGGTGGGAGTTGGCTTGGGGTGCATGAACCCTGTTAGCGGTTCTTCCATGCTGTCTCCTTGACTAGGAGAACACCATTATGACCACAACAAGAACCAGTCAACAGTTGACGGCCAGTCAGGCTGCGTGCCAGGCCCTAGTGTGTGGCCAAGCATGGCATAGAACGATGGCAGCAAGAAGGACAACATAGAACATAATAACACATGCAACCTCTTCCTTATTCTTAGAGCCCAGAAGTTACATGGCAGCTGCACACACCTGGGAGATGCAGCTAATTGGCCCCGTTAAGACTGCTGAGGCACAGTAACACCCGATGATGGGGACGAGTAGTATGAACGTCATCCAGAGCTTTGGTGGGATCATTCACTGGTGACTGATGCCCGCAGGGCATGCGGTGTGGGTCAGACATGGCAACAAGGCTTTGCCAGCATGGTGCATGAATCACCTTCAGCACTCCATACTGTGACAGCATCTCTTTACAAGAGGGGAAACTGAGGCACAGGCGACCGTATCTGCCCATCATTACCCTGTCAATAGTGGGAGCCAAAGTCTCTTGAAACAGTGGAGCTTGACTTGTCATTGACATATGTCCCCCTAACTCCTCACAGCCCTGGCATCTGCTCCAGTCAGCCTGTTTGGCTGTTGGGGATGAGGCTCAGTAGGCATTCACTTGCGAAGGTCCCACAGTCCCAGCACACTGTCTGAGGGTCCCAGTCTCTAGCCCTTAGGCCCCTGGGCCTCTCTTGTCTTTAAGGTGGCTGGAGATCCAACAAAGGGGGTGTAGAGGCAGCGAGAAGGACCCAGGCGGCCTCCTTGAAGCCCATGGTTCTTGTTATTTTACTTACAGAGACAGACCATGGACCACTTTAAGCAGCCGTGGAAACGGCCGTGGGGCAGAGACGTCACAGGTCCATCCTCGCCATCTGTAAGCAAAATAAGAAGAACACGCTGTCAGGAGGGCGCCGCAGCGGCCCATCCCCTCTATTGCTCAGTGGCACTCCTAGAGACCATGCTGTTGCCACTGGGGCCAGTCCACTCCTCCTCTGGACCTCAGTTTCCTCCTCTGCAAAATAACAGTTGCACTGAGTATCTGTCAGCATGCATAAGCACCCCTACCTCTTAAAAGCTATCCCCCTGGAAAGGGCCCTGTCAGCTCCTCAGCACTGTCCTTAAGGGACTTGGGGCCCGAGTTGTGTGTTATCAATTACTGAGATTCACATCTGAGTTACCTGAATTGGGGTTATCAATGGAGATGGGCACTAGGAGTAGTGAGCCCCCTGTCTCAGAAGCGTGCAAGGACAGATGGGAGCCCAACCCAGCTAGGAGCTCCCTGCCTGAGAGGAGGGTCATCTGGGCCAATGCCTCTTGCACTGTTCCAGTCTCCGGACTCAGCCTCTTGCCCATCTCTCCAGCCGGAGACCAAGCTGTGCCCAGGATGATCACTGGGCCAGGAAAACCACAGCCCTCAAGCAGAGGTTCAAGGTCAGTCTCTTCGTTTGGCTTGAAGCACTGGGCAGGGATCTGCAGCTGGCTGCAGAGGCTTTACCAGGACCGTTACCAGCACCAGCCAGGTGCAGGGGTGTGGTTAACCATGCGGATTAGGAACAAACCTGAGGTGACCTCAGGAGGCCTGAGCCTCAGGTTTATGCACCAACTAGCCCCACAGACCTGAAGGCCCACGGACTGCAAATGTCAGCTTAGAGAAAAACGAAAGCCTTGTGCTCTATAGACAGAGCTGAGACCCCCAGGATGGGACCGAGGGGCGGGGGGGACATAATTCCTCCCCATGTACCACACATGCACTGGCCGCCCTCACATCTCTTGACAGGCCCCGTGAAAGTAAAGCCCTGAAGGTCCCAGCTGATCCCATCCTCACTCCTAACCAGGAACATCTGGTGTTCAGGCCAGCTTTTGGGATCAGAACCCGGTCCACAGGGAAATGCAGGCTGGGGGAGGCACACCCTCAGGGTCAGTGACAGCTCAGAGTCCAAGATCAGCTTGTGAGCTGCTCTGTTCTTCCTTCCTGCTTGGAGACTCCAGGACATCTCTGGAGGACCATTGTTTCAGGGAGTGTATCATGGCCTCACTGCTGGGAGAGGGGGCACAGCAGTCTCCCCAACAAACAATTCCTGTCCTTAGGTTAAGGCACTGGCTGGTGACATAGGCACAGTCTCACAGAGTCCCCTCTCACCCAGTGGATAAGCTTTGAAGCTATTTTCCCAGCAGCCAGAATCTACCTGCAGTTCAGCCCAGAGGGAAGGATGTTTGGGGAAGGAAGGGAAGGCGACTATCTCAGCCATGGCACTATGGGTGGAAGAATGTGAGAAAAGGCACAGGTACCTCTGGCCTGGAGGAGCATGGCCAGCATGCAGATCCAGGGCCTGGCAGGCACCTCTGTCCTCTGAGAGCAGCAGGCTGCTAAGGGTAGAGTCCCAGCTATAAGAGGCAGAGCTAGGAGCCCCCACTCCAAGCTCACCAATTACTAGACCCCAGTTAACCCTGTAGGAAGTGGGAGTCAGAACCTCCCAAGAGACTGGAAGGTGTATATGAGCATTCAGCCATGAGACAATCTGCCCTGTGCTGGGCATTCTCAGACGGTCTTGGCTCCATGCCACTGTACCTGGAAGCAGGTGATAGTAACCCTCAAAGCAGGAGCCTGATACCCTGTCAACAGGACAGGGCTGGCCTGGGGTTGAGCTGCTTGCTCTCCATCTCGGCCTTTCTCTAGACAGCAGGGCTTTGTTTAGAGCGCTGTCTTTGAAGGGCAGAGTCAGTGCTCCATGTCCAGGGATGGAAAGACCAGAGAAGCACCCATGCCCTGGAAACCAGAGGACATCAGGCTGAGGTACTGAGACCCCTCCCTCAGAGAGGGGTACTGCTTCAGTTTGAGGTCTGGGGAAGGGTCCCTCAAGTATATGTATTTGAAGATTGTAGTGGGGATGGCCTGTGGCTTCTTTTTCCTGCCAGAACACTTAGGATAGACTCCTAAGCCCTTATCTTGGGAGAGGAGGCATGAGACATTGTCCCCTTTAATGGCCCAACCCTGGGAGTTTCTATCTTCCCAACTGCTCAACACCCGAGAGTCTAAGTCACAATCTTTCTAAGAGAAGAGGTGGCTATGGAGGAGAGCTGCCATGTCTGCTCCCTGGAATTCCCCCACCCCATCCCCAGAGTGCTGTGTTTCTCAGGTCTCTGCTCTGGGCTGTTGAGATGAACCTAAGTAGCTGGGGCCTTCAGACATCAGTGTTTGTAGGCTGGTACTAATGTCTGTTAACTTATTGCATTTCCACAATGGCTGTAAAACGGGAACCACAGGAGGCCCCTACTCTATAAATGAGGAAGCTGGGCCAGAGAGGTTAAGTAGCTAACTCAAAGTAGCATAGTAAGTAGGAGGAGCTGGGATCTGAGCCCAAGGTTAAGCTGCAAATGGGTCATAGGGTCACATTATGTTAAATGTAGAGTACAGAATTTCGAGTGGCTCCACCTACTCTACACTCCCTGCCCTGCTCTGTTGCCATGCTATGAGGGGGACTCACGTGTGTGAGGTGTGAAGGAGGGTGGTCGTGTGGCTCCCTGGGATGCGGTGGGAGGTGGGGGTGGCATGCTGGGGGGTGTGGACCGGGGCTGCGTCT
>LOEQ01000287.1:315458-326405 GCA_001685075.1 Bramus lutescens
CTGTGAGTTCGAGGCCAGCCTGGTCTACAAGAGCTAGTTCCAGGACAGCCAAAGATACACAGAGAAACCCTATCTCAGAAAAAAAAATTTGTGATAATCCATCCACACAGCAGAAAACTAAACTATACCACAATGAGATAGGGACATACACAAAAGCATGACATGGCTCCATCTCAGAAACACAGCTGAGTGAAGAAGCCAGACTCCAGGGAACACCACAAGGGGCCCTGCGTATGAAGTTTGCAAATGACCTAGTATGGTGTTCAAAGTCAGGAAGGTAATTTCCCAGGACAGGAGGGGCCCAAGGGCCTGGGGACCCATCAGGTGATGTCTGTTGATGATGTGTGTATACTGAGTGCCTTTGGACTGTATTTTTCTCTACGTGGCTATACCCCAAAGTCTCTTGACTTACAAAAATGCCACAAATGCTATTCACTGACATGAAAAAGTGGCCACGAGTGACCATTCATACAGACAGCAGTGTGTACCTTCATGGCTGACAAAAACGTGGAGGAAAAATGAGGACAAGCAACATGGGGTGACACTCCTGGGCAGGAAACAGTGATGCAATTCTTTCAGAACAAGAACCTGAGGTCAGAAATCTTCAAAAGAAGATGCCGGAGCCCTCGGCCCAGCCTGTGAGAGCACCCAGAACCCTGGCATGCTCAGTCCTCACAGCACCCTGGACCAAACAGAGTTAAAAGGCAGGGGAGGATGGGGAACGCTGGAATTAAAGCCTTCCATGCTGTTCTTGGGGCTGCAAATGGGATCCAGATGTCCAGACCCACTCACCCTGCGGCTGCCTTGCGAAGGAGACACATTCCTCTCCCAGCTGCTGGGGCTGCGCAGCCAACAACTCCCAAAGAGCCGTGGGGGAGGTGCCCCACCATCTGGGCCGCCCACTGCCAGGGGAGGCTGCCAGGCTAGGGGAAGGACAGGGGGAAAGGGACCCCCTCAACTCTGCATGAGTTCTGGCATGCAAGGGGCATGGATGGATCTGAACCCCCCCAGACCCTCCGCCCCAACAGTGACACCAAGCAGTCACCATTAGCAGCCTGGCACGGTTTATTAAGTTCCAATGGCAATGATAATGAAGGTTGGGTTGTGGCTACCTGGGTACTTCACACCTGCTTCACTGGCACTGACAACCTCCTGGCTACGTTGTGATTGGGGGCACTTAGGGAGGGTGCCTCACCATGTTCCTAAAGAGATCAGAACCAAGCCTTTCAGCAGGGGGACATGCGAAAACCATCAGTACACGGGAGATGGCTCATTGAGTCAAGTGCTCCACGTCCAAGCGTGAAGTCAGAGTTCAGACCCAGAAGTGGTAACACAGGTCTTTGATCTTGGTGATCCTATGGCAAGATGGGAGGTGGGGGCAAAATGACCTCAGAAACCTGTGACCAACCAGTTATGTCCTGTCAGAAAAGGGACCCTGTCTCAAGCAAAGTGGGAGGTGAGTACCGCTGATACCTGAGATTGTTCTCTTACCTCCACATGCACACTGGCGCACACACACACACACACGCACACACACGTGCGCGCACACACACCCACAGACCAATGGGCGTGATGCACACACACATGCATGCGAGTGTGTGAATACATCTGTGAATACATGGTGTGTGCATGTGTGTGTGAGAGTGGGTGGGGGCTGGTGTGTACATGTATATCTTCTCTAGTGAAGGGCATGTGACCTAGGGAGAAGGTACAATACACTGGCTCGTCACAAGGTGACATCACATGTACATAGGATGTTTCTGCAAGGGGGGAGAAGCTGCTTCTGAAAAGCACAGGTGAGAAGGGTACCTCCTTCTCTCTGCCTCCCTGTTGTCCTATATTAAATCAAGTCCTTGACTTACTGTTATAATTCACACGTCACCGGCAGTGCCGGGCCTGGGTCACCTCTGGGTGGTGGAGGAGAATGAACTCTGTTGAGTTGGGGGCAGTGAGGAGACAGTGACAGCAAAGAGAAGTCACTGCAAGTCACCACAGGTGTCACTAAATGGGCTGGAAGATGGCACGGGTAGAAGACGGCTTAAGGGAACATACTTCTTCAGGGGATTGGGGTTCGATTCCCACCCATGTCAGGGGCTCAGAACAGCCTATAATTCAAGTTCCAGGAGGCTCAGATATCTCTGTCCTCTGTAGGTGCCTGGAGTTACATTCACACACCCCTCCTCTACATAATTAAACATAATAGATCTTAACAATGAAATAAACAAAATTTAAATCGCTATATAGGTCCAGCACTGGAATCTGGGCCCGGAGATGCAGTCTTGCAATCCCAGTCACTTGGGACATTTGAGTGGCAGTATTGCCAACTCAAGGCTAGCCTGGGTAACTTAGTGAGACCCTGTCTCAAAACAGAAAGTTAAAAAAAAAAGTCGGGAGGGCTGGAGAGATTGTTAAGGGGCTAAGTGCACTTGCTGCTCTTGTGGTTTCCAGCACCCATATTGGAGAGTTCACAGCCACCTCCAGAGGATCAGACAGTCCCTTCTGGCTTCTTCAGGCACCTGCATGCATATGCATATGGCACTCACGTATGTGTGTGTGTTGTGTCTGGCACTCACTCACACAGGTGTGTGTATGTGTGTGTCCCTTCCTCTTTCTCTCACACACAAAATAAACAAACAAATACTTTAAAAAATTAAAAACCAGGCCAGGTATGATGGTGCATACATCTTACCCCAGCACTCAGAAGGTAGAGGCAGGCAGATCTCTGTGAGTTCACAGCCTGCCTAGTCTACATAGTGAGTTTCAGGCCAGTCAGGGCTACATAGGAAGGCTTTTCTCAAATAAATAAGCAGCCGAAGTTCAGTGGTAGAGTACTAGCAAGCACAAGGCTCTGAGTTCAATCACCAGAACTTCAAAACAAAGAAATAAACAACAGGGTTGGGAGAGACAGCTCAGTGGTTTAGAGCACTGACTGTATTTCCAGAGGACCTGAGTTCGATTCCCAGCACCCACACGGCAGCTAACGACTGTCTTTAACTCCAGTTCCAGGAGATCCAACATCCTCACAAAGACATATAAACATACAGGCAAAACACCAATGCACATAAAAAAATAAAAAAAAATTGTAAAGAAAAAAGAAATAAACATCAACAAAACCACAACCAACCAACAACAAACCAGAAACATCACTGCAGATCCTTTAAAGGACAACAAAACCAAACTGAGGAACTGAGGAGCTCCTTGCTGTCACTGAGATGAGAATCTGTCCCACTCAGTCTCTGGTGAGTAAACCTGGCATCGGTGGTGACACCCAGCCCTGTGACAGCCCAGACCTGGGCAGTACCTAAGCCCTGAGGAGAAGTTAGCAAAGAGTCTGGAAACACAAGCCAGCAAGCAGCAGGACTTCCCTGTGCTAGCAGAGCAAGGAGCCCTGTGTTCTCCTGATTCCCAGAGTTTCCACAGCACCTTGAACCCACAGAGGTTAGCTGCAAAGTCAAAACACCAGCGCTGCTCACCTGGATGCTAAACAATAACCAAGGACTCATGGTCGTACCTGAGTGTCACATGGAGACCGTTCTTCCTCACCCACTCAAGTGATATAATGATGGACAGGGTATACGCATGGAAGACAGGGGTTTAGAGTCCACAGGGGGAGACCTGAGGCTTCCACCCTCAACGGAGGAGGTAGTGACATGCCCTGGGAGGGTGGGGTGGGCAGAGGAGGGTGGACAGGGCGGGCGTCTTACTTCTAGGGCTTCTCTGCTAATTTCCTCTGGTGCACAGATGTCCTGTGAGCTGCTGTAACTGGTGGAAAGGTAGCCCTATGTGGGGCCCACTGTGGGAAGCCCACATTTCCTCAGAGTTTGGAAGGGACAGGCCTATGGCTTTCTTTCTCCTGTCTTGCTCAGGTGACAGCATACCCAGTTCCCCTCTGGAGCATTCTGTTCTTCCATACCTAGGGCACAGGGCTGCCCTGAGAAGGCTCAGCAAGGGCCAGGCCTAGGACCTGGGTCTGAGACTACATCAGGGGGACTTGTGATTCTGCTCTTGCAGAGGAGACCACAGGCTGTCAGAAGACCCCAGGGAAGCTACGTGGGTCTGGGCCTTTGCTGGGGGCTTGTGAGGACACTGCTGAGGTCAGGGCTTATAGCCTTGGGCAGGCCCAGCCGTGTGCTCTGAAAGTTTGGCATTCTTCTGAGGCCACTCAGCTACCGGCCCAGAATCCCCACAGACTGTTTGTCTGGTGTTCTGTCCTCTGGATGACCTAAAAAATCTATGGCTGTGGGGCTGGTGGGATGTCCCAGTAGATAAAAACACTTGCTCCCATGTCTTACTGCGGAGTTCCGACTCCAGAGCTTGCAGGAAATGCTTGACTCCCAAAAGCTGTCTTCTTATTTCCACATTCATGACCTCCCAGCCCCAACAAACAATAAATAAAAGTTGTTGCTGGCTTTCCAGGTAAGCCTTAGTCTATGAAGTCTAGAGTCAAGGAGGACCACACCCTCTGCCACCCCAAGGTAGAGCTCTGGGGCTCTTTCTCTGATTAAAACCTTCATGCCTGATGGATTCCAGAACATTCTATCTTCTATCCTGCCCTAAGAACTGTTCCTAAAAATCTGCAAAAATCCCAACTGAAGGTATCCAAAAGCCCTGATTCTCCACAAAGGTGTTTTGGGAGCCTCAGGGTCCCTCTGTCCTTGGCATCTGTGAAAAGACCATTTTGAGGATTTGCTGCCTGCTTGGGCACCTCAGTCACTGCCCCTAAATCTCGTCATTTATCTGCTTCACAGGTGAGGAAGCACAAGGAAGCAGGCGGATGCGAACAAGCTGGGCGGGTGACTCTAGGGTTGGCATTTGGACAAGGACAGCATCCCTGCCCCTTCCACCACACTCTGCTCAGCTAACATTTCCTGCACCCTCCTGTGGTGTTTCTGGAATTTCTAGCTAAGTGCAAGAAATTTCAGCCATGTATACTCTTTAAAAAAAAAAAAGAAAAAGAAAACCAAAGCAGGGTGTGGTGGTGCACCCTTTAATCTCAGCACCACGAGGCAGAGGCAGGGGGATCTCTGTGAGTTTGAAGCCAACCTGGTTCAGGGTAGTGAGTTCCAGGGTAGCTAGGACTACTTAGTGAGAACTGTCTCAAACAAAACAAAGTCAACCAAACTCCCCAAACCAAGCATCTCCAAGTCAAGTGCTCTGTCATAGGCTTTTCTCCACCCACCAAAGCCAAGGTGTTCTCCGGGGCAGACCTGGAGCTCAGCCCCCAGCCCTGCACTGCAATGGGAGCATCCTACCCTTCTCTAGGGCATCACCACGGGAACACCATATAGAATTAAGTTATTAACATGCATGTCACAAAGTGAAAAGCAGGCCAGACATACAGTAAGTACTTAATTGTGTCATTGTAATCAGGTGACCTCGGAAGGGCAGGTTTTCTCACGTGCCAGCTATCTGTGCCCTCCCCAGCAGGTGCCACTGAGTCCTCCCACTCTATGTCCCTGTGATGGGGGAATGTTCATTACAGGGCCCGAGAGCCCTTGCTGCCAGTGAGTATTTGACAGGTGACTATGGAAGGGGAATTGAATTTAAAATTTTTATTTCACTCTAAATCTCAATCACCATCCGAGAAGCACGGTAGCCCATTATACAGACTCAGAAAACAGCGCACTAACAGTGTGAGCCCAGAGGATTAGCTAGATCTGTCTGGACCTCACTTTGCCAGGCCTCCCGATGACCACAGTGGCCTGGACAGCTGTCACCCCAAGCAGGCTCCCACAACCTAGGAACAACACATCCTTTCTCAGAATTTAAGGAAACAGCCTTTGCTGGAAGCAGCCAGCAAACAGATGTTTCCTCCTGGCAGGCCGGAGCCACCCGCCCTCCCCACTGCAAGACTCCCCACTCTTACTGTGAGGCCAGGGCTACACAGGGGAGACCCAGTGGTTTCAATTCTTCTTTTCAGGCAGGGGGAGGAAAAAAAATTTTTTAAATGTATTTTACAAGCCTGCCTTTGCCATTGTTTATGTAAACAGGTAAATTGTTTCCTGCCTCAATTAAAAACATCTGCCACATAAATGAATACCAATTAACTCATCCTGTTTTTAATTACTCTGTTAATTACACACAGGCAGCGGCAAGGATGGCATGGAGCAGGGGGGCTGGGTGTATCCCTCCCCCGACACCCCTCCCCCCTGCCTGGCAAGGATCTGAAATATGTCTGGCTGGTGACGGATCAGGGTGGTAGGGAGGTGGTGGCATCTTGCCAGCCGGGATTTCCTGATCCAAAGCTGCCAAGCAGGCGCCTTTTCTCAGAGTCTCTTGGGTGGGGGTCTGGCCCGAGCTGCCTCTGCCATTCCCACTCGGTTGCCCCAGGACTCTGCAGTCAGGTCCTGTTTATACAGGACAGCAGGGACAGAGTGCGGTCCACATACAGCTCCCTAGATCCCACTGAAGGGCAAAGCTGGAGGGCAGGAGCACAAGGCCACGCTTTGCTCTAATGCTGGGGTCACGGGATCCCCTGAGAGGGATGGGCACCAGCACCGTGTACTGAGTACATGGGTACTAGGTGTCTTGGCCCTCACAATTTGAATACCCTTCACTACACCTGAGGTAGGTGTCCACTGCTCCACATCTACTCATCTGGTCCTTCCTGTCCAACCTCAGCACCATACAAACATCATCCGTTTGTTTTCAAGGAGGGAGGAAGCCTTGCCTGCCTCCTCTGGGGAGCATTGCAGCTAGCCATCGTGACCTCCAAGCTGGGCCGCCAAGTGCAGAGGCCCATCCAAGGTCAAATTCCCAGGACTGGTCAGTGTCGGAGGGGAGACCACATTCTGGCAGTACAGCTTTGTGCCCCAGGCGAGATGTTAGCTTATCTAACCCTCCCAGCCTGTGCTTGGTAGATGATAAGATGAGAAAGTAAAGGGTTTTCCAATCTCCGTTTCATAGATAGGGCAACAGAAGCCCAGGGAGGGTCAGACTGCCGAAGCACACAGCAAAGAGAGCCAGCCTGCCCTGCACAGGCCCACATCCCTCATTTACATGGCTGCTTGGCTCCAACACAGGGCACACTGAATTTCCCATGCCTTCCCTAATTGGCAAGACTGGATGAGATGGACCACAGAGCAGGAAGGTGAGGGAGAGCACAGCTTTAGGGTTAAAGTCAGTGTCTACTTTGTGGAGCAGGGATGGGGGTGGGGGTGGGGTGGGGGTGTGTTTCCTTGGAATTCTTACTGGGAAAAGGGAGTGCATGGGCATGCAGGCCTTTCTGCCCTTTCTCCAAGGCAGTGCCTGTGAGTTCCCAGTTGCAGGGGACCAGGCCAGCCTCCTGCTGCAGGATCACACAGCAGCCACAGCTGGAGCACCTTCTGGAGCATCTGTAGCCCACATTTCCTACAAACACCAACTGGTTAGCGTGAGGGTCTGAGCTATGACTGGTCTGAACTATAAGGCATATACCCTACACAGAAGCCAAAACTGCAGCTATGCCATGGAGGAGCAGAGGCTTGGTCTCGCTCCACGCTTCACAGGAAGTGGAGGCTGCATCTTCTGAACGCAGCTCAGCATGTCACTTCTGATCTCAGAGCAACCTGTGGTGGCTGTCGGGCGGGAAAGAGCCCTGACATAAGGTCCTGTGTTAGAACATGGACACTGGACTCCCTAAAGTCCACTATGCACCTTCTTTGAGGACACTCTCCCAGGACAACCAGAGAATGGAGTCCTTACCCAGGCCTTATCCAGGCCTGCTCTGGGAACTAGGACACACCTGGGAGGTGGAGGCGTCCACACGTGGCTCAGCTTTTGTCTATTTGCCTGTTCATTTAAGACAAGGTCTCATTCTAGCCCTGCCTAGTCTGGAACACACTCTGTAGCTGAGGTTGGCCTCAACCTCCAGGGCCTTGGCCTCTTGGGTGCTGGGATTTCAGGTGTACACTGCCATATTGATGACAAATTTTGTTTTCTGAGAGAGGCTCTCATTCCGTAGCTCAGGCTGGTCTGAAACCCAGTATACAGGTCAAGGTAGCCTTGAATTTGTATCGTTCCTCCTGCCTCAGCTTCTTGGATGCCTTTAGCACAAGGTGTCCACACCATCTCAGCTCTATACCACACCATGGTGGACACAGAGAGACCCTGGTGGATACAGAGAGACAGACAGCCCAGCTCTACCCCTGCCTTCCCAGCTTTAGGACACAAGGATAGTCCACAGTGGGTGGAAACTCTTTCCTGTCCTAGCCCCGTCAAACTCCTCTCCTGGCCCTGGGAAGGTTCCAGGCAGGCAGATGAACTGGTGTTGGTGCTGCTCTTGGAGAGCTGTGGGGCTTGCTAAGCTGCCTACCTTTCCAGGGGGGAACCTTATGGGTATTTTGACTCATCCCACCAAATGGACTCAGGGGACCTTGAGATCTGGGGGTGGAGCCCTTGGGGAATATTCCTGGGAAGAGGGTGCTTGCCAGGTGCTCAGCTCTGGGATCGCTTCCATTAACAGCGAGGACAACAGAGTCCCATAGAGGGTATGAAGCTGCCTGAGGTCACCCCATTGAGATGCTCACTCTAGGGATCTGCAGGTGTGTACAACAGCTAGGAACTCTAACAAGCAGCAGAACCTGGCAGGCACTTTTCTAAAGCAGAGAGGCAGTTACCATAAGCAGCTGGCAGGGGTGGGCTATCCTCTGTAACTCATCCTGTAGGATGTTCTTAGGAGAGAGATCAGTGTGTGTGTGTGTTCTTCAACGTGTGTGTTCTTTAGCATGTATGTTCTTCAGCGTGTGTGTGTTCTTCAGCATGTGTATGTATGTGTGTTCTTCAGCATGTGTTTGTGTGTGTGTTCTTCAGCAGGCTCTCACCTTGCCCACCTCTTTCCTGCCTCCTGGAGGGTTAAGGGCCACTGCCTCCATCCTGGAGACTGACTTTAAGTGACAACACACTGAGAGGTCAGGGAGCTTGCTCCTAGAATATTCAGCACTGTGGCCAGCTTTAACTGTCAGCTCAACATAACCTACAGCCATCTGAGAGGAAAGTCTCAACGGAAGAACTTAGATCAGACTGGCTCATGGGCCTGTTTGTGGGGCACTTTCCTGACCGCTCAGTGAGGTAGGCAGGTCCACCCCACTGTGGGAGGCACCATGCCCTAGGCAGGTGGCACTGAACTATGTAAGAAAGCTAGTTGTATATAAGCCAGCCTGCAAGCCATCTAGCAAGCAGCATCCTCCATCATTCCTGCTATAGTTCTTTGGCTGTAGTCCTTGGAGGTCATACTCTGTGGAACAGCAAGCAAGCCTCTCCTCAGTTTCTACCCTGAGTCTCTACTCTCTGTGATGAACTATGATGTAGAATTGTTGAGATGAATACATCCTGCTTTTGGTTGGGGTACTTTGTCTTAGCAAGAGAAGGAACCTAGAACAACCAGTGACAGGCAACATACCTTTAGTCCCCTGGGGCTCAGGGTGCCACTGCTACATAGAACAGTGGTTCTGGTGCTTAAAAGCTGTGACAATCTTTTGACATCTTTTGCACTCAGGTGGAACCCGGGGTCTTGCACACACCAGGAGTGTGCTCACCACTGAGGGACAGGCCAAGGCCTCAAGTCCTCTCCTGAAATTCAGCACAACGAACTTCAATCTGCCACCACATTTAGGATGCCTGAAGGTCCCAGCATCCTAGGCTGACCTCGCCAGTGCTGGTGTCTGACCCATTTGGAAGAACAATTTTCAGGATATGGGCACCTATGTGAGTCCCTCTAATTGGTGACAATCATAAGGTCAAGCCTTGGGGAGTGTGTTTATCATGTGTTATGTCAGACTGATGACCTGTGGCTGTCCCCAGCCCTTCTCAAGAGTGTGAGCACCTGCCACACCAAAGTATGTGACTGCAGGGAGACCAGTCGGTAGGAATCTTCACAGGGACAAACTGGCTGCTGGCTTGAGGTTTGAGGATAGGGACTCATAAACCTCAGTTTCCCCATCTGTAAAATATATCAATACCACCTTATGGGTTGTGGATCACTATTATCAGGCCCTTGGGTGCTTCAGGGCCAAGAGGGGTGGCAAGGAACACCCATTGGTTTCTCATGTCCCATGGTTTATGGCTGCCAGGGCCAGGTCTCCACAGTACCATAGGGTGGTCTCCCAAGCACCTCTCAACTCTTCTCCTCTTGTTCACCCTGGGTGCTTCTGCATCCAAAGTCTCCTCGCTGCTCCTCTTGTCAGGCACATTCCTGCCTCAGGGCCTTTGCACAAACGCAAAAAAAGTGGTTGAGACTCTGCTTCCCAGCAGGTTTCAGCACAATCCCTTCAGGAGACCAAGCCAGCCAGGGACCTCACATGGTCCCGGCTGAGACTCCAACTCCATCATTTATCCCCTCCACTCACTGTCCCTCTCAGCCACAGGGCAACATTTGCTGGGCTCTGGACTGCACTAGCCTGTAGCAGCTGTCAGTCACTGTCAAAGGAACGATCCCTACCTGCTGAGTTTTGTTTCAACTGAGGACAGAAGTCTCAGAATGCTGGCATTGAATGTAGGCTTCCACAGCTATCCATCCATCTGTAGAGCCCTTGCCCATCTGTGAGTCAGTGGGTGCAGCTCCAGGCCAACGTCTCAGATGAGGGATCCAGGGGCAACCCTGCAACTCTTGGAGCTGCTCCACAGCCAGGGTTCCCACGTGCAGCCCACCCACCCCTCCTGCAAGGATGGAGCCCTGAACACGGAGCCACTCTGCACATCGAGAGGGCCACTGCTTTCAGATTTGGCGAGAAGTAAAAAACATAATTGGCTCACTGTGTCCCCCAGGGGATCTGGTACTGGGATTCTGCCCTCTGTCCAGGAGCTGGAAGAGGGGCTGGGCCATAGGAGGTGGGGCATCTGCTCTTCTCCACCAGCTTCCCTGTCCTGTAAGGGTCAGAGTCAGGGACACAACAACCTTGGCTACAGGGGACACACTGATGTAGGAGGGTCTTTTGTCTATGTGTTACTTTCATTGGTTAATAAAGAAAC